>JARFXV010001594.1:0-320858 GCA_031761425.1 Cosmopolites sordidus
GTGGAAAACCATGGATTACAAAAACCCAGAAAATCAATATAAAATTAGCCTTGATTATAGAGAAAAGTCATCAATCCACGTCTTCCCATTTTTTTTTTATTTTTTCAGATTTTCATTGTAATATTTTTAGATTTCTAATATTTACTTATTAACATATTTTTAACGATATTTTCTCAGTTATATAATAAATAAGTTTTTTCAAATAAACAAAGGCATTTTTATTTTTATATTTACCTATTTAAACATCTAAAATAATTTTTATTAATTCATAATCACTAACGGGCTGAAGCACCACAGGAACAAGAAGAATCGGAAAGTGATTCCGACGATAATATCGAAAAATAAGGACGACTTACCGGTTCAATAGAACAACAGCAACTTTACACAAACCACATACACTTTTATCTTCAACGAAAACCTATTTTTTCACAGAAAAAAATATATAAAAGCGGAACGAATACACCAACAACTATTTTTCGACAAATTTATTTTATAACTGAGGGATAAGGCTTGATGACGATGCATGGCACAAGCGCAGTAGATGAAATAGTAGGCTGCGGGTATGCAAATTTCACCCTTAGGATAAACACCACAATATTGCAAAAAATCTTCTATGTTGTGATAAAAATTACATATAGGATTTATTAATATCATTTTTCAGCTACGTATAGACACTCACATTTCAAATGCTCGAAAAAAACTGATATTGGCCAAAATGACATAAAGATGAAGGGACGCCAACCCTATTCCTGGATTTAAATCGATAATATCGAAAAATAAGCAGGACTTACCCGTTCAATAGGACAACAGCAACTTTACACAAACCGCATAAAATATTACCTTCACCAAAAGACTATTTTTCACAAAAAAACGGAACAAATACAACAAACGTTTCTGGGACAATGTAATTTTATAAGAAATGGACGATGGCAAACGGCGCAAGCGAAAACAGATGGTTCGCGGGTATACAAATTTCACCCTTATGGCAAATTCCTCAATTTTATGAGAAATATTTTATGCAATGCTAAAAATTACATATAGGATTTAATATTATCATTCTTTATTTACTTTTACTTGACGCTAATATTTGAAACGGTTGAAGAAAAAAGAATATGGCCCATAATGACATCAAGGTGAAAGGACGCCAATCCAATTCATGGATCTAATCAATAATATCGAAAAATAAGAACGACTTACCGGTTCAACAGGACAACAGCAACTTTACACAAACCACATGCACTTTTACGTTCAACGAAAACCTATTTTTTTCACAGAAAATAAATATATAAAAGCGGAACCAATACACCAACAACCATTTTCCGACGACTTAATTTTATAACTGACGGATAAGGCTTGATGACGACGCATGGCACAAGCGCAGTAGATGAAATAATAGGCTGCGGGTACGCCGGGGTCACCCTTAGGTCACCCGGGGTCACCCTTAGGATAAACACCACAATTTTGCAAAAAATCTTCTGTTGTGATAAAAATTACATATTGGATTTATTAATATCATTTTTCAGCTACGTATAGTTGACACTCACATTTCAAATGCTTGAAAAAAAAACTGATATTGGCCAAAATGACATAAAGATGAAGGGACGCCAACCCTACTCCTGGATTTAAATCAATAATATCGAAAAATAAGCAGGACTTACCAGTTCAATAGTACAATAGCGGACCTGATGAGGTACCGTGTTTTTTTGTCGGAGATTGTGCTCCTGCGTTATTGAGGCCGTTATCTTTTGTGTTTAATTTGGCAATTTCAACCAGCGTGTTCCCAAAAGTGTGGAAGGAGGCAAGAATCGTTCCGATCTTTAAGAAGGGCGATCGTTGCAGTATCTTAAACTACAGACCTGTGTCGATTTTGTCGCCTTTTGCTAAAGTATTTGAGATGTCCGTTTATGCGTGCATATTCAGTCAAGTTAAGAGTGTGATATCATCGAGGCAGCATGGATTTTTTGCCGGTCGGAGTACGATTAGCAATTTGGCTTGTTTCGCTCAGTTTGTTGGTCGGGCTTTGGTTGATGGTGGACAGGTCGATGCGGTCTACACTGACTTCTCTAAGGCCTTTGATCGAATGGATCACTCCATCTTGCTGCATAAATTGGCAAATTTTGGATTCAGTGACAAACTTATACTATTATTTGAGTCATATTTGAGCGATCGAGTGCATTACGTTGAGGTACGAGGTTATAGATCACCTCAATTTACCGCCACGAGTGGGGCCCCACAGGGCAGTAATCTTGCTCCCCTTATTTTTGCACTATTTATTAATGATATAGTAACAAATGTTTCAAGCAATATTTTAATGTACGCAGATGATCTGAAACTATATAGAAATATAAATAGCAACGCTGACTGCTTTATGTTGCAGAACGATATTGAGGTTATCGAAGAATGGTGCAACATCAACAACTTGCCGCTGAATTTTGGCAAGTGTTATGTCATTTGCGAATATCCAGAATGTCACGTAATCAAAATACAACCTGAATGGTGCAATTATTGAGAGGGTCGGGATGTTCAGGGACTTGGGAATTGTTTTTGATACTAAAATGTCTTTTTCATCTCACATTAGCCACATTCGGAGTGAGGCAATGAGAATGTTAAGATTCATCTTTCGGAACTCGGCAGATTTCGTGAACATAAATACACTCAAAACTCTGTATCACAGTTATGTGAGATCAAAGTTGGAGTATGGTGCTGTAGTATGGAACCCTTTGTATAACAGATACAAATTGCAACTAGAAGGTGTCCAGAGAAAATTCGCTAAGTTTTTAGCATTCAGACATGATGAAAGATATCCGACGAGACATATAGATCAGAATAGTCTCCTGTTGAAATTTCAAATATCATCGTTAGTTAGTCGCCGAAAATATTTACTTCTTCAGTTCATCTATAAATTGTGTAGATCCCTCATTGACTGCCCTGAACTTCTTTCTGTGGTGGGCTTCCACGTGCCTTCGAGGTGTATCAGATCCTGCCCAACCTTTCATTTACCCTATGCTAGAACCAACTTCATGGTCAGGACACCTCTGTTTCAGGCCATGAAGCTCTTCAATGATCTGTACTGCGATGTTGACATTAATAACGTATCTGCAGATCGGTTCACGTTTTTTTTTGGTTTGGGGTTTTGTCGCCTTGGAGCTGTTGCAATAATCGATAATAAATTGTAGGTATCGTTGTAGCTTTATTTAAGTCTGTTATACACGCATTGATTTTGTCTTGATTTTTTTTTTTTTTTAATTGTTTCAAATGGATTTATTCTGTCAAACAATAAAGGTTATTATTATTATTATTATCTAAGTCTGTTATTATATAAGCATTGTTTTTGACTTGATTTTCTTTTTTATCTTTATTTTTTTTTGTGAATTGTCTCATAAATGGATTTATTCTGTCAGACAATAAAGATTATTATTATTATTATTATTATTATAACTGAGAGAATAAAATGAAAAGAGTAGGTCAGTCAGATCAATTATGGTTAATTTACTTATCTAGGAAGCAAACTAGACAAAGACAACATCACAGAAGCTATCAGAAGTCATATTATGAAGGGTGACTAAACTACTTAGTGACTGCAATGTGTCCTAAGATCTAAACTCATACCAAGGAACATGAAAGTTAGTAGCTATAAAACACCCATTCGGCCAGTGGTACATTGTGGCTGGGAAACTTGGACCCTTGCAAATAAAGTCAAAGAGGTGGTTGCAGTATTTGCAACAAGAATGCTCAGAAGAAATTTTGGTGCTGTGAATGGTAGTGGAAATTGCAGGGTGGTGTAATTGTTTAGTTGTGTTTTATTGTCAAGACTCAGTATGTACCTAATGAAGTATCATGTGTGGTCTATGAACCCTAACTTTTTTTTATCCTTTTTTCAAAATGTAAGTATTGATTTTATGTTTATTTAAGGTGTAACATTTTTTTGTTCACTTGTAAAGCCCTGAATATTGGAACATAGAAATTTTGTACAGTTTATAAAATACAGTTACAATCTGTCATTTTTTCTATACAGACTAGGACCATATAATATATTTATAATATAGATTATACAGCAAGTGTTTTTTTTTTATTCGGGCTATGAATTTGCACAAAATTAATAGATTTTCTGAACACATAAATATTGCTTTGATGTTTGGTCGAGCTCCAACATTTTGAACCCTTTTTAAAGCTCTGTATAAAAAAAATTGGCAATTTTGTCTAGTCTTTTTACGGCATAGATACTGCAATGAGTATGTTCTTCTATCCAGACCATCATTTTCTCTGAAATTAGCACATATTTTGAAGCCCACAATGTAACCTTTTCTTATCAATTTTACAGACCTGCATAAAAAACTAAGTATTATCACAGGTATATTTATAAGATAGACCATTCAAGCTGTACTGTTTTCTATTTAGACTATGATTTTACATATTCTTGAAAGACACTTATGTTGGTTGGACGTTAGTTTAATTTGCAGGTTTTATTTTAATTTTTGAAGGCCTGTAAATTAATAAATTTGTATTATGTTTAGCCTTTGTATAAAACAAACCATACAATGTGTATTATTTTCTATTCAGACTATGATTTTACATAAAATTAATACATTTTTTAAAGATCTATACGTAGCTATGGCGTTTGTTCAAGGTGCATCATCTTGTACCATTTTTAAAGCCCTATATGATAAAAATCAGGTATTTTGCCTAGTCCTTTTACAAAATTGACTCTGCAATGCATATTTTCTTCTGTTCAGACCATCATTTCGCCTGAAATTAACACATATTTTCAAACCCTAAAATGTCGGTTTGACGTTTGCTCAAGATGTAACATTTTCTTATCAATTTTAAAGACCTGCATAAAAAAAGAAAGTATTATCCCAGGTATATTTATAAAATAGACCCTACAAGCTGTATTGTTTTCTATTTATACTATGATTTCACATAAATCAACACATTCTTTGAAGACATCCATATTACTTTGACGTTTATTTACGCCCCGTATAGGTTATAAACGTCATCTGATAAGTCTTAAAATATCTGTGGCAATAATCCATTATTTGTTAATCATATAATTAATCTTCATATTCTTACAAAAAAAAATCCTGTCAATATTCGTATTCAGTGGCTAGTTCTGGCAGTAGGCAAAGTGAACTGTAGTTTAAATGTACTGCGCTGACCGTGTGTTATTAGGCAGTATGACCATCTGTCAAATCTAATTCAACATGGCCGTTTAAATTTCAAAAATGCGGGCTTTCGGATTATTTTTTAGTTTTTTTACGGTTCTGCTTAACCGATGAATGGGAAGCTGTTAAAATAGAATTGCCTGTGAAAAACAACTTTGATTTTTCCATAGTACGGGTCGCGTTATCTTGTTTATTGGAAGAGATGGGACCAATTGCAGGACGGTGACTTTCTGCAAATATGGAAATCACGTTCAAGAGGCGATTTTCTTATCATTACGAGGTGATTATACGTACTAGTTGATTTTTGGTTTTAATTTGGTTAACTATAACGTTTAAGTTGTATTCTAATTGATGAATACCACTTTAACAGCCTTAGTAAGTTGTGGAAGCATACACCGTCAATGTAGTGGGTATATTATATATGTTGAAATAGAAGCTACTAGCAACAATTTATTTATGTTTTCAGGTAACCGGTTCAATATCTTGGTGATAGACATGTCCTATATTTGGTTGAATTGGTTTGCTGGGTCTTCTTGTCTACACTTCTTAGGTAATCTTACTGCATTAATGGATAACAGAATAAAGTACTTTTTCACAGACACGGCCATATTTAGTGTATAACTGAGAGAATAAAATGAAAAGAGTATGTCAGTCAGATCAATTATGGTTAATTTACTTTTATAGGAAGCAAACTAGACAAAGACAACATCACAGAAGCTATCAGAAGTCATATGATGAAGGGTGACTAAACTACTTAGTGGCTGCAATGTGTCCTAAGATCTAAACTCATACCAAGGAACATGAAAGTTAGCAGCTATAAAACACTCATTCGGCCAGTGGTACATTGTGGCTGGGAAACTTGGACCCATGCAAATAAAGTCAAAGAGGTGGTTGCAGTATTTGCAACAAGAATGCTCAGAAGAAATTTTGGTGCTGTGAATGGTAGTGGAAATTGAAGGGTCAGGTGTAATTGTTTAGGATATTAAGTTTGATGTGAGGTTTGTTCATTGTGTATAATTTTCAAGACTCAGTATGTACCTAATGAAGTATCATGTGTGGTCTATGAACCCCAACTTTTTTTACCCTTTTTTTTTTCAAGATGTAAGTATTGATTTTATGTTTATTTAATGTGTAACCCATTTTTTGTTCACTTGTAAAGCCCTGAATATTGGAACATAGAAATTTTGTACAGTTTATAAAATACAGTTACAATCTGTCATTTTTTCTATACAGACTGGGACCATTAGGGTATCAGATCTATTATATTTATAATATAGATTATACAGGAAGTGTTTTTTTTTATTCGGGCTATGAATTTCGGGCTATGGAGTTGTATTCTAATTGATGAATACCACTTTAACAGCCTTAGTAAGTTGTGGAAGCATACACCGTCAATGTAGTGGGTGTATTATATATGTTATATGTTGAAATAGAAGCTATTAGCAACAATTTATTTATATTTTCAGGTAACCGGTTCAATATCTTGGTGATAGACATGTCCTATATTTGGTTGAATTGATTTGCTGGGTCTTCTTGTCTACACTTCTTAGGTAATCTTACTGCATTAATGGATAACAGAATAAAGTACTTTTTCACAGACACGGCCATATTTAATGTATAACTGAATGAATAAAATGAAAAGAGTAGGTCAGTCAGATCAATTATGGTTAATTTACTTTTGTAGGAAGCAAACTAGACAAAGATAACATCACAGAAGCTATCAGAAGTCATATTATGAAGGGTGACTAAACTACTTAGTGACTGCAATGTGTCCTAAGATCTAAACTCATATCAAGGAACATGAAATTTAGCAGCTAAGCTAAGCAGCTAATAAAGACAAAGAGGTGGTTGCAGTATTTGCAACAAGAATGCTCAGAAGAAATTTTGGTGCTGTGAATGGTAGTGGAAATTGCAGGGTGGTGTAATTGTTTAGTTGTGTTTTATTTTCAAGACTCAGTATGTATCTAATGAAGTATCATGTGTGGTCTATGAACCGTAACTTTTTTTCAAAATGTAAGTATTAATTTTATGTTTATTTAAGGTGTAACATTTTTTTTTCACCTGTAAGCCCTGAATATTGGAGCATAGAAATTTTGTACAGTTTATAAAATACAGTTACAATCTGTCATTTTTTCTATACAGACAGAGACCATTAGGGTATCAGATCTATTATATTTATAATATAGATTATACAGGAAGTGTTTTTTTTTATTCAGGCTATGAATTTGCACAAAATTAATAGATTTTCTGAACACATAAATATTGCTTTGATGTTTGGTCGAGATCCAACATTTTGTACCCTTTTTAAAGCTCTGTATAATAAAAATTGGCAATTTTGTCTAGTCTTTTTATGGCATAGATACTGCAGTGTGTATGTTCTTCTATCCAGACCATCAATTTCTCTGAAATTAGCACATATTTTGAAGCCCAAAATGTAACCTTTTCTTATCAATTTTACAGACCTGCATAAAAAACTAAGTATTATCACAGGTATATTTATAAGATAGACCATACAAGCTGGACTGTTTTCTATTTAGATGATTTTACATATTCTTTGAAGACGCTTATGTTGGTTGGACGTTAGTTTAATTTGCAGGTGTTATTTTAATTTTTAAAGCCCTGTAAATTAATAAATTTGTATTATGTTCAGCCTTTTTATAAAACAAACCCTACAATGTGTATTATTTTCTATTCAGACTATGATTTTACATAAAATGAATACATTTCTTAAAGATCTATACGTGGCTATGGTGTTTGTTCAAGGTGCATCATCTTGTACCATTTTTAAAGATCTGTATGATAAAAATCAGGTATTTTGCCTAGTCCTTTTACGAAATTGACTCTGCAATGCGTATTTTCTTCTGTTCAGGCCATCATTTCGCCTGAAATTAACACATATTTTCAAACCGTAAATGTTGGTTTGACGTTTGCTCTAGATGCAACATTTTTTTATCAATTTTCAAGACCTGCATAAAAAAAGAAAGTATTAACCCAGGTATATTTATAAAATAGACCCTACAAGCTGTATTGTTTTCTGTTTATATTATGATTTTACATAAATCAACACATTCTTTGAAGACATCCATATCAGTTTGGCGTTTGTTTACGCCCCGTGGTGGCTATAAACGTCATTTGAAGAGTCTTAAAATATCTGTGGCAATAATCCATTATATGATAATCATATAATAAATCTTCTTCTTCTTGAAGAAAAAATCCTGTCAATATTCGTATTCAGTGGCTAGTTCTGGCAGTAGGCAAAGTGAACTGTAGTTTAAATGTACTGCGCAGACCGTGTGTTATTAGGCAGTATGACCAACTGTCAAATCTAATTCAACATGGCCGTTTAAACTTCAAAAAAGCGGGCTTTCGGATTATTTTTTAGTTTTTTTTCCGGTTCTACTTAACCGATGCATGGGAAGCTGTTAAAATAGAATTGCCTGTAAAAAACAACTTTGATTTTTCCATAGTACGGGTCGCGAAATCTTTTTTATTGGAAGAGATGGGACCAATTGCAGGACGGTGGCTTTCTGCAAATATTGAAATCACGTTCAAGAGGCGATCTTCTTATCATCACGAGGTGATTATACGTACTAGTTGATTTTTGGTTTTAATTTGGTTAACTATAACGTTTAAGTTGTATTCTAATTGATGAATACCACTTTAACAGCCTTAGTAAGTTGTGGAAGCATACACTGTCAATGTAGTGGGTATATTATATATGTTGAAATAGAAGCTACTAGCAACAATTTATTTATATTTTCAGGTAACCGGTTCAATATCTTGGTGATAGACATGTCCTATATTTGGTTGAATTGGTTTGCTGGGTCTTCTTGTCTACACTTCTTAGGTAATCTTACTGCATTAATGGATAACAGAATAAAGTACTTTTTCACAGACACGGCCATATTTAGTGTATAACTGAGAGAATAAAATGAAAAGAGTAGGTCAGTCAGATCAATTATGGTTAATTTACTTTTGTAGGAAGCAAACTAGACAAAGACAACATCACAGAAGCTATCAGAAGTCTTATTATGAAGGGTGACTAAACTACTTAGTGGCTGCAATGTGTCCTAAGATCTAAACTCATACCAAGGAACATGAAAGTTAGCAGCTATAAAACACCCATTCGGCCAGTGGTACATTGTGGCTGGGAAACTTGGACCCATGCAAATAAAGTCAAAGAGGTGGTTGCAGTATTTGCAACAAGAATGCTCAGAAGAAATTTTGGTGCTGTGAATGGTAGTGGAAATTGAAGGGTCAGGTGTAATTGTTTAGGATATTAAGTTTGATGTGAGGTTTGTTCACTGTGTAATTTTCAAGACTCAGTATGTACCTAATGAAGTATCATGTGTGGTCTATGAACCCCAACTTTTTTTTTCAAGATGTAAGTATTGATTTTATGTTTATTTAATGTGTAACCCATTTTTTGTTCACTTGTAAAGCCCTGAATATTGGAACATAGAAATTTTGTACAGTTTATAAAATACAGTTACAATCTGTCATTTTTTCTATACAGACTGGTACCATTAGGGTATCAGATCTATTATATTTATAATATAGATTATACAGGAAGTGTTTTTTTTTATTTGGGCTATGAATTTGCACAAAATTAATAGATTTTCTGAACACATAAATATTGCTTTGATGTTTGGTGGAGGTCCAACATTTTGTACCCTTTTTAAAGCTCTGTATAATAAAAATTGGCAATTTTGTCTAGTCTTTTTATGGCATAGATACTGCAGTGTGTATGTTCTTCTATCCAGACCATCATTTTCTCTGAAATTAGCACATATTTTGAAGCGCAAAATGTAACCTTTTCTTATCAATTTTAAAGACCTGCATAAAAAACACAGGTATATTTATAAGATAGACCATTCAAGCTGTACTGTTTTCTATTTAGACTATGATTTTACCTATTCTTGAAAGACACTTATGTTGGTTGGACGTTAGGTTAAGTTGCATGTTTTATTTTAATTTTTAAAGCCCTATAAATTAATAAATTTGTATTATGTTTAGCCTTTTTATAAAACAAACCCTACAATGTGTATTATTTTCTATTCGGACTATGATTTTACATAAAATTAATACATTTTTTAGAGATCTATACGTAGCTATGGTGTTTGTTCAAGGTGCATCATCTTGTACCATTTTTAAAGCCCTATATGATAAAAAATCAGGTATTTTGCCTTGTCCTTTTACAAAATTGACTCTGCAATGCATATTTTCTTCTGTTCAGACCATCATTTAGCCTGAAATTAACACATGTTTTCAAACCCTAAATGTTGGTTTGACGTTTGCTCAAGATGTAACATTTTCTTATCAATTTTAAAGACCTGCATAAAAAAAGAAAGTATTATCCCAGGTATATTTATAAAATAGACCCTACAAGCTATATTGTTTTCTATTTATACTATGATTTTACATAAATCAACACAATCTTTGAAGACATCCATATTACTTTGACGTTTATTTACGCCGCGTATAGGTTATAAACGTCATCTGATAAGTCTTAAAATATCTGTGGCAATAATCCATTATTTAATAATCATATAATTAATCTTCATCTTCTTACAAAAAAAAATCCTGTCAATATTCGTATTCAGTGGCTAGTTCTGGCAGTAGGCAAAGTGAACTGTAGTTTAAATGTACTGCGCTGACCGTGTGTTATTAGGCAGTATGACCATCTGGCAAATCTAATTCAACATGGCCGTTTAAATTTCAAAAAAGCGGGCTTTCGGATTATTTTTTAGTTTTTTTTCCGGTTCTGCTTAACCGATGCATGGGAAGCTGTTAAAATAGAATTGCCTGTGAAAAACAACTTTGATTTTTCCATAGTACGGGTCGCGTTATCTTTTTTATTGGAAGAGATGGGACCAATTGCAGGACGGTGACTTTCTGCAAGTATGGAAATCACGTTCAAGAGGCGATTTTCTTATCATTACGAGGTGATTATACGTACTAGTTGATTTTTGGTTTTAATTTGTAAGTTGTGGAAGCATACACCGTCAATGTAGTGGGTATATTATATATGTTATATGTTGAAATAGAAGCTACCAGCAACAATTTATTTATATTTTCAGGTAACCGGTTCAATATCTTGGTGATAGACATTTCCTATATTTGGTTGAATTGGTTTGCTGGGTCTTCTTGTCTACACTTCTTAGGTAATCTTACTGCATTAATGGATAACAGAATAAAGTACTTTTTCACAGACACGGCCATATTTAGTGTATAACTGAGAGAATAAAATGAAAAGAGTAGGTCAGTCAGATCAATTATGGTTAATTTACTTTTGTAGGAAGCAAACTAGACAAAGACAACATCACAGAAGCTATCAGAAGTCATATTATGAAGGGTGACTAAACTACTTAGTGGCTGCAATGTGTCCTAAGATCTAAACTCATACCAAGGAACATGAAAGTTAGCAGCTATAAAACACCCATTCGGCCAGTGGTACATTGTGGCTGGGAAACTTGGACCCATGCAAATAAAGTCAAAGAGGTGGTTGCAGTATTTGCAACAAGAATGCTCAGAAGAAATTTTGGTGCTGTGAATGGTAGTGGAAATTGCAGGGTGGTGTAATTGTTTAGTTGTGTTTTATTGTCAAGACTCAGTATGTACCTAATGAAGTATCATGTGTGGTCTATGAACCCCAACTTTTTTTTACCCTTTTTTTTTTCAAGATGTAAGTATTGATTTTATGTTTATTTAATGTGTAACCCATTTTTTGTTCACTTGTAAAGCCCTGAATATTGGAACATAGAAATTTTGTACAGTTTATAAAATACAGTTACAATCTGTCATTTTTTCTATACAGACTGGGACCATTAGGGTATCAGATCTATTATATTTATAATATAGATTATACAGGAAGTTTTTTTTTTATTCGGGCTATTGAGTTGTATTCTAATTGATGAATACCACTTTAACAGCCTTAGTAAGTTGTGGAAGCATACACCGTCAATGTGGTGGGTGTATTATATATGTTATATGTTGAAATAGAAGCTACTAGCAACAATTTATTTATATTTTCAGGTAACCGGTTCAATATCTTGGTGATAGACATGTCCTATATTTGGTTGGATTGGTTTGCTGGGTCTTCTTGTCTACACTTCTTAGGTAATCTTACTGCATTAATGGATAACAGAATAAAGTACTTTTTCACAGACAAGAGTAGGTCAGAGACAGAAAAGAGTAGGTCAGTCAGATCAATTATGGTTAATTTACTTTTGTAGGAAGCAAACTAGACAAAGACAACATCACAGAAGCTATCAGAAGTCATATTATGAAGGGTGACTAAACTACTTAGCGGCTGCAATGTGTCCTAAGATCTAAACTCATACCAAGGAACATGAAAGTTAGCAGCTATAAAACACCCATTCGGCCAGTGGTACATTGTGGCTGGGAAACTTGGACCCTTGCAAATAAAGTCAAAGAGGTGGTTGCAGTATTTGCAACAAGAATGCTCAGAAGAAATTTTGGTGCTGTGAATGGTAATGGAAATTGCAGGGTGGTGTAATTGTTTAGTTGTGTTTTATTTTCAAGACTCAGTATGTACCTAATGAAGTATCATTGAACCCCAACTTTTTTTTACCCTTTTTTTTCAAGATGTAAGTATTGATTTTATGTTTTTTTAATGTGTAACCCATTTTTTGTTCACTTGTAAAGCCCTGAATATTGGAACATAGAAATTTTGTACAGTTTATAAAATACAGTTACAATCTGTCATTTTTTCTATACAGACTGGGACCATTAGGGTATCAGATCTATTATATTTATAATATAGATTATACAGGAAGTTTTTTTTTATTTGGGCTATGAATTTGCACAAAATTAATAGATTTTCAGAACACATAAATATTGCTTTGATGTTTGGTGGAGGTCCAACATTTTGTACCCTTTTTAAAGCTCTGTATAATAAAAATTGGCAATTTTGTATAGTCCTTTTATGGCATAGATACTGCAGTGTGTTTTATCTGCATGTTCTTTTATCCAGACTATCATTTTCTCTGAAATTAGCACATATTTTGAAGCCCAAAATGTAACCTTTTCTTATCAATTTTAAAGACCTGCATAAAAAACTAAGTATTACAACAGGTATATTTATAAGATAGAGCATACAAGCTGTACTGTTTTCTATTTAGACTATGATTTTACATATTCTTTGAAGACGCTTATGTTGGTTGGACGTTAGTTTAATTTGCAGGTGTTATTTTAATTTTTAAAGCCCTGTAAATTAATAAATTTGTATTATGTTCAGCCTTTTTATGAAACAAACCCTACAATGTGTATTATTTTCTATTCAGACTATGATTTTACATAAAATGAATACATTTTTTAAAGATCTATACGTGGCTATGGCGTTTGTTCAAGGTGCATCATCTTGTACCATTTTTAAAGCTCTGTATGATAAAAATCAGGTATTTTGCCTAGTCCTTTTACGAAATTGACTCTGCAATGCGTATTTTCTTCTGTTCAGACCATCATTTCGCCTGAAATTAACACATATTTTCAAACCGTAAATGTTGGTTTGACGTTTGCTCTAGATGCAACATTTTTTTATCAATTTTCAAGACCTGCATAAAAAAAGAAAGTATTAACCCAGGTATACTTATAAAATAGACCCTACAAGCTGTATTGTTTTCTGTTTATATTATGATTTTACATAAATCAACACATTCTTTGAAGACCTCCATATCAGTTTGACGTTTGTTTACGCCCCGTGGTGGCTATAAACGTCAATTGAAGAGTCTTAAAATATCTGTGGCAATAATCCATTATTTGATAATCATATATTTAATCTTCTTCTTCTAAAAGAAAAAAATCCTGTCAATATTCGTATTCAGTGGCTAGTTCTGGCAATAGGCAAAGTGAACTGTAGTTTAAATGTACTGCGCAGACCGTGTGTTATTAGGCAGTATGACCAACTGTCAAATCTAATTCAACATGGCCGTTTAAATTTCAAAATAGCGGGCTTTCGGATTATTTTTTAGTTTTTTTTTCCGGTTCTACTTAACCGATGCATGGGAAGCTGTTAAAATAGAATTGCCTGTGAAAAACAACTTTGATTTTTCCATAGTACGGGTCGCGAAATCATTTTTATTGGAAGAGATGGGACCAATTGCAGGACGGTGGCTTTCTGCAAATATTGAAATCACGTTCAAGAGGCGATCTTCTTATCATCACGAGGTGATTATACGTACTAGTTGATTTTTGGTTAACTATAACGTTTAAGTTGTATTCTAATTGATGAATACCACTTTAACAGCCTTAGTAAGTTGTGGAAGCATACACCGTCAATGTAGTGGGTGTATTATATATGTTATATGTTGAAATAGAAGCTACTAGCAACAATTTATTTATATTTTCAGGTAACCGGTTCAATATCTTGGTGATAGACATATCCTATATTTGGTTGAATTGGTTTGCTGTGTCTTCTTGTCTACACTTCTTAGGTAATCTTACTGCATTAATGGATAACAGAATAAAGTACTTTTTCACAGACACGGCCATATTTAGTGTATAACTGAGAGAATAAAATGAAAAGAGTAGGTCAGTCAGATCAATTATGGTTATTTTACTTTTGTAGGAAGCAAACTAGACAAAGACAACATCACAGAAGCTATCAGAAGTCATATTATGAAGGGTGACTAAACTACTTAGTGGCTGCAATGTGTCCTAAGATCTAAACTCATACCAAGGAACATGAAAGTTAGCAGCTATAAAACACCCATTCGGCCAGTGGTATATTGTGGCTGGGAAACTTGGACCCATGCAAATAAAGTCAAAGAGGTGGTTGCAGTATTTGCAACAAGAATGCTCAGAAGAAATTTTGGTGCTGTGAATGGTAGTGGAAATTGCAGGGTGGTGTAATTGTTTAGTTGTGTTTTATTGTCAAGACTCAGTATGTACCTAATGAAGTATCATGTGTGGTCTATGAACCCCAACTTTTTTTTACCCTTTTTTTTTCAAGATGTAAGTATTGATTTTATGTTTATTTAATGTGTAACCCATTTTTTGTTCACTTGTAAAGCCCTGAATATTGGAACATAGAAATGTTGTACAGTTTATAAATTATAGTTACAATCTCTCATTTTTTCTATACAGACTGGGACCATTAGGGTATCAGATCTATTATATTTATAATATAGATTATACAGGAAGTTTTTTTTTTATTCGGGCTATGGAGTTGTATTCTAATTGATGAATACCACTTTAACAGCCTTAGTAAGTTGTGGAAGCATACACCGTCAACGTAGTGGGTGTATTATATATGTTATATGTTGAAATAGAAGCTACTAGCGACAATTTATTTATATTTTCAGGTAACCGGTTCAATATCTTGGTGAATGACATGTCCTATATTTGGTTGGATTGGTTTGCTGGGTCTTCTTGTCTACACTTCTTAGGTAATCTTACTGCATTAATGGATAACAGAATAAAGTACTTTTTCACAGACAAGAGTAGGTCAGAGACAGAAAAGAGTAGGTCAGTCAGATCAATTATGGTTAATTTACTTATCTAGGAAGCAAACTAGACAAAGACAACATCGCAGAAGCTATCAGAAGTCATATTATGAAGGGTGACTAAACTACTTAGTGACTGCAATGTGTCCTAAGATCTAAACTCATACCAAGGAACATGAAAGTTAGTAGCTATAAAACACCCATTCGGCCAGTGGTAAATTGTGGCTGGGAAACTTGGACCCTTGCAAATAAAGTCAAAGAGGTGGTTGCAGTATTTGCAACAAGAATGCTCAGAAGAAATTTTGGTGCTGTGAATGGTAGTGGAAATTGCAGGGTGGTGTAATTGTTTAGTTGTGTTTTATTGTCAAGACTCAGTATGTACCTAATGAAGTATCATGTGTGGTCTATGAACCCCAACTTTTTTTTACCCTTTTTTTTCAAGATGTAAGTATTGATTGTATGTATATTTAATGTGTAACCCATTTTTTGTTCACTTGTAAAGCCCTGAATATTGGAACATAGAAATGTTGTACAGTTTATAAAATACAGTTACAATCTGTCATTTTTTCTATACAGACTGGGACCATTAGGGTATCAGATCTATTATATTTATAATATAGATTATACAGGAAGTTTTTTTTTTATTCGGGCTATGAATTTCGGGCTATGGAGTTGTATTCTAATTGATGAATACCACTTTAACAGCCTTAGTAAGTTGTGGAAGCATACACCGTCAATGTAGTGGGTGTATTATATATGTTATATGTTGAAATAGAAGCTACTAGCAACAATTTATTTATATTTTCAGGTAACCGGTTCAATATCTTGGTGATAGACATGTCCTATATTTGGTTGAATTGGTTTGCTGGGTCTTCTTGTCTACACTTCTTAGGTAATCTTACTGCATTAATGGATAACAGAATAAAGTACTATTTCACAGACAAGAGTAGGTCAGAGACAGAAAAGAGTATGTCAGTCAGATCAATTATGGTTAATTTACTTATCTAGGAAGCAAACTAGACAAAGACAACATCGCAGAAGCTATCAGAAGTCATATTATGAAGGGTGACTAAACTACTTAGTGACTGCAATGTGTCCTAAGATCTAAACTCATACCAAGGAACATGAAAGTTAGTAGCTATAAAACACCCATTCGGCCAGTGGTACATTGTGGCTGGGAAACTTGGACCCTTGCAAATAAAGTCAAAGAGGTGGTTGCAGTATTTGCAACAAGAATGCTCAGAAGAAATTTTGGTGCTGTGAATGGTAGTGGAAATTGCAGGGTGGTGTAATTGTTTAGTTGTGTTTTATTGTCAAGACTCAGTATGTACCTAATGAAGTATCATGTGTGGTCTATGAACCCTAACTTTTTTTTATCCTTTTTTCAAAATGTAAGTATTGATTTTATGTTTATTTAAGGTGTAACATTTTTTTGTTCACTTGTAAAGCCCTGAATATTGGAACATAGAAATGTTGTACAGTTTATAAAATACAGTTACAATCTGTCATTTTTTCTATACAGACTAGGACCATATAATATATTTATAATATAGATTATACAGCAAGTGTTTTTTTTTTATTCGGGCTATGAATTTGCACAAAATTAATAGATTTTCTGAACACATAAATATTGCTTTGATGTTTGGTCGAGCTCCAACATTTTGTACCCTTTTTAAAGCTCTGTATAAAAAAAAATTGGCAATTTTGTCTAGTCATTTTACGGCATAGATACTGCAATGAGTATGTTCTTCTATCCAGACCATCATTTTCTCTGAAATTAGCACATATTTTGAAGCCCACAATGTAACCTTTTCTTATCAATTTTACAGACCTGCATAAAAAACTAAGTATTATCACAGGTATATTTATAAGATAGACCATTCAAGCTGTACTGTTTTCTATTTAGACTATGATTTTACATATTCTTGAAAGACACTTATGTTGGTTGGCCGTTAGTTTTAATTTGCAGGTTTTATTTTAATTTTTGAAGGCCTGTAAATTAATAAATTTGTATTATGTTTAGCCTTTGTATAAAACAAACCATACAATGTGTATTATTTTCTATTCAGACTATGATTTTACATAAAATTAATACATTTTTTAATGATCTATACGTAGCTATGGCGTTTGTTCAAGGTGCATCATCTTGTACCATTTTTAAAGCCCTATATGATAAAAATCAGGTATTTTGCCTAGTCCTTTTACAAAATTTGACTCTGCAATGCATATTTTCTTCTGTTCAGACCATCATTTCGCCTGAAATTAACACATATTTTCAAACCCTAAAATGTCGGTTTGACGTTTGCTCAAGATGTAACATTTTCTTATCAATTTTAAAAGACCTGCATAAAAAAAGAAAGTATTATCCCAGGTATATTTATAAAATAGACCCTACAAGCTGTATTGTTTTCTATTTATACTATGATTTCACATAAATCAACACATTCTTTGAAGACATCCATATTACTTTGACGTTTATTTACGCCCCGTATAGGTTATAAACGTCATCTGATAAGTCTTAAAATATCTGTGGCAATAATCCATTATTTGTTTATCATATAATTAATCTTCATCTTCTTGAAGAAAAAATCCTGTCAATATTCGTATTCAGTGGCTAGTTCTGGCAGTAGGCAAAGTGAACTGTAGTTTAAATGTACTGCGCAGACCGTGTGTTATTAAGCAGTATGACCAACTGTCAAATCTAATTCAACATGGCCGTTTAAAACTTCAAAAAAGCGGGCTTTCGGATTATTTTTTAGTTTTTTTTTTCCGGTTCTACTTAACCGATGCATGGGAAGCTGTTTAAAATAGAATTGCCTGTAAAAAACAACTTTGATTTTTCCATAGTACGGGTCGCGAAATCTTTTTTATTGGAAGAGATGGGACCAATTGCAGGACGGTGGCTTTCTGCAAATATTGAAATCACGTTCAAGAGGCGATCTTCTTATCATCACGAGGTGATTATACGTACTAGTTGATTTTTGGTTTTAATTTGGTTAACTATAACGTTTAAGTTGTATTCTAATTGATGAATACCACTTTAACAGCCTTAGTAAGTTGTGGAAGCATACACCGTCAATGTAGTGGGTATATTATATATGTTGAAATAGAAGCTACTAGCAAACAATTTATTTATATTTTCAGGTAACCGGTTCAATATCTTGGTGATAGACATGTCCTATATTTGGTTGAATTGGTTTGCTGGGTCTTCTTGTCTACACTTCTTAGGTAATCTTACTGCATTAATGGATAACAGAATAAAGTACTTTTTCACAGACACGGCCATATTTAGTGTATAACTGAGAGAATAAAATGAAAAGAGTAGGTCAGTCAGATCAATTATGGTTAATTTACTTTTGTAGGAAGCAAACTAGACAAAGACAACATCACAGAAGCTATCAGAAGTCTTATTATGAAGGGTGACTAAACTACTTAGTGGCTGCAATGTGTCCTAAGATCTAAACTCATACCAAGGAACATGAAAGTTAGCAGCTATAAAACACCCATTCGGCCAGTGGTACATTGTGGCTGGGAAACTTGGACCCATGCAAATAAAGTCAAAGAGGTGGTTGCAGTATTTGCAACAAGAATGCTCAGAAGAAATTTTGGTGCTGTGAATGGTAGTGGAAATTGAAGGGTCAGGTGTAATTGTTTAGGATATTAAGTTTGATGTGAGGTTTGTTCACTGTGTAATTTTCAAGACTCAGTATGTACCTAATGAAGTATCATGTGTGGTCTATGAACCCCAACTTTTTTTTTTTCAAGATGTAAGTATTGATTTTATGTTTATTTAATGTGTAACCCATTTATTGTTCACTTGTAAAGCCCTGAATATTGGAACATAGAAATTTTGTACAGTTTATAAAATACAGTTACAATCTGTCATTTTTTTCTATACAGACTGGGACAATTAGGGTATCAAATCTATTATATTTATAATATAGATTATACAGGAAGTGTAAAAAAACACTTCCTGTTATTTGGGCTATGAATTTGCACAAAATTAATAGATTTTCTGAACACATAAATATTGCTTTGATGTTTGGTGGAGGTCCAACATTTTGTACCCTTTTTAAAGCTCTGTATAATAAAAATTGGCAATTTTGTCTAGTCTTTTTATGGCATAGATACTGCAGTGTGTATGTTCTTCTATCCAGACCATCATTTTCTCTGAAATTAGCACATATTTTGAAGCGCAAAATGTAACCTTTTCTTATCAATTTTAAAGACCTGCATAAAAAACTAAGTACTATCACAGGTATATTTATAAGATAGACCATTCAAGCTGTACTGTTTTCTATTTAGACTATGATTTTACCTATTCTTGAAAGACACTTATGTTGGTTGGACGTTAGGTTAAGTTGCATGTTTTATTTTAATTTTTAAAGCCCTATAAATTAATAAATTTGTATTATGTTTAGCCTTTTTATAAAACAAACCCTACAATGTGTATTATTTTCTATTCGGACTATGATTTTACATAAAATTAATACATTTTTTAGAGATCTATACGTAGCTATGGTGTTTGTTCAAGGTGCATCATCTTGTACCATTTTTAAAGCCCTATATGATAAAAAATCAGGTATTTTGCCTTGTCCTTTTACAAAATTGACTCTGCAATGCATATTTTCTTCTGTTCAGACCATCATTTAGCCTGAAATTAACACATGTTTTCAAACCCTAAATGTTGGTTTGACGTTTGCTCAAGATGTAACATTTTCTTATCAATTTTAAAGACCTGCATAAAAAAAGAAAGTATTATCCCAGGTATATTTATAAAATAGACCCTACAAGCTATATTGTTTTCTATTTATACTATGATTTTACATAAATCAACACAATCTTTGAAGACATCCATATTACTTTGACGTTTATTTACGCCGCGTATAGGTTATAAACGTCATCTGATAAGTCTTAAAATATCTGTGGCAATAATCCATTATTTAATAATCATATAATTAATCTTCATCTTCTTACAAAAAAAAATCCTGTCAATATTCGTATTCAGTGGCTAGTTCTGGCAGTAGGCAAAGTGAACTGTAGTTTAAATGTACTGCGCTGACCGTGTGTTATTAGGCAGTATGACCAACTGTCAAATCTAATTCAACATGGCCGTTTAAACTTCAAAAAAGCGGGCTTTCGGATTATTTTTTAGTTTTTTTTTCCGGTTCTGCTTAACCGATGCATGGGAAGCTGTTAAAATAGAATTGCCTGTGAAAAACAACTTTGATTTTTCCATAGTACGGGTCGCGTTATCTTTTTTATTGGAAGAGATGGGACCAATTGCAGGACGGTGACTTTCTGCAAGTATGGAAATCACGTTCAAGAGGCGATTTTCTTATCATTACGAGGTGATTATACGTACTAGTTGATTTTTGGTTTTAATTTGTAAGTTGTGGAAGCATACACCGTCAATGTAGTGGGTATATTATATATGTTATATGTTGAAATAGAAGCTACCAGCAACAATTTATTTATATTTTCAGGTAACCGGTTCAATATCTTGGTGATAGACATTTCCTATATTTGGTTGAATTGGTTTGCTGGGTCTTCTTGTCTACACTTCTTAGGTAATCTTACTGCATTAATGGATAACAGAATAAAGTACTTTTTCACAGACATGGCCATATTTAGTGTATAACTGAGAGAATAAAATGAAAAGAGTAGGTCAGTCAGATCAATTATGGTTAATTTACTTTTGTAGGAAGCAAACTAGACAAAGACAACATCACAGAAGCTATCAGAAGTCATATTATGAAGGGTGACTAAACTACTTAGTGGCTGCAATGTGTCCTAAGATCTAAACTCATACCAAGGAACATGAAAGTTAGCAGCTATAAAACACCCATTCGGCCAGTGGTACATTGTGGCTGGGAAACTTGGACCCATGCAAATAAAGTCAAAGAGGTGGTTGCAGTATTTGCAACAAGAATGCTCAGAAGAAATTTTGGTGCTGTGAATGGTAGTGGAAATTGCAGGGTGGTGTAATTGTTTAGTTGTGTTTTATTGTCAAGACTCAGTATGTACCTAATGAAGTATCATGTGTGGTCTATGAACCCCAACTTTTTTTTACCCTTTTTTTTTTCAAGATGTAAGTATTGATTTTATGTTTATTTAATGTGTAACCCATTTTTTGTTCACTTGTAAAGCCCTGAATATTGGAACATAGAAATTTTGTACAGTTACAATCTGTCATTTTTTCTATACAGACTGGGACCATTAGGGTATCAGATCTATTATATTTATAATATAGATTATACAGGAAGTTTTTTTTTTTATTCGGGCTATTGAGTTGTATTCTAATTGATGAATACCACTTTAACAGCCTTAGTAAGTTGTGGAAGCATACACCGTCAATGTAGTGGGAGTATTATATATGTTGAAATAGAAGCTACTAGCAACAATTTATTTATATTTTCAGGTAACCGGTTCAATATCTTGGTGATAGACATGTCCTATATTTGGTTGGATTGGTTTGCTGGGTCTTCTTGTCTACACTTCTTAGGTAATCTTACTGCATTAATGGATAACAGAATAAAGTACTTTTTCACAGACAAGAGTAGGTCAGAGACAGAAAAGAGTAGGTCAGTCAGATCAATTATGGTTAATTTACTTTTGTAGGAAGCAAACTAGACAAAGACAACATCACAGAAGCTATCAGAAGTCATATTATGAAGGGTGACTAAACTACTTAGCGGCTGCAATGTGTCCTAAGATCTAAACTCATACCAAGGAACATGAAAGTTAGCAGCTATAAAACACCCATTCGGCCAGTGGTACATTGTGGCTGGGAAACTTGGACCCTTGCAAATAAAGTCAAAGAGGTGGTTGCAGTATTTGCAACAAGAATGCTCAGAAGAAATTTTGGTGCTGTGAATGGTAATGGAAATTGCAGGGTGGTGTAATTGTTTAGTTGTGTTTTATTTTCAAGACTCAGTATGTACCTAATGAAGTATCATGTGTGGTCTATGAACCCCAACTTTTTTTTACCCTTTTTTTTCAAGATGTAAGTATTGATTTTATGTTTTTTTAATGTGTAACCCATTTTTTGTTCACTTGTAAAGCCCTGAATATTGGAACATAGAAATTTTGTACAGTTTATAAAATACAGTTACAATCTGTCATTTTTTCTATACAGACTGGGACCATTAGGGTATCAGATCTATTATATTTATAATATAGATTATACAGGAAGTTTTTTTTTTATTTGGGCTATGAATTTGCACAAAATTAATAGATTTTCTGAACACATAAATATTGCTTTGATGTTTGGTGGAGGTCCAACATTTTGTACCCTTTTTAAAGCTCTGTATAATAAAAATTGGCAATTTTGTCTAGTCTTTTTATGGCATAGATACTGCAGTGTGTATGTTCTTTTATCCAGACTATCATTTTCTCTGAAATTAGCACATATTTTGAAACCCAAAATGTAACCTTTTCTTATCAATTTTAAAGACCTGCATAAAAAACTAAGTATTACAACAGGTATATTTATAAGATAGAGCATACAAGCTGTACTGTTTTCTATTTAGACTATGATTTTACATATTCTTTGAAGACACTTATGTTGGTTGGACGTTAGTTTAATTTGCAGGTTTTATTTTAATTTTTAAAGCCCTGTATTTTAATAAATTTGTATTATGTTCAGCCTTTTTATAAAACAAACCCTACAATGTGTATTATTTTCTATTCAGACTATGATTTTACATAAAATGAATACATCTTTTAAAGATCTATACGTGGCTATGACGTTTGTTCAAGGTGCATCATCTTGTACCATTTTTAAAGCCCTGTATGATAAAAATCAGGTATTTTGCCTAGTCCTTTTACGAAATTGACTCTGCAATGCATATTTTCTTCTGTTCAGACCATCATTTCGCCTGAAATTAACACATGTTTTCAAACCCTAAATGTTGGTTTGACGTTTGCTCAAGATGTAACATTTTCTTATCAATTTTAAAGACCTGCATAAAAAAAGAAAGTATTATCCCAGGTATATTTATAAAATAGACCCTACAAGCTGTATTGTTTTCTATTTATACTATGATTTTACATAAATCAACACATTCTTTGAAGACATCCATATTACTTTGACGTTTATTTACGCCCCGTATAGGTTATAAACGTCATCTGATAAGTCTTAAAATATCTGTGGCAATAATCCATTATTTGATAATCATATAATTAATTTTCATCTTCTTACAAAAAAAAAAAATCCTGTCAATATTCGTATTCAGTGGCTAGTTCTGGCAGTAGGCAAAGTGAACTGTAGTTCAAAGTGAACTGTAGTAGTTTAAATGTACTGCGCAGACCGTGTGTTATTAGGCAGTATGACCAACTGTCAAATCTAATTCAACATGGCCGTTTAAATTTCAAAATAGCGGGCTTTCGGATTAATTTTTAGTTTTTTTTCCGGTTCTACTTAACCGATGCATGGGAAGCTGTTAAAATAGAATTGCCTGTGAAAAACAACTTTGATTTTTCCATAGTACGGGTCGCGAAATCTTTTTTATCGGAAGAGATGGGACCAATTGCAGGACGGTGGCTTTCTGCAAATATTGAAATCACGTTCAAGAGGCGATCTTCTTATCATCACGAGGTGATTATACGTACTAGTTGATTTTTGGTTAACTATAACGTTTAAGTTGTATTCTAATTGATGAATACCACTTTAACAGCCTTAGTAAGTTGTGGAAGCATACACCGTCAATGTAGTGGGTGTATTATATATGTTATATGTTGAAATAGAAGCTACTAGCAACAATTTATTTATATTTTCAGGTAATCGGTTCAATATCTTGGTGATAGACATGTCCTATATTTGGTTGAATTGGTTTGCTGGGTCTTCTTGTCTACACTTCTTAGGTAATCTTACTGCGTTAATGGATAACAGAATAAAGTACTTTTTCACAGACAAGAGTAGGTCAGAGACAGAAAAGAGTAGGTCAGTCAGATCAATTATGGTTAATTTACTTATCTAGGAAGCAAACTAGACAAAGACAACATCACAGAAGCTATCAGAAGTCATATTATGAAGGGTGACTAAACTACTTAGTGGCTGCAATGTGTCCTAAGATCTAAACTCATACCAAGGAACATGAAAGTTAGTAGCTATAAAACATCCATTCGGCCAGTGGTACATTGTGGCTGGGAAACTTGGACCCTTGCAAATAAAGTCAAAGAGGTGGTTGCAGTATTTGCAACAAGAATGCTCAGAAGAAATTTTGGTGCTGTGAATGGTAGTGGAAATTGCAGCGTGGTGTAATTGTTTAGTTGTGTTTTATTGTCAAGACTCAGTATGTACCTAATGAAGTATCATGTGTGGTCTATGAACCCCAACCTTTTTTTACCCTTTTTTTTTCAAGATGTAAGTATTGATTTTATGTTTATTTAATGTGTAACCCATTTTTTGTTCACTTGTAAAGCCCTGAATATTGGAACTTGGAAATTTTGTACAGTTTATAAAATACAGTTACAATCTGTCATTTTTTCTATACAGACTGGGACCATTAGGGTATCAGATCTATTATATTTATAATATAGATTATACAGGAAGTGTTTTTTTTTTATTCGGGCTATGAATTTGCACAAAATTAATAGATTTTCTGAACACCTAAATATTGCTTTGATGTTTGGTCGAGGTCCAACATTTTGTACCCTTTTTAAAGCTCTGTATAATAAAAATTGGCAATTTTGTCTAGTCTTTTTATGGCATAGATACTGCAGTGTGTATGTTCTTCTATCCAGACCATCATTTTCTCTGAAATTAGCACATGTTTTGAAGCCCAAAATGTAACCTTTTCTTATCAATTTTAAAGACCTGCATAAAAAACTAAGTATTAAAACAGGTATATTTATAAGATAGACCATACAAGCTGTACTGTTTTCTATTTAGACTATGATTTTACATATTCTTTGAAGACACTTATGTTGGTTGGACGTTAGTTTAATTTGCAGGTTTTATTTTAATTTTTAAAGCCCTGTAAATTAATAAATTTGTATTATGTTCAGCCTTTTTATAAAACAAACCCTACAATGTGTATTATTTTCTATTCAGACTATGATTTTACATAAAATGAATACATTTTTTAAAGATCTATACGTGGCTATGGCGTTTGTTCAAGGTGCATCATCTTGTACCTTTTTTAAAGCTCTGTATGATAAAAATCAGGTATTTTGCCTAGTCCTTTTACGAAATTGACTCTGCAATGCGTATTTTCTTCTGTTCAGACCATCATTTCGCCTGAAATTAACACATATTTTCAAACCGTAAATGTTGGTTTGACGTTTGCTCTAGATGCAACATTTTTTTATCAATTTTCAAGACCTGCATAAAAAAAGAAAGTATTAACCCAGGTATATTTATAAAATAGACCCTACAAGCTGTATTGTTTTCTGTTTATATTATGATTTTACATAAATCAACACATTCTTTGAAGACATCCATATCAGTTTGAAGTTTGTTTACGCACCGTGGTGGCTATAAACGTCAATTGAAGAGTCTTAAAATATCTGTGGCAATAATCCATTATTTGATAATCATATAATTAATCTTCTTCTTCTTGAAGAAAAAAATCCTGTCAATATTCGTATTCAGTGGCTAGTTCTGGCAGTAGGCAAAGTGAACTGTAGTTTAAATGTACTGCGCAGACCGTGTGTTATTAGGCAATATGACCAACTGTCAAATCTAATTCAACATGGCCGTTTAAATTTCAAAATAGCAGGCTTTCGGATTATTTTTTAGTTTTTTTTTCCGGTTCTACTTAACCGATGCATGGGAAGCTGTTAAAATAGAATTGCCTGTGAAAAACAACTTTGATTTTTCCATAGTACGGTTCGCGAAATCTTTTTTATTGGAAGAGATGGGACCAATTGCAGGACGGTGGCTTTCTGCAAATATTGAAATCACGTTCAAGAGGCGATCTTCTTATCATCACGAGGTGATTATACGTACTAGTTGATTTTTGGTTAACTATAACGTTTAAGTTGTATTCTAATTGATGAATACCACTTTAACAGCCTTAGTAAGTTGTGGAAGCATACACCGTCAATGTAGTGGGTGTATTATATATGTTATATGTTGAAATAGAAGCTACTAGCAACAATTTATTTATATTTTCAGGTAACCGGTTCAATATCTTGGTGATAGACATGTCCTATATTTGGTTGAATTGGTTTGCTGGGTCTTCTTGTCTACACTTCTTAGGTAATCTTACTGCATTAATGGATAACAGAATAAAGTACTTTTTCACAGACAAGAGTAGGTCAGAGACAGAAAAGAGTAGGTCAGTCAGATCAATTATGGTTAATTTACTTATCTAGGAAGCAAACTAGACAAAGACAACATCGCAGAGGCTATCAGAAGTCATATTATGAAGGGTGACTAAACTACTTAGTGACTGCAATGTGTCCTAAGATCTAAACTCATACCAAGGAACATGAAAGTTAGTAGCTATAAAACACCCATTCGGCCAGTGGTACATTGTGGCTGGGAAACTTGGACCCTTGCAAATAAAGTCAAAGAGGTGGTTGCAGTATTTGCAACAAGAATGCTCAGAAGAAATTTTGGTGCTGTGAATGGTAATGGAAATTGCAGGGTGGTGTAATTGTTTAGTTGTGTTTTATTTTCAAGACTCAGTATGTACCTAATGAAGTATCATGTGTGGTCTATGAACCCCAACTTTTTTTTACACTTTTTTTTCAAGATGTAAGTATTGATTTTATGTTTTTTTAATGTGTAACCCATTTTTTGTTCACTTGTAAAGCCCTGAATATTGGAACATAGAAATTTTGTACAGTTTATAAAATACAGTTACAATCTGTCATTTTTTCTATACAGACTGGGACCATTAGGGTATCAGATCTATTATATTTATAATATAGATTATACAGGAAGGTTTTTTTTATTTGGGCTATGAATTTGCACAAAATTAATAGATTTTCTGAACACATAAATATTGCTTTGATGTTTGGTGGAGGTCCAACATTTTGTACCCTTTTTAAAGCTCTGTATAATAAAAATTGGCAATTTTGTCTAGTCTTTTTATGGCATAGATACTGCAGTGTGTATGTTCTTTTATCCAGACTATCATTTTCTCTGAAATTAGCACATATTTTGAAGCCCAAAATGTAACCTTTTCTTATCAATTTTAAAGACCTGCATAAAAAACTAAGTATTACAACAGGTATATTTATAAGATAGAGCATACAAGCTGTACTGTTTTCTATTTAGACTATGATTTTACATATTCTTTGAAGACACTTATGTTGGTTGGACGTTAGTTTAATTTGCAGGTTTTATTTTAATTTTTAAAGCCCTGTAAATTAATTAATTTGTATTATGTTCAGCCTTTTTATAAAACAAACCCTACAATGTGTATTATTTTCTATTCAGACTATGATTTTACATAAAATGAATACATATTTTAAAGATCTATACGTGGCTATGGCGTTTGTTCAAGGTGCATCATCTTGTACCATTTTTAAAGCCCTGTATGATAAAAATCAGGTATTTTGCCTAGTCCTTTTACGAAATTGACTCTGCAATGCATATTTTCTTCTGTTCAGACCATCATTTCGCCTGAAATTAACACATGTTTTCAAACCCTAAATGTTGGTTTGACGTTTGCTCAAGATGTAACATTTTCTTATCAATTTTAAAGACCTGCATAAAAAAAGAAAGTATTATCCCAGGTATATTTATAAAATAGACCCTACAAGCTGTATTGTTTTCTATTTATACTATGATTTTACTTAAATCAACACATTCTTTGAAGACATCCATATTACTTTGACGTTTATTTACGCCGCGCATAGGTTATAAACGTCATCTGATAAGTCTTAAAATATCTGTGGCAATAATCCATTATTTGATAATCATATAATTAATCTTCATCTTCTTACAAAAAAAATAATCCTGTCAATATTAGTATTCAGTGGCTAGTTCTGGCAGTAGGCAAAGTGAACTGTAGTTTAAATGTACTGCGCTGACCGTATATTATTAGGCAGTATGACCATCTGTCAAATCTAATTCAACATGGCCGTTTAAATTTCAAAAAAGCGGGCTTTCGGATTATTTTTTAATTTTTTTTCCGGTTCTGCTTAACCGATGCATGGGAAGCTGTTAAAATAGAATTGCCTGTGAAAAACAACTTTGATTTTTCCATAGTACGGGTCGCGTTATCTTTTTTATTGGAAGAGATGGGACCAATTGCAGGACGGTGACTTTCTGCAAATATGGAAATCACGTTCAAGAGGCGATTTTCTTATCATTACGAGGTGATTATACGTACTAGTTGATTTTTGGTTTTAATTTGGTTAACTATAACGTTTAAGTTGTATTCTAATTGATGAATACCACTTTAACAGCCTTAGTAAGTTGTGGAAGCATACACCGTCAATGTAGTGGGTATATTATATATGTTGAAATAGAAGCTACTAGCAAAAATTTATTTATATTTTCAGGTAACCGGTTCAATATCTTGGTGATAGACATATCCTATATTTGGTTGAATTGGTTTGCTGGGTCTTCTTGTCTACACTTCTTAGGTAATCTTACTGCATTAATGGATAACAGAATAAAGTACTTTTTCACAGACACGGCCATATTTAGTGTATAACTGAGAGAATAAAATGAAAAGAGTAGGTCAGTCAGATCAATTATGGTTAATTTACATTTGTAGGAAGCAAACTAGACAAAGACAACATCACAGAAGCTATCAGAAGTCATATTATGAAGGGTGACTAAACTACTTAGTGGCTGCAATGTGTCCTAAGATCTAAACTCATACCAAGGAACATGAAAGTTAGCAGCTATAAAACACCCATTCGGCCAGTGGTACATTGTGGCTGGGAAACTTGGACCCATGCAAATAAAGTCAAAGAGGTGGTTGCAGTATTTACAACAAGAATGCTCAGAAAAAATTTTGGTGCTGTGAATGGTAGTGGAAATTGCAGGGTGGTGTAATTGTTTAGTTGTGTTTTATTGTCAAGACTCAGTATGTACCTAATGAAGTATCATGTGTGGTCTATGAACCCCAACTTTTTTTTTTCAAGATGTAAGTATTGATTTTATGTTTATTTAATGTGTAACCCATTTTTTGTTCACTTGTAAAGCCCTGAATATTGGAACATAGAAATTTTGTACAGTTTATAAAATACAGTTACAATCTGTCATTTTTTCTATACAGACTAGGACCATTAGGGTATCAGATCTATTATATTTATAATATAGATTATACAGGAAGTGTTTTTTTTTTATTCAGGCTATGAATTTGCACAGAATTAATAGATTTTCTGAACACATAAATATTGCTTTGATGTTTGGTTGAGATCCAACATTTTGTACCCTTTTTAAAGCTCTGTATAATAAAAATTGGCAATTTTGTCTAGTCTTTTTATGGCATAGATACTGCAGTGTGTATGTTCTTCTATCCAGACCATCATTTTCTCTGAAATTAGCACATATTTTGAAGCCCAAAATGTAACCTTTTCTTATCAATTTTACAGACCTGCATAAAAAACTAAGTATTATCACAGGTATATTTATAAGATAGACCATACAAGCTGTACTGTTTTCTATTTAGATGATTTTACATATTCTTTGAAGACGCTTATGTTGGTTGGACGTTAGTTTAATTTGCAGGTGTTATTTTAATTTTTAAAGCCCTGTAAATTAATAAATTTGTATTATGTTCAGCCTTTTTATAAAACAAACCCTACAATGTGTATTATTTTCTATTCAGACTATGATTTTACATAAAATGAATACAATTTTTAAAGATCTATACGTGGCTATGGCGTTTGTTCAAGGTGCATCATCTTGTACCATTTTTAAAGCTCTGTATGATAAAAATCAGGTATTTTGCCTAGTCCTTTTACGAAATTGACTCTGCAATGCGTATTTTCTTCTGTTCAGACCATCATTTCGCCTGAAATTAACACATATTTTCAAACCGTAAATGTTGGTTTGACGTTTGCTCTAGATGCAACATTTTTTTATCAATTTTCAAGACCTGCATAAAAAAAGAAAGTATTAACCCAGGTATATTTATAAAATAGACCCTACAAGCTGTATTGTTTTCTGTTTATATTATGATTTTACATAAATCAACACATTCTTTGAAGACATCCATATCAGTTTGAAGTTTGTTTACGCCCCGTGGTGGCTATAAACGACAATTGAAGAGTCTTAAAATATCTGTGGCAATAATCCATTATTTGATAATCATATAATTAATCTTCTTCTTGAAGAAAAAAATCCTGTCAATATTCGTATTCAGTGGCTAGTTCTGGCAGTAGGCAAAGTGAACTGTAGTTTAAATGTACTGCGCAGACCGTGTGTTATTAGGCAGTATGACCAACTGTCAAATCTAATTCAACATGGCCGTTTAAATTTCAAAATAGCGGGCTTTCGGATTATTTTTTAGTTTTTTTTCCGGTTCTACTTAACCGATGCATGGGAAGCTGTTAAAATAGAATTGCCTGTGAAAAACAACTTTGATTTTTCCATAGTACGGTTCGCGAAATCTTTTTTATTGGAAGAGATGGGACCAATTGCAGGACGGTGGCTTTCTGCAAATATTGAAATCACGTTCAAGAGACGATCTTCTTATCATCACGAGGTGATTATACGTACTAGTTGATTTTTGGTTAACTATAACGTTTAAGTTGTATTCTAATTGATGAATACCACTTTAACAGCCTTAGTAAGTTGTGGAAGCATACACCGTCAATGTAGTGGGTGTATTATATATGTTATATGTTGAAATAGAAGCTACTAGCAACAATTTATTTATATTTTCAGGTAACCGGTTCAATATCTTGGTGATAGACATATCCTATATTTGGTTGAATTGGTTTGCTGTGTCTTCTTGTCTACACTTCTTAGGTAATCTTACTGCATTAATGGATAACAGAATAAAGTACTTTTTCACAGACACGGCCATATTTAGTGTATAACTGAGAGAATAAAATGAAAAGAGTAGGTCAGTCAGATCTATTATGGTTATTTTACTTTTGTAGGAAGCAAACTAGACAAAGACAACATCACAGAAGCTATCAGAAGTCATATTATGAAGGGTGACTAAACTACTTAGTGGCTGCAATGTGTCCTAAGATCTAAACTCATACCAAGGAACATGAAAGTTAGCAGCTATAAAACACCCATTCGGCCAGTGGTACATTGTGGCTGGGAAACTTGGACCCATGCAAATAAAGTCAAAGAGGAGGTTGCAGTATTTGCAACAAGAATGCTCAGAAGAAATTTTGGTGCTGTGAATGGTAGTGGAAATTGCAGGGTGCTGTAATTGTTTAGTTGTGTTTTATTGTCAAGACTCAGTATGTACCTAATGAAGTATCATGTGTGGTCTATGAACCCCAACTTTTTTTTACCATTTTTTTTCAAGATGTAAGTATTGATTTTATGTTTATTTAATGTGTAACCCATTTTTTGTTCACTTGTAAAGCCCTGAATATTGGAACATAGAAATTTTGTACAGTTTATAAAATACAGTTACAATCTGTCATTTTTCCTATACAGACTGGGACCATTAGGGTATCAGATCTATTATATTTATAATATAGATTATACAGGAAGTGTTTATTTTTATTCGGGCTATGAATTTCGGGCTATGGAGTTGTATTCTAATTGATGAATACCACTTTAACAGCCTTAGTAAGTTGTGGAAGCATACACCGTCAATGTAGTGGGTGTATTATATATGTTATATGTTGAAATAGAAGCTACTAGCAACAATTTATTTATATTTTCAGGTAACCGGTTCAATATCTTGGTGATAGACATATCCTATATTTGGTTGAATTGGTTTGCTGTGTCTTCTTGTCTACACTTCTTAGGTAATCTTACTGCATTAATGGATAACAGAATAAAGTACTTTTTCACAGACACGGCCATATTTAGTGTATAACTGAGAGAATAAAATGAAAAGAGTAGGTCAGTCAGATCAATTATGGTTATTTTACTTTTGTAGGAAGCAAACTAGACAAAGACAACATCACAGAAGCTATCAGAAGTCATATTATGAAGGGTGACTAAACTACTTAGTGGCTGCAATGTGTCCTAAGATCTAAACTCATACCAAGGAACATGAAAGTTAGCAGCTATAAAACACCCATTCGGCCAGTGGTACATTGTGGCTGGGAAACTTGGACCCATGCAAATAAAGTCAAAGAGGTGGTTGCAGTATTTGCAACAAGAATGCTCAGAAGAAATTTTGGTGCTGTGAATGGTAGTGGAAATTGCAGGGTGGTGTAATTGTTTAGTTGTGTTTTATTGTCAAGACTCAGTATGTACCTAATGAAGTATCATGTGTGGTCTATGAACCCCAACTTTTTTTTACCCTTTTTTTTTCAAGATGTAAGTATTGATTTTATGTTTATTTAATGTGTAACCCATTTTTTGTTCACTTGTAAAGCCCTGAATATTGGAACATAGAAATGTTGTACAGTTTATAAAATACAGTTACAATCTGTCATTTTTTCTATACAGACTGGGACCATTAGGGTATCAGATCTATTATATTTATAATATAGATTATACAGGAAGTTTTTTTTTTATTCGGGCTATGAATTTCGGGCTATGGAGTTGTATTCTAATTGATGAATACCACTTTAACAGCCTTAGTAAGTTGTGGAAGCATACACCCTCAACGTAGTGGGTGTATTATATATGTTATATGTTGAAATAGAAGCTACTAGCAACAATTTATTTATATTTTCAGGTAACCGGTTCAATATCTTGGTGATTGACATGTCCTATATTTGGTTGGATTGGTTTGCTGGGTCTTCTTGTCTACACTTCTTAGGTAATCTTACTGCATTAATGGATAACAGAATAAAGTACTTTTTCACAGACAAGAGTAGGTCAGAGACAGAAAAGAGTAGGTCAGTCAGATCAATTATGGTTAATTTACTTATCTAGGAAGCAAACTAGACAAAGACAACATCGCAGAAGCTATCAGAAGTCATATTATGAAGGGTGACTAAACTACTTAGTGACTGCAATGTGTCCTAAGATCTAAACTCATACCAAGGAACATGAAAGTTAGTAGCTATAAAACACCCATTCGGCCAGTGGTAAATTGTGGCTGGGAAACTTGGACCCTTGCAAATAAAGTCAAAGAGGTGGTTGCAGTATTTGCAACAAGAATGCTCAGAAGAAATTTTGGTGCTGTGAATGGTAGTGGAAATTGCAGGGTGGTGTAATTGTTTAGTTGTGTTTTATTGTCAAGACTCAGTATGTACCTAATGAAGTATCATGTGTGGTCTATGAACCCCAACTTTTTTTTACTCTTTTTTTTCAAGATGTAAGTATTGATTTTATGTTTATTTAATGTGTAACCCATTTTTTGTTCACTTGTAAAGCCCTGAATATTGGAACATAGAAATGTTGTACAGTTTATAAAATACAGTTACAATCTGTCATTTTTTCTATACAGACTGGGACCATTAGGGTATCAGATCTATTATATTTATAATATAGATTATACAGGAAGTTTTTTTTTTATTCGGGCTATGAATTTCGGGCTATGGAGTTGTATTCTAATTGATGAATACCACATTAACAGCCTTAGTAAGTTGTGGAAGCATACACCGTCAATGTAGTGGGTGTATTATATATGTTATATGTTGAAATAGAAGCTACTAGCAACAATTTATTTATATTTTCAGGTAACCGGTTCAATATCTTGGTGATAGACATGTCCTATATTTGGTTGGATTGGTTTGCTGGGTCTTCTTGTCTACACTTCTTAGGTAATCTTACTGCATTAATGGATAACAGAATAAAGTACTTTTTCACAGACAAGAGTAGGTCAGAGACAGAAAAGAGTATGTCAGTCAGATCAATTATGGTTAATTTACTTATCTAGGAAGCAAACTAGACAAAGACAACATCGCAGAAGCTATCAGAAGTCATATTATGAAGGGTGACTAAACTACTTAGTGACTGCAATGTGTCCTAAGATCTAAACTCATACCAAGGAACATGAAAGTTAGTAGCTATAAAACACCCATTCGGCCAGTGGTACATTGTGGCTGGGAAACTTGGACCCTTGCAAATAAAGTCAAAGAGGTGGTTGCAGTATTTGCAACAAGAATGCTCAGAAGAAATTTTGGTGCTGTGAATGGTAATAGAAATTGCAGGGTGGTGTAATTGTTTAGTTGTGTTTTATTTTCAAGACTCAGTATGTACCTAATGAAGTATCATGTGTGGTCTATGAACCCCAACTTTTTTTTACCCTTTTTTTTCAAGATGTAAGTATTGATTTTATGTTTTTTTAATGTGTAACCCATTTTTTGTTCACTTGTAAAGCCCTGAATATTGGAACATAGAAATTTTGTACAGTTTATAAAATAGAGTTACAATCTGTCATTTTTTCTATACAGACTAGGACCATTAGGGTATCAGATCTATTATATTTATAATATAGATTATACAGGAAGTTTTTTTTTATTTGGGCTATGAATTTGCACAAAATTAATAGATTTTCTGAACACATAAATATTGCTTTGATGTTTGGTGGAGGTCCAACATTTTGTACCCTTTTTAAAGCTCTGTATAATAAAAATTGGCAATTTTGTCTAGTCTTTTTATGGCATAGATACTGCAGTGTGTATGTTCTTTTATCCAGACTATCATTTTCTCTGAAATTAGCACATATTTTGAAGCCCAAAATGTAACCTTTTCTTATCAGTTTTAAAGACCTGCATAAAAAACTAAGTATTACAACAGATATATTTATAAGATAGAGCATACAAGCTGTACTGTTTTCTATTTAGACTAAGATTTTACATATTCTTTGAAGACACTTATGTTGGTTGGACGTTAGTTTAATTTGCAGGTTTTATTTTAATTTTTAAAGCCCTGTAAATTAATAAATTTGTATTATGTTCAGCCTTTTTATAAAACAAACCCTACAATGTGTATTATTTTCTATTCAGACTATGATTTTACATAAAATGAATACATTTTTTAAAGATCTATACGTGGCTATGGCGTTTGTTCAAGGTGCATCATCTTGTACCATTTTTAAAGCCCTGTATGATAAAAATCAGGTATTTTGCCTAGTCCTTTTACGAAATTGACTCTGCAATGCATATTTTCTTCTGTTCAGACCATCATTTCGCCTGAAATTAACACATGTTTTCAAACCCTAAATGTTGGTTTGACGTTTGCTCAAGATGTAACATTTTCTTATCAATTTTAAAGACCTGCATAAAAAAAGAAAGTATTATCCCAGGTATATTTATAAAATAGACCCTACAAGCTGTATTGTTTTCTATTTATACTATGATTTTACATAAATCAACACATTCTTTGAAGACATCCATATTACTTTGACGTTTATTTACAACCCGTATAGGTTATAAACGTCATCTGATAAGTCTTAAAATATCTGTGGCAATAATCCATTATTTGATAATCATATAATTAATCTTCATCTTACAAAAAAAAAATCCCGTCAGTATTCGTATTCAGTGGCTAGTTCTGGCAGTAGGCAAAGTGAACTGTAGTTTAAATGTACTGCGCTGACCGTGTGTTATTAGGCAGTATGACCATCTGTCAAATCTAATTCAACTTAGGCCGTTTAAATTTCAAAAAAGCGGGCTTTCGGATAATTTTTTAGTTTTTTTTTCCGGTTCTGCTTAACCGATGCATGGGAAGCTGTTAAAATAGAATTGCCTGTGAAAAACAACTTTAATTTTTCCATAGTACGGGTCGCGTTATCTTTTTTATTGGAAGAGATGGGACCAATTGCAGGACGGTGACTTTCTGCAAATATGGAAATCACGTTCAAGAGGCGATTTTCTTATCATTACGAGGTGATTATACGTACTAGTTGATTTTTGGTTTTAATTTGGTTAACTATAACGTTTAAGTTGTATTCTAATTGATGAATACCACTTTAACAGCCTTAGTAAGTTGTGGAAGCATACACCGTCAATGTAGTGGGTATATTATATATGTTGAAATAGAAGCTACTAGCAACAATTTATTTATATTTTCAGGTAACCGGTTCAATATCTTGGTGATAGACATGTCCTATATTTGGTTGAATTGGTATGCTGGGTCTTCTTGTCTACACTTCTTAGGTAATCTTACTGCATTAATGGATAACAGAATAAAGTACTTTTTCACAGACACGGCCATATTTAGTGTATAACTGAGAGAATAAAATGAAAAGAGTAGGTCAGTCAGATCAATTATGGTTAATTTACTTTTGTAGGAAGCAAACTAGACAAAGACAACATCACAGAAGCTATCAGAAGTCTTATTATGAAGGGTGACTAAACTACTTAGTGGCTGCAATGTGTCCTAAGATCTAAACTCATACCAAGGAACATGAAAGTTAGCAGCTATAAAACACCCATTTGGCCAGTGGTACATTGTGGCTGGGAAACTTGGACCCATGCAAATAAAGTCAAAGAGGTGGTTGCAGTATTTGCAACAAGAATGCTCAGAAGAAATTTTGGTGCTGTGAATGGTAGTGGAAACTGAAGGGTCAGGTGTAATTGTTTAGGATATTAAGTTTGATGTGAGGTTTGTTCACTGTGTATAATTTTCAAGACTCAGTATGTACCTAATGAAGTATCATGTGTGGTCTATGAACCCCAACTTTTTTTTTTTAAGATGTAAGTATTGATTTTATGTTTATTTAATGTGTAACCCATTTTTTGTTCACTTGTAAAGCCCTGAATATTGGAACATAGAAATTTTGTACAGTTTATAAAATACAGTTACAATCTGTCATTTTTTCTATACAGACTAGGACCATTAGGGTATCAGATCTATTATATTTATAATATAGATTATACAGGAAGTGTTTTTTTTTTATTCAGGCTATGAATTTGCACAGAATTAATAGATTTTCTGAACACATAAATATTGCTTTGATGTTTGGTTGAGATCCAACATTTTGTACCCTTTTTAAAGCTCTGTATAATAAAAATTGGCAATTTTGTCTAGTCTTTTTATGGCATAGATACTGCAGTGTGTATGTTCTTCTATCCAGACCGTCATTTTCTCTGAAATTAGCACATATTTTGAAGCCCAAAATGTAACCTTTTCTTATCAATTTTACAGACCTGCATAAAAAACTAAGTATTATCACAGGTATATTTATAAGATAGACCATACAAGCTGCACTGTTTTCTATTTAGATGATTTTACATATTCTTTGAAGACGCTTATGTTGGTTGGACGTTAGTTTAATTTGCAGGTGTTATTTTAATTTTTAAAGCCCTGTAAATTAATAAATTTGTATTATGTTCAGCCTTTTTATAAAACAAACCCTACAATGTGTATTATTTTCTATTCGGACTATGATTTTACATAAAATGAATACATTTTTTAAAGATCTATACGTGGCTATGGCGTTTGTTCAAGGTGCATCATCTTGTACCATTTTTAAAGCTCTGTATGATAAAAATCAGGTATTTTGCCTAGTCCTTTTACGAAATTGACTCTGCAATGCGTATTTTCTTCTGTTCAGACCATCATTTCGCCTGAAATTAACACATATTTTCAAACCGTAAATGTTGGTTTGACGTTTGCTCTAGATGCAACATTTTTTTATCAATTTTCAAGACCTGCATAAAAAAAGAAAGTATTAACCCAGGTATATTTATAAAATAGACCCTACAAGCTGTATTGTTTTCTGTTTATATTATGATTTTACATAAATCAACACATTCTTTGAAGACATCCATATCAGTTTGACGTTTGTTTACGCCCCGTGGTGGCTATAAACGTCAATTGAAGAGTCTTAAAATATCTGTGGCAATAATCCATTATTTGATAATCACATAATTAATCTTCTTCTTCTTGAAGTAAAAATCCTGTCAATATTCGTATTCAGTGGCTAGTTTTGGCAGTAGGCAAAGTGAACTGTAGTTTAAATGTACTGCGCAGACCGTGTGTTATTAGGCAGTATGACCAACTGTCAAATCTAATTCAACATGGCCGTTTAAAATTCAAAATAGCCGGCTTTCGGATTATTTTTTAGTTTTTTTTCCGGTTCTACTTAACCGATGCATGGGAAGCTGTTAAAATAGAATTGCCTGTGAAAAACAACTTTGATTTTTCCATAGTACGGGTCGCGAAATCTTTTTTATTGGAAGAGATGGGACCAATTGCAGGACGGTGGCTTTCTGCAAATATTGAAATCACGTTCAAGAGGCGATCTTCTTATCATCACGAGGTGATTATACGTACTAGTTGATTTTTGGTTTTAATTTGGTTAACTATAACGTTTAAGTTGTATTCTAATTGAAGAATACCACTTTAACAGCCTTAGTAAGTTGTGGAAGCATACACCGTCAATGTAGTGGGTATATTATATATGTTATATGTTGAAATAGAAGCTACTAGCAACAATTTATTTATATTTTCAGGTAACCGGTTCAATATCTTGGTGATAGACATATCCTATATTTGGTTGAATTGGTTTGCTGGGTCTTCTTGTCTACACTTCTTAGGTAATCTTACTGCATTAATGGATAACAGAATAAAGTACTTTTTCACAGACACGGCCATATTTAGTGTATAACTGAGAGAATAAAATGAAAAGAGTAGGTCAGTCAGATCAATTATGGTTAATTTACTTTTGTAGGAAGCAAACTAGACAAAGACAACATCACAGAAGCTATCAGAAGTCATATTATGAAGGGTGACTAAACTACTTAGTGGCTGCAATGTGTCCTAAGATCTAAACTCATACCAAGGAACATGAAAGTTAGCAGCTATAAAACACCCATTCGGCCAGTGGTACATTGTGGCTGGGAAACTTGGACCCATGCAAATAAAGTCAAAGAGGTGGTTGCAGTATTTGCAACAAGAATGCTCAGAAGAAATTTTGGTGCTGTGAATGGTAGTGGAAGTGGTGTAATTGTTTAGTTGTGTTTTATTGTCAAGACTCAGTATGTACCTAATGAAGTATCATGTGTGGTCTATGAACCCCAACTTTTTTTTACCCTTTTTTTTTCAAGATGTAAGTATTGATTTTATGTTTATTTAATGTGTAACCCATTTTTTGTTCACTTGTAAAGCCCTGAATATTGGAACATAGAAATGTTGTACAGTTTATAAAATACAGTCACAATCTGTCATTTTTTCTATACAGACTGGGACCATTAGGGTATCAGATCTATTATATTTATAATATAGATTATACAGGAAGTTTTTTTTTTTATTCGAGCAATGAATTTCGGGCTATGGAGTTGTATTCTAATTGATGAATACCACTTTAACAGTCTTAGTAAGTTGTGGAAGCATACACCGTCAATGTAGTGGGTGTATTATATATGTTATATGTTGAAATAGAAGCTACTAGCAACAATTTATTTATATTTTCAGGTAACCAGTTCAATATCTTGGTGATAGACATGTCCTATATTTGGTTGGATTAGTTTGCTGGGTCTTCTTGTCTACACTTCTTAGGTAATCTTACTGCATTAATGGATAACAGAATAAAGTACTTTTTCACAGACAAGAGTAGGTCAGAGACAGAAAAGAGTAGGTCAGTCAGATCAATTATGGTTAATTTACTTATCTAGGAAGCAAACTAGACAAAGACAACATCGCAGAAGCTATCAGAAGTCATATTATGAAGGGTGACTAAACTACTTAGTGACTGCACTGTGTCCTAAGATCTAAACTCATACCAAGGAACATGAAAGTTAGTAGCTATAAAACACCCATTCGGCCAGTGGTACATTGTGGCTGGGAAACTTGGACCCTTGCAAATAAAGTCAAAGAGGTGGTTGAAGTATTTGCAACAAGAATGCTCAGAAGAAATTTTGGTGCTGTGAATGGTAATGGAAATTGCAGGGTGGTGTAATTGTTTAGTTGTCTTTTATTTTCAAGACTCAGTATGTACCTAATGAAGTATCATGTGTGGTCTATGAACCCCAACTTTTTTTTACCCTTTTTTTTCAAGATGTAAGTATTGATTTTATGTTTTTTTAATGTGTAACCCATTTTTTGTTCACTTGTAAAGCCCTAAATATTGGAACATAGAAATTTTGTACAGTTTATAAAATACAGTTACAATCTGTCATTTTTCCTATACAGACTGGGACCATTAGGGTATCAGATCTATTATATTTATAATATAGATTATACAGGAAGTGTTTTTTTTTATTCGGGCTATGAATTTCGGGCTATGGAGTTGTATTCTAATTGATGAATACCACTTTAACAGCCTTAGTAAGTTGTGGAAGCATACACCGTCAATGTAGTGGGTGTATTATATATGTTATATGTTGAAATAGAAGCTACTAGCAACAATTTATTTATATTTTCAGGTAACCGGTTCAATATCTTGGTGATAGACATGTCCTATATTTGGTTGGATTGGTTTGCTGGGTCTTCTTGTCTACACTTCTTAGGTAATCTTACTGCATTAATGGATAACAGAATAAAGTACTTTTTCACAGACAAGAGTAGGTCAGAGACAGAAAAGAGTAGGTCAGTCAGATCAATTATGGTTAATTTACTTATCTAGGAAGCAAACTAGACAAAGACAACATCGCAGAAGCTATCAGAAGTCATATTATGAAGGGTGACTAAACTACTTAGTGACTGCAATGTGTCCTAAGATCTAAACTCATACCAAGGAACATGAAAGTTAGCAGCTATATATTTTTGTTTTTTATCTATTCCTATATCTATTTATTTGTTTAACGTAGAAAAATAATATTTGCAGGTAATAATCTCATTAAAACATGTTTCGGTTGACGGAATCTAATATTCAACGAGCACTTTTAGACGAAGAGGATGATTCAGATCATATGAGCATTCAAAGCAATACAGATAGTGAAATAGATGCTGATATCCCATCTTCTGATTCAGACAGCGACGACATACGGAGCTGCAACAAACTGCTTCTGCTGAAACAGAATACTAAAAAAGGTAATGATGGAGTTACAAAATGGCAAAGAAATCCATCGGCAAAGCGAATCCATACAGGATTCGCACCAGAGCTGAAATTATTATTACTCATCTACCTGGCGTAAAATCAGTTGCGAGAGATAAAAAGTCACCTCTTCAGTGCTTTTCAGTTGGACTCATCAGTCGAAGCGGACAACACTTGAAAATGTCAAATGTGATTTTGCCGAAACGTAGTGACTCTTCACGGGATTAACGGATCGACACCCGCGATGATTTAGAAACAAAAAAAAATATATATATATATATATATATATATATATATATATATATATATATATATATATATATATATATATATATATATATATCTATGTATATATATATAATCATCATCATCATCATCATCATCATCATCATCATCATCATCATCATCATCAGCACGTGTTCATCCACTGCAGAGTGACGGCCCCTTCAGCATGCTTCCAACTTTCACTGTCCTGGGCTTTCCTCTGCCATTCGGGTCCAATACACTTAACGATGTCATCAATCCATCGTGCTTTCGGTGGTCTTCGCGGACGTTTGCGATCAAGCGGTATCCACTCCAGGATTGCCTTGGTCCATCTGTCATCCCATCGCGTCGCTATATGGCCTGCCCATTTCCATTTCAATTGCTTTATTCTTCCAATGATGTCACAGACTTTCGTCTGTCCCCTGATCCATGCGCAGGAATTTCTGTCTCGTCTTGTAATGCCAAGCATACGTCCACTCCCCTCTGTGCTACCCGAAGTTTTTATTTCGAATTTATCGCGATGTGAGTGTTCAGGTTTCACTTCCGTATGTCATAACCGGTAGAATGCACTGATCGAAGACTTTTCTTTTCAGACAAAGTGGGATTCTGCTCTTAAACACTATGTTGAGCCTGCCAAATGCCTGCCAGCCACATTTAAAATGCCGTTCCACCTCCCAGGCGATATTCCCCTCCGAAGTTATTGAACATAACCTGACTCTTTCAGGTTTATTTTCAAGCCAAATGGTTCGCCGGACCTTTGTAGTTCTTGTATGCGTCTTTGCAGCTCCTCTGGGTCTTGTGAAAGGAGAACGATATCATCTGCAAATCTAAGATGGTTTAAGTTTGCACCATTGATATTTACACCATCCTGTTCCCAATCCAGTTTACGGAATAATTCTTCAAGGCTAGCCGAGAAAAGAATAGGCGATATTGCGTCATCCTGCCGTACACCTCGTTGTACATTAATTACCACTTCAAGATCATCAAGATGAATTGTGGCTGTAGCTCCATCATATATCGATCCTAATAGGTTTACATATGCTTTATCTACCCCTTGGCTAAGCAGTGCATCCATTACCGCATGCTTTGAGATGGAGTCAAATGCTTTTTCGTAGTCGATAAAAGCGAAGCACATTGACATAGTGCATTAGCTGTACCTTTCTATGGCAGGGCTGTATAGCCTGGATGTGATCCATTGTACTCAATCCACTTCTGAATCCTGCTTGTTCTCTTGGTTGTGCGTCATTCAGTTTTTTTAATATTCTTTTAGAAATTATCTTAGTGAAAACTTTGTACATTACTGATAGGAGGCTTATTGGACGGTAGTTCTTTAAATCTTCCTGTGCTCCTTTTTTATGTAAATTTTGATGTATAATTTTGCCTGTGTTTTATGTAATGTCCGACCACCAGCTTTCATCATTTCGACAGTTACACTGTCCTTTCCTGGAGCCTTGCCATTTGTCATCGATTCTATAGCATTTGTTACTTCATCCACTAGGATATCTGGTATTTGTTCTTCTACAGGTATTTTTGTCTTTGATTGGTTCTGATCTTCATATAACTGGGAATAAAATTTTTTGACAACCTCTCACATTTTCCTATGCGCCCTGCACACTGTGCCATCCCTCAAGCCTTAAGGCATATATTTGCGTTCTTTTGTTTCTCAGCTTCTGTTTAGCCTTGTTAATTCCTTTGTTTTCTTCCAGGGCTTCTTGCACTAGCTGCATGTTGAATCGGCGCATGTCCTCTCTGATGCGTTTTCTTATAGTTTTGCTTAGTTCAGTGTACTTGACCCTGCCAAAAGGACTACCTGCATTTCTCATAGCCCTTCTTTTCTTCATTAAATCAATGGTTTCACTGGAGATTTTTATCTGTTTGAGACATTTTTCTTCTGGTGCTATTGAAGCAGCCGTTTGAAGCACATTGTTGACGATTTCTTCATATTGACCTGATATTTCCACCTCGTCCGGATCTTGTAACACAGCAAACCGGTTTCAGAAAGAGAAAAATCTGAATATATATATATATATATATATATATATATATATATATATATATATATATATATATATATATATATATATATATATATATATATACATTAAAAAAAATACGTTTCTTGGCAAAATGGGTGGTGTGTGTGTGTTCAGATGGTATGCGCGTGCGCATATTCAAATGAGGATGTGCGTGTGCATAGTTAAATGGGTATACGCATGTTCAAATAAGTATGCGAGAGCGCATGTTTTAATGAGTATGCGCGTGCGCCTATTCAAATGAATGTGCGTGTGCGCATGTTCAAATTAGTATGCGCGTGCGCCGGTTCAAATGGATATGAGCATGCGCATGTTCAAATGAATGTGCGTGTGCGCATGTTCTAATTAGTATGCGCGTGCGCCTGTTTAAATGGGTATGCGCGTGCGCATGTTTATTGTGAATGCGCGTGCGCAGGTTCAGATGAGCATGCGCGTGCGCATGTTCAAATGAGTATGCGCGTGCGCATGTTTTAATGAGTATGCGCGTGCGCATACTAAATTGAGTATGCGCAAGCGCATGTCGATATAATTATGCGCTTGCGCACTGTCAAATGTGAATGCGCGTGCGCATGTTCAAACGGGTATGCGCGTGCACATTTTTAAATGGGTATGCGCGTGCGCATGTTGAAATAAATCTGCGTGTGCGCATATTAAAATAGTGTGCGCGTGCGCCTGTTTAAATGGGTATGCGCCTACGCATGTTTAATGTGAATGCGCGTGCGCCTGTTCAGGTGAGTATGCGCGTGCGCATGTTCAAATGAGTATGCGCGTGCGCATGTTTTAACGAGTATGTGCGTGCGCATACTAAATTGAGTATGCGCAAGCGCATGTCGATATAATTATGAGCTTGCGCACTGTCAAATGAAAATGGGCGTGCGCATGTTCAAACGGGTATGCGCGTGCGCATTTTTAAATGGGTATGCGCATGCTTAAATGAGTATGGCCGGCGCAATTAAAACTTATTTACACTGACCGAAATTACCAATAAATAAAAAAATGATATATATATATATATATATATATATATATATATATATATATATATATATATATATATATATATATATATATATATATATACATATATATATATATATATATACATATATATATATATATATATATATATATATATATATATATATATATATATATATATATATATATATATATATATATATCATCATCAGCCCGCATCGATCCACTGCAGGATGAAGGCCTCTTCAGCATGCTTCCAACCTTCACGGTCCTGGGCTTTCCTCTGCCACTCGGGTCCAATATACTTAACGATGTCATCAATCCATCGTGCTTTCGGTCTTCTTCGCGGACGTTTGCGATCAAGCGGTATCCACTCCAGGATTGCCCTGGTCCATCTGTCGTCCCATCGCCTCGCTATATGGCCTGCCCATCTCCATTTCAACTGTTTTACTCTTCCAATGATGTCACAGACTTTTGTTTGTTCCCTGATCCATGCGCAGGACTTTCTGTCTCGTCTTGTAATGCCAAGCATACATCTTTCCATTCCCCTCTGTGCCACCCGAAGTTTTTGAATTGATTGCGATGTGAGTGTCCAGGTTTCACTTCCGTATGTCATAACGGGTAGAACGCACTGATCCAATACTTTTCTTTTCAGGCAAAGTGGGAGTCTGCTCTTAAACACTATGTTGAGTCTACCAAATGCTTGCCAGCCACATTTAACACGCCGTTCCACCTCCCGGGCGGTATTCCCCTCCATGGAAATCCTCTGCCCAAGATATATAAAGCTGTCCACAATCTCTAAATCCTTTCCTAGAACTGAAATTCTTCTGTCCTGAGCGAAGTTATTGAACATAACCTGACTCTTTTTCAGGTTTATTTTCAAGCCAAATGGTTCGCCAGCCCTTTGCAGTTCTTGTATGCGTCTTTGCAGCTCCTCTGGGTCTTGTGAAATGAGAATAATATCATCTGCAAATCTAAGATGGTTTAAGTTTGCACCATTGATCTTTACACCATCCTGTTCCCAATCCAGTTAACGGAATACTTCTTCAAGGCCAGCCGAGAAAAGAATAGGCGATATTGCGTCACCCTGCCGTACACCTCGTTCTATATTAATTCCCACTTCAAGATCATCAAGGTGAATTGTGGCTGTAGCTCCATATATATATATATATATATATATATATATATATATATATATATATATATATATATATATATATATATATATATATATATATATATATATGTATATATATATATATATATATATATATATATATATATATATATATATATATATATATATATATATATATATATATATATATATATATATACCTACCTATATATAGATGGAATTCCTCAAGGAATGTGCAGAGAAAGTTAAATTTAAATGTCCAAAATTTGAACACCAAATACGGCAAAATAAATAGGGTCACTCACTTCAAATACCTGGGCGAGATCCTCGAACCCACAGGAGGAGAGAAGATAGCACAGAAGACTCGATTGCAGAAGATGAAGAGGGCATACGGCAAGATACAATATCTACAATAAGAAATGCCTATCCACACACGCTTATTCAAATGAGGATGTGCGTGTGCATAGTTAAATGGGTATACGCATGTTCAAATAAGTATGCGAGAGCGCATATTTTAATGAGTATGCGCGTGCGCATGTTCAAATGACTATGTGCGTGCGCATATTCAAATGAATGTGCGTGTGCGCATGATCAAATTAGTATGCGCGTGCGCCTGTTCAAATGGATATGCGCGTGCGCATGTTCAAATGAATGTGCGTGTGCGCATGTTCAAATTCGTATGAGCGTGCGCCTGTTAAAATGGGGATGCGCGTGCGCATGTTTAATGTGAATGCGCGTGCGCATGTTCAGATGATTATGCGCGTGCGCATGTTCAAATAAGTATGCGCGTGCGCATGTTTTAATGAGTATGCGCGTGCGCATACTAAATTGAGTATGTGCAAGCGCATGTCGATATAATTATGCGCTTGCGCACTGTCAAATGAGAATGCGCGTGCGCATGTTCAAACGGGTATGCGCGTGCGCATGTTCAAATGAATGTGCTTCTGCGCATGTTCAAATTAGTATGCGCGTGCGCCTGTTTAAATGGGTATGCGCGTGCGCCTGTTTAAATAGGTATGCGCGTGCGCATGTTTAATGTGAATGCGCGTGCGCATATTGAGATGAGTAGGCGCGTGCGCATGATCAAACGAGTATGCGCGTGCGCATGTTTTAATGAGTATGGGCGTGCGCATACCAAATTGAGTATGCGCAAGCGCATGTCGATATAATTATGCGCTTGCGCACTGTCAAATGAGAATGCGCGTGCGCATGTTCAAACGGGTATGCGCGTGCGCATTTTCAAATGGGTATGCGCGTGCGCATTTTCAGATGAGTATGCGCGTGCACATGTTTAAAAAAAGTATTCGTGTGCGCCTGTTCAAATGGGTATGCGCGGGCGCATGTTTAATATGTATAAATATATATTTATAATTAATAAATTACAATGGATTTTCAAAATAGACGGGGCGGTAGAATCGGCGGAGAAGGAGGAGGAGGAAAAAGAGAACGATTGAAGACAGTTGCCTTGGAAACGATAGATTTAGAGAAGAATCATTGTGTTTAGCCCATACGCAGGGTAAAAAACATCAGGTAGAAAAAACCTTTCATTTTAAATATTTTATGCACCTCCCATTTTTAGGCAAGTTTGGCAAGAAGGGCAGCAAAAACCAGGGAGACGCCCATATTACTTCACCCTGGAAAGCCAACAGTGGGCACTAATAAATTCGTTAAAATCATTCATCCTGGTTACAAAGTGATTAATTAAAGAGATCCTGAAACAGAACAATAGTCCATTATTTCAGTTGATTATCTAGGTAAGTTAGCAGTGGCAGATATTGATGCTAATTGATATGTGACCTTAATATTTCAGCAGAAATTAATGATCATGTTTTGGCACGACATAGATTTATGTTGGCATATGAAAATAAATTGAAGACTGTGCCAATAGTTAAGACCTGCTTCTCACGCTTCTATACGACGTCCACACCAACTGCCTTGTGGTGTCTCGGCTTGCCTGATTCATGTTCCTACTCAACTGAGTAAGCACTTTGTTATTGAAAAACGGTTTCAAATATAGTGTATTAAAATAAGGAAATCTAATATAAATGCTAAATATAATTAAAGCCCTATTACTAAATAACTTATACTTTGTTTATTTTTATTATTATAAAATTTACGTGTTGGCCTTTGGAAACACCATTTAAATGGTCTGTCTCCATTTTCACTTTAGATTTGGGCATCAGCTAAACGCGATTGCGTTATTAAAACCTGCAGATTCATCATGTCGGTACATACATTGTGTTATACATGTACATGTTGGTACATACATTGTGTTATACATGTACATGTTGGTATATGTATATATAGATATATGTATGTTTTATTACATATATTTTCGTGACCGTTTAGTATTATTTTTTATTTATTGGGAATTTCGGTCAGTGTAAATAAGTTTTAATTTTTTATTGTTTTATTTACGTTTCGGTTCTACAACGAACCATCATCAGAATACTTCTAAAATAAAAATTACTTAAAAAAAATATATACAAACTTACATTTAAAAACCTACTACTATAATAAAAAACAAAAAAGGTGGAAGAATTGTTAAATATGTCAAAAGTCAAATATGTCATTTAAAAATTTTATAAAAAATTGACACATATTAGTTTAAAAAAATCAAAAAATTAATTGTTTAATTGATATTGGTAGGTTTTTAAATGTAAGTTTGTATATATATATATATTTTTTTAAGTAATTTTTATTTTAGAAGTATTCTGATGATGGTTCGTTATAGAACCGAAACGTAAATAAAACAATACAAAATTAAAAGTTATTTACACTGACCGAAATTCCCAATAAATAAAAAAATAATAATGATATATGTATATATAGATAGATAAAGGGTGACTAAACTACTTAGTGACTGCAATGTGTCCTAAGATCTAAACTCATACCAAGGAACATGAAAGTTAGCAGCTATAAAACACCCATTCGGCCAGTGGTATATTGTGGCTGGGAAACTTGGACCCATGCAAATAAAGTCAAAGAGGTGGTTGCAGTATTTGCAACAAGAATGCTCAGAAGAAATTTTGGTGCTGTGAATGGTAGTGGAAATTGCAGGGTGGTGTAATTGTTTAGTTGTGTTTTATTTTCAAGACTCGGTATGTACCTAATGAAGTATCATGTGTAGTCTATGAACCCTAACTTTTTTTATCCTTTTTTTCAAAATGTAAGTATTGTTTTTATGTTTATTTAATGTGTAACCCATTTTTTGTTCACTTGTAAAGCCCTGAATATTGGAACTTGGAAATTTTGTACAGTTTATAAAATACAGTTACAATCTGTCATTTTTTCTATACAGACTGGTACCATTAGGGTATCAGATCTATTATATTTATAATATAGATTATACAGGAAGTGTTTTTTTTTTATTCAGGCTATGAATTTGCACAAAATTAATAGATTTTCTGAACACATAAATATTGCTTTGATGTTTGGTCGAGATCCAACATTTTGTACCCTTTTTAAAGCTCTGTATAATAAAAATTGGCAATTTTGTCTAGTCTTTTTAAGGCATAGATACTGCAATGAGTATGTTCTTCTATCCAGACCATCATTTTCTCTGAAATTAGCACATATTTTGAAGCCCAAAATGTAACCTTTTCTTATCAATTTTACAGACCTGCATAAAAAACTAAGTATTATCACAGGTATATTTATAAGATAGACCATACAAGCTGTACTGTTTTCTATTTAGACTATGATTTTACATATTCTTTGAAGACCCTTATGTTGGTTGGACGTTAGGTTAAGTTGCAGGTGTTATTTTAATTTTTAAAGCCCTGTAAATTAATAAATTTGTATTATGTTTAGCCTTTTTATAAAATAAACCCTACAATGTGTATTATTTTCTATTCAGACTATGATTTTACATAAAATGAATACATTTTTTAAAGATCTATACGTGGCTATGGCGTTTCTTCAAGGTGCATCATCTTGTACCATTTTTAAAGCCCTATATGATAAAAGTCAGGTATTTTGCCTAGTCCTTTTACGAAATTGACGCTGCAATGCGTATTTTCTTCTGTTCAGACCATCTTTTCGCCTGAAATTAACACATATTTTCATACCCTAAATGTTGGGTTGACGTTTGCTCAAGATGCAACATTTTCTTATCAATTTTAAAGACCTGCATAAAAAAAGAAAGTATTATCCCAGGTATATTTATAAAATAGACCCTACAAGCTGTATTGTTTTCAATTTATAATATGATTTTACATAAATCAAAACATTCTTTGAAGACATCCATATTACTTTGACGTTTATTTACACCCCGTGGTGTCTAAAAACGTCATCTGATAAGTCTTAAAATATCTGTGGCAATAATCCATTATTTGATAATCATATAATTATTCTTCTTCTTCTTGAAAAACAAATCCTGTAAATGTTCGTATTCAGTGGCTAGTTCTGGCAGTAGGCAAAACGAACTGTAGTTTAAATGTACTGTGCAGACCGGGTGTTATTAGGCAGTATGACTATCTGTCAAATCTAATTCAACATGGCCGTTTAAATTTCAAAAAAGCGGGCTTTCGGATTATCTTTTAGTTTTTTTTCCGGTTCTACTTAACCGATGCATGGGAAGCTGTTAAAATAGAATTGCCTGTGAAAAACAACTTTGATTTTTATACTTGCTTCTTGATGTGACAACTTTGATTAAATATCCGCTTCTTGTTGAGCCAATTTCTCTAATTTCATTTTTTCTCTATATAAAGATAAACTAACACAAGCAAAAATGATCTAACCCAAAGTAAACAGTAAGCTAACCCAAGTTAAAAAAAATGAAATAAAATAACTTAAAAAAAATCTAACCTAACGTAAAATGATGTAACCCAAGATAAAAAAAATAATAATAAAAGAAAATAAATAAAAAAAAAAGTTTTCCCTAGGCAAAAAATAAGCCAACAAAACGTAAAAAAAAAATATAAAAAATCTAATCCAAGGTAAAATGATCTAACCCAAGGTAAAAAATAAGCTAACTCAAGGTAAAAAAGCTAACCCAAGTAAAAAGAAATAACCCACTGTAAAAATAATTAAATATATTAACACGTTGGCTACCACCATAAGTGGTTTTTTTCAGTCTATATATCCCGCGGTCATTTGGTACTTTGGCGTTAACACATATTTGTGGTTCGAAATCGACTCGCAAAGAAATTTAGGTAGTACACTATTGCGGGTTGATTTCGTCTCGCAGAGGAAAGAAGCTAACAAAAAAGTGAGAGTCGATATAGTGGCTCACGCTAGTGCTTCTCTTATGGCAATTTAAAAATACTGTGCCACAAAGGAGGATATTGTGTCTTGGCTACTGCCTAGTGTAAAGTGAGACCTACAGAATGGTATAGTTGGGCCAAGGAAAAGTCTTGTAGTTTTTGAGATTTTTAATTTTAAAAAATTTATAAAAAATACAAAAAAAATTCTTTTTATATATAAAAACAAAACTATGTATCATGTTTATCAAAGCATTCTAGGCACATAGATGGTTCCCCTGGGCATGTCACACACTTGGTAACAACCTTAGGGCATTTTTTCAGTGCCTCTTTTCTGCCGAGATGTTTGCTGAGGGTGGCGTAACAGTTAACGCAGCGACGTCTCACAGAGTGGTTTTTCTTATCTTTTTGGGTGGTTTTTTGTAAGCTATGCTTGTCTTTCTTGGTAGAGGTAGACGGAGTTGCTGGTCCTGAAGTGCTTACGAGATAGTCGATCAGAGATTCTCGAAAATTCGCAATGGACAGTTTAGATCCTGTCAATTTTTTGAAAATTAGCCACGCGTTTACAACAGATGTTCCTAGTATCAGCAAGAAAGCAACTTTATGGAACCAACGAATCGTTTTACGCAGCGGTGAATAATAAGAGGTCATCTGATCAGAGAGATCCACGCCTTGCTTCCTCTTGTTGTAATATGTAATGGCTGTTGGCTTGTTTACTGTTTCGCCTTTTCTATTTTTTCCAACAGGTACCATTTCCAAAGTATGCTTTGTTGTTATGAATCGCACATCCCTTTTATCCTTCCAGCAGCCGACAACAATGCCGTCGTCGCTTTCAAGTCCAACAACCTCTCCCCTTTTCAATTTCGCATTTAAAATACTTTTGGGAACGTCTTTCACTCTCGCCCGCATTGTTCCAACTAAATGTGTGTTGGACTTCAAAAGTTCTGTTGCTATTGCGATATTTGTATAAAAGTTGTCGACCACTAAGGTCCTCCCTTGGTTTAGATAATTCTGCAATAAGCCCAACACAACTTTATTGCTGTGCCGCAAATCCGCTGGATTTTTGTCATCTTCTTTACCAGAATAAACTTTAACACTGTATGTATAGCCGTCTGCTCCACAAGCCTTGTATAATTTTACTCCATATTTGTGTGCCTTTCCTGGTAAATATTGGCGAAACTTCAGCCTACCTCTAAAAGGCACCATGGTCTCATCAATTATTACGTCCTCCTCTGGGTTGGAGTAATATTGAAATTTTTTATTCATCATGTGGACTAAATCATACACTTTCTTCAGTCTATCATCTTGCCGGCTGTCTTCGTCTGAGAAGTGAATGAAGCGTAAAATTTCTTCAAACCTATTTCGTGGCATGGTGCTGCGCACGAATAGATTTACGAATTTTCTATCCCTCGACCAGTAATTTTTTAATGACGGATATCGGACTAAACCAAAATAGAGCAACAATGCAAGAAATTTTTTCAATTCCAACTCAGTTACAGTTTTCCACTGGATTTGTTTATTTTTAGAAATAAAATATTTTTCTCCTGCCTTGTTTGTCCATTCTAACATTAGTCGAATGACCTCATTGTCCAGAAAAAGTAAGTAGGCATCTATTTCCTTACTTACTCCGTTAATATTTTTTAATCCGGAGTCACCGGTAAAGGCAAATGTTTTTAAAAGTTCACCAGTAACGCTATTCCATTTTCGAACTGGAGTTGTTGATACTGATGGTCCTGGAGACTGCGGATCAGATAGGACACCATCATCAGCGTTGTCGTCACTTTCGGAAATATTCTCTTCTTCATCTGGTTCGTATTCGCTGACATCAGAAGAGAAATCCTGACCCTCCCCTTCATTTTCTGAATCTTCTTCTAATATTCGCTGAATTTCAGATACTGTTAACCTTTTGCAGCTTCTAGGTATAGAACCATTCATCTACAATAACACGAAATAATAATAATAATAATGAATAATATTTACTTCAATAACAAGGTGAATAAATAATGAAAATTCAAAATTTCATTTTTGTTTTCATTGTAAAAAATTGATAAGAGAAAATTGAGAGTCGAAATCGTCTCACAATTTTTTTCGTTCGAAATGGGGTAATAATAAGCTATAATAACTTACCTTAGCAGCCAGATCACTAAAAATCACTCACAATATTTAAATAAAATCAATTGACTAATTGGGCCAATGCACTTGATATGAGGTTTATTGCACAACTGAAGTAAACAAGCATGAGACGTAATGATTCATGTGGGCTCGTGTTCAGACTTGTCGCGACCCGATTTCAACCCACGCGGTAGATTTGGCACTTTTTCATGTGAGTCGATACCGACTCGTATGGTAGCCAACGTGTTAACATAAAATAATTTAAAAATAACTAACCGAAGGTAAAAAAATTTTTAATTGTCTAAATTAGGCAACTAAAATTTTGTCTAATGTCGCTGATTTCAAGTTATTGAAAAGAGTTATGAGAAAAGCCGTACTTTCCGAATCTGGCTGCAAAACTTTTACCAGTCGATTCTACGTAAAATTCTCTATTAGATAGGTGAGCTTCAGGTTAGGAGAAACATTTTTTGACAAATTATCAAAAAATAAAAGTCGCTGATTTCAGGATATTTGGTGTTCCGAAACGCGTACTTTCCGAATTTGGCTGCAAAACTTTGATAAAACGTCTAGTTTCCGAGTTTTAAGCATTAAATTAAAAAAATGTAAAAAAATCCAAAACGCTAAAAGTTTTTCGCGAACAATTCAAAAACTATTAAAGATCATGATGCGTGCTTTTTACTAGTTTTACTGCGCATTTTTCCCAACTCATCTTGTGACCTTAATCTAAATATCTATATCTATAAAACTAAAAATGTTCACCCACTATACTATTATCGATTATAAACATTTTTTTCCATTATATTGCCGAAGAAAAGATCAAAAGGACCGACTGTAAAAAATTTTACATCGTCCAAAAAAGTTGATTTGGTTTTTTCTTAGGACTTCCCTGCTAATTAGTTCGTTCCTTATTTTATTTCTTGACCTATTAATATTTGCTTTATCTCTATTAGTTTTCAAAATATAATTTTTCAAAAATTGGCCAATTTGCAAAAATTGAATTCTGCCGAAAGTTTTCTAAGGATCTTGGAAACTGTTCAAAATAACGAATCGCGTTAGTAAGCGTTCAATTCCTCACAATTTTCTCTATTTGGTAACAAATTTCCACACGAATATTGCGAGTTACGGCTTTCCAAAAATTTTCTAGGGTCCCCTGACACAAGTTCAGGTTAATCTCAAGCTCAGACCCGTTATCTGCATTAAAAACACTACAATTTGTATACAAAACAGTGCTCTTGATATTATATCTTCAAAATGAAGCGGATTTTACTCTATACAATTATGTATCCCCAAAGTTTGCCTAGACAGCCCTGAATTGACAGTAGAATTTTTTTAAATACAAAAGCAGCCTTTCCGAAAAAATGCCATGCCATTTGCGATGCATTTGCGAATGCCATGCCATGCGCAGTAGAATAGTTTTATTAAATGTGCACTCAAAGGGGATTAGAAAAAAATTAACAATTGTCTTTGCAAAATGGCGAAGGCATTGTTTTAATAAAAATCTTTAAATTATAATCTTATTAGTTGACATTGTATAAAGGCATTTTTTTAATTAATGTCTTCGAATTTCCACAAATTAGAATTGCTCATTTTGGAACATTACGTAGCCCTACGTGAGCCCTTTCAAATCTGTAAATAGAATACCTCGTTTTTGAGGTATGAGCTATTATTGATTGCACAAACAGTTTTTGAGGATATTTCAAGAGCTATAGGTACACCAATGTGTGCCTTTCACGAATCGACTGTCCGAAACGTAGATTAAACAGATTTTATTTTAATGCCATAAATATTAAATATGTATTTTTCGGGAAAAAGAAAAAGTTGCAAAAGAAACCACCTCGTTTTAATAATGAAAATATTTATTAAAAGTGTGAGAATAATTAATAAACATTCTTTTATGTAAAAAATTGCCTTTTGAATGCACGCACGCAAAATGTGAGTATAACTTCTGGATCACGTACATAATAAAATGAATAACAAAATAAGAAATAAAAGGCAGTAAATATAAATTATATTTTCCACATAACTGTTAATAGTAAATTAAGTCATTCCAAGTTAGATATATTTATGTATCAAACAATTCAATTTTGTACTAGATCAATTACCTAATAAAAGCAGCAAAATAAAGTACATATGTATAAGTTTCAACAATAAATAAAATTAAATGTGTACATTATGTATAAAAAATCGTTAAGTAAATACCGTCCGCATGATTTAAGGGAAAACTATCCACCTGGACAGGTCTCAGTTTTGGTAAGAGCATAAGCTGAAACAACACTAGTTTTATGCAGAACCGCGAATTTAGTCATCACTTCTAACAATTCTAAAGGATTACTTAATGCTTTGAGGCAGTTCTGTCAGTGTACAATTTAATATATTCCAGTCTCTAGGATCATACTCGCAATTTCAAAAATTATTTATAGTGATTCTCTGTCCTTACAGCACTATAGACATTTATACTACACAAACATAAACTTGTTAAATGTTAACTGAAGGAAGGACTATCTTCTGTATGTACAAACATTTCCTGTAGAAATTCATGTGCTTAACAAGGCCTTCTTCTTCTGACGCGCCGCCACAGCAGCAACTAATGCTGCACCCCTTCCAGAACCATCTTCTGACAGCATCAAGTCAAACTGTAAAAATATTTTATTAGACATTCAGTTTTACTGCAATATGTATTGGAAATATTAGGTAACAATACGACCAGCGAACTCTAAAGAATCAACTTGAATCCTTGTCAGGAGAATTCGGATTGATTTTCCAAAGTGGCATAGTGCATTAGAATATGTTCCAGAAGACGCCATATATTAAGAATTAAAGAATCCCAACATATTTTTCAAAATATTTATTAATAGGCGTTTTGATTAATAATGTTCATTTTGTTGAGATGGCGTTTCTAATACATTTGTTAGCATACAATAATGAGGTCTATGGCGTTTCGGAGGCTACACATACGCTATCAAAAGCCAGTTCATTTTTTAATTGTCAAACTATTTACCGTTTTGCGCGGAAGTTTAATAACCTTTTTTTTTACTTGGAGAAATTGCTCTAAGCCAAAGAACTTGTGAACGATGGTTAAGTGCTTTAAAAGTGACGATTTGGATATAAAAAACAAAGAGCATCGAGGATGGCCCAAAATGTTTAAAGATGCAGATTCACTCATACTCAACTCATATGTTGCCCGATCCACCATTTCCGAAAGTCTAATAGTATTGGGGAAGATCCAGAAGGAAGGAAGATGGATTCCATATGAACTGAAGGAAAGTGACATTGAAGGGTGAAAAACTACTTGAGAAATTTTGCTTGCTAGATAGAGGACAAGGTTTTTTTTGCATAGAGTTGTAACAGGTGATGAAAGAGGATGAGGGGAGGACGCTGACAACTCAGCGCAAAAAATCATGAGTAGATCCAGGCCAGACTTCGACATCACAACTAGTGTGCAATATACCTGGAAAGAAGACTTCGCTGTGTATTTGGTGTGATAGTAGGGGAGTTGTATTACAAACTGCTGAAATCTGGCGAAACAATTGCTGGCGATCGAAACCGACAATTTATAAAACTGAACCAAGAATTGAAGGATAAACGACAAGAACCTAATAATGTTCGGTGCCATGTTGCAAAATGTGTAAAAAAACTACTTGGAAAACGTTAAATGGGAAGTCCTACCTCACCCGCCGTTTTCACTGGACTTAGCCCCTTCGGTCTACCACTTATTTTGATTGATGCAGAACGTACTTTCGGAAAAACATTTACATTATTTCAAAGTGAAAATTTGGCTTGATGAATAGTTGGCCTCAAAAAACCAACAGTTCTTTTGAAGCGCAATCCATTCTTTGGCAGAAAGATAGGTTAACGTAATAGCTAACGATGGCCAATACTGTGATTATTAAGGCAATTTATTTTGTTATGGAAATAAACGCTTAAATTTTGCGAAAAAATTGGCGTTATTAACCGAAACACTTATTATATTGAAGCGCCATTGGTAAGTTCTAAATCACATTACTGCCTGTGACCTACCTGTACTAACATAACCAAAAAAAAACAGTGATAAACACTGTATATGTAACAGCAATTTTTCGGTTTTTATAAGTGAATTTGATATGACGAAAACAAATCTGTAAATACAATTTTTCTATCGAAAACAAATCTGTAAACACAGATTCTGAAACACCTAAATTTATATTTTGCACTATGCACTGTTTTCACGATGAACATAACAGGTTAAGACCATTTTATTAAAACTACAAAGTATGTTTACAAGTTGTATTACATAAAGAAATTAACACAACTGTTCAAAAATTAATTGGGACGTCCAGTATAGAAGCATCACCATACCTACCTTTTAAAAAATGACAAAAAGCTAACCCCGATAAAAGCGATACCACCGAGAAATTACTTACAAGAGTAATCAAAGACAAACTCGCAGAGACTATAGAAATCAAAGGTGAATAGCAAGGATTCCGACAAAATAGATCGACCACTGATGCTTTATTCATAAGACAAATAAATAAAAAGACTAAATAAATGAAAAGGCTTAGTTACTCTGCCTATGTATGTTTCATAAATCGAACGAAGCCGTTTGGTAACGTCCCACTACCTGATATATTAACAATTCTAAAAAAGAAATATCTTTATCTCTTTTTTAGAAATACTTCTAAAAAAAGAGATTTCGAGACGGTGCGTTCGAGACATTCTTAGACAGCGGCCACACACAAACACGTATAGCTGAGGATATGTAAAATTTTGGACGCACTCACCTCGATGCTTGGATCGCAAAGTTCACCGATTTTCTCAGTCATAAGGTTATGGAAGTGCGGATGGTAACGGTAGACGGAGCCGTCGACACCGATCGTCACTTTTTTCTCGTCCATTTTGTGTAAAAGTGTGACGATAGTGGTGGAGGCAAGATGAGCAGCTCGTCGACTCACGCATTCGCATATGAAACGCACGTTTACGTAGTCCTGTTCGGTGGCGTGCTTTAGACCGAGTTCCTCCAGAATCTCTCTTTGATTGGTAAACATTCCGGGCTCGTCACTTTCTATTTCGGATACGTATTTCGTGTAGAAGCGGCCTCTCTCGAACAGCATGTCAGAGCCTTTTCCTCCGAACAGCAGACCTTCTTTGGTAAATTTTTCTAAAACTAATCTCACTAATTCGCCCATGTACATCCCTGAGATCATCTTTTCTTGGCTGAAACAAAATGTTATGCATATCATTACACATTGATGTAACACATCCCTACTTATTACGCTATCGACCAAAAATATTCGCTCAGATTTCGTCTAACACTTAATGAATTAATTCCTAATATATGCTCAAAATATATTTGTTCATTTCAATCTCAAGAATCCGTACGTGATTTGCTGCTTAACTGAATGTGAAAATATGAAATTTTCCTTTTTTCCCATCAAAAAACGTGCAACTGAACCATTTTCAATTATGGATACCTAATACGACATTGGTAAAGTTTTACAATTACACTTTGAGAATTACTTGAATTTTGGTAGCAATCTGAACAAACAAAATCAATATGTAAATGTGAATATTTTACTTAGGCACAAAACCACCTTGTTAAAAAACTGGTGGCTCAAAAACCACCCTGTTAAGTCCTCAACTTAATTCGTCGCCTGTTTTGACAATCTTTAACATTTCTTTATGAAAACGACACCTTTAAGAAAACTGTCAAATCCCAGGTCGAGAAAAGTGTAGTAGTTTTGGTATGACAAAGTCATTAAGGCTTTTTTCAACTTCCTCGAGAGATGTGAAGGGGTGACTGTCAACAGGGTGACGTCGTGGGAATCCAGATGAAAATCCAAAGGGTCCATGTGCCAACCATCTTGCCAATAGAAAGCCTTTTTCCTTCAGAGCGTCACTAACACGAATTAATGGCTGTTGATAACGATCACCAGTGACCGTTTGGCCAGATTGGATCAACACAAAATGCAGGACGCCCAGTTGATCCTGCGAAATGGACATTAACACCGTGGATATTTGGTTTTGAGATACTGATTGATGGTCCACCAGAATTAACCCACAATTTTCGTCTCTGGATTATCGTAGAGAATTCACTTTTTGCCACAGGTCTTATGCACAAAGTTCTTTTTCTTTAATATAGAGTTCAAGAACACAACATCAAAATGTCTACTGCTACTCTCAGCTCCGAGTTCATACGGCTTTCTTTTTCAATTTTCCTTAGCGTGTATAAACATTTAGAAATTACTTGTAATGTTGCTATGAGTTGCTATCTGAGCTATAGCAGAGTACAAGGATTTTTTAGATCAGTACTTCCAATTCGTCATCTTCCACTTTTTTGACTGTTTTGGACATAAGTAAAAACAGAATAAGGGGTAACAGAAAGAGATGTAGACCAAAGACACGGTGGCAAGACAATGGAAGAGAAGATACTGAGGACATTAATAACTGAAAGCGAGTCATCCCCATGAATGCGAAGATTGTAGAAGATCAAGGCTCACTATACCGGTACCCCTCAAACGATTTTGGCTTTAAAAGCTGCCATTTGAAGCCTTATTGGAGAAGCCAAAATATGATGTAAAATCGTCAAAAAAAGCGTGTGTGTACTTATGTACGCACGTAAGAAGTTATACTTTGGTGTAATTAATAAAATAACTTAGTTATACATTCAAACAAATTTTAACTGTGTAAACGACCGATAGACGAAAGTAAATACCACAAATAAACAAGTCATGTCAAATGGAAAAGGTGTCATAATTTAAAAAAAAAAAAGCGCAACTTCGTCCCTCGCTAAAAGTTGACCGATCTGTTTTCCCAAACGCGCCATAAGAAGTATAACTTCAAAAATAATAGAATCTCGGAAAATGTTGTGGTGGCCATTTGACTATTAGCATATTTCATAAAAACATCTCCACTGTAAACTGAAATATTAATATGTTCTTAATAATCCCTCTTTTATTTAAAATTCAAGTTTCCTCAAATGGTTGGGGGCAAATTTTTATGATTGAACCGATGATACTTTTGATCAACATTGTATTTGTTATCACATCAAAAGCATGTATATAAAACTTACATTTGTTTACCAGGATTAATAGAATGTTTATCAACCTCTTTATCATATTCGGTCCTGACAAAGTCCAAACAGCCATCATCTCCAAATGCTCCATTCTCCAAATTAATGATTACTTTGCCAGAACCCATGTCTGCATCATCAAAAAGTTCGGCATTCTTCTGCTTCTCCACGTAACAGCCATTATTGCCTGTACCTGATAATCGGAAAACAAAAATCATTCGATATTTAACTACAATTAACCTTTACAATAAACATGTACGAGGTATGTAATTTAAGTAATGAGACTGGCATCTAGCAATAGTATTGCTTCACTCTTGGAGAGGAGATGGGCCAACATCTGATGCAGGGTTGGTGCGAGTCGCTTGATAGTCGAATTTTTCTAGTACGTTCTGAAAATGAGTGATAATAATTTCGAGGCACAGTGTTGCCAGATCGAACGCCACTTTCACCACCACTCTCACAACTTTATTTATACACCTCGTATATGGTATTAAGCGGAAAAACGGTACCAATCAATCTAAACTAGACTATTTTCTTTAAGCTAATGAATGGTGCAAAGACAAGCATTCCCAAGTAATTTAACCTACCAATAATGATCCCTATCCTACAGTCGTGATTTTTCCATGCACAAGACATCAATGTTCCCGTTGTGTCATTTAGGATGGCGCAGACTTCGATCTTTACGTCCTACAAGAAAGAAATAGGCTCATGCAAAAAGGAAAAGCTAAGCGTGCTGGCACTATGAAAAATCTACCTGGAGTTTATTCCACAAAAAATGTAATGGCATTAAAACCTCTTAAATAATCTTAGGGCATGTTTTATAATGCAAGAATATACCGGGAATAAGATATACTTGGAAAAAAAACAACGCCCGCCTGGCGTTTCAAATTTTATTCCAAGTTCCAAGTAAAGCTTATACCTGGTATATTCTAGCATTGTAGAACCGGCCCTTACTGTATTAAATAGAATAATTCAAAAAAAGGAGCAACATAGCTCTCAATTCTCACCAAAGTGATATCAAAAAACAGTTTCACATTTTTTATGGTGTAAATATTGGTTTTCTATTATAGTTTTGTAGCAATCATTATGTTAGCGATGATATTTGAGATGTGTTTTGGTTAAATACTATAATTTCTGCCAAAGAAATTAGATTAGAATTGACTATTGAAGTCAATTGACTAATTAATTAGAATTGGCGTCATTGTATATTATGAAGATAACAATATCAATTCTTGTACTGGAAGCTTTAGTGTGAAATACTAAACTTAAACTCAGAGAGATTTACCACTGAATGTCAAATCACTTGTTTCTAATTTCACGATGCGCGTTTCGCTAACCATGTTGGTATCATCAGGAGATAATTCAAGCTAATTATTATAACCTACACTCTATTTATGTAACAATCGTACATAATGGAGCGTGTAAAAATCATGGATCGTGAAGTTGTTACAATAATAATGTGAGTTACATTAATAATTAAAAAAGTTGACTGAACGGTAGAGGTCCCTTACCCCGATTCATGGTTTTCTTACATTTTCTTACTTTCATATGCGTCCAAAGCCCTATTATTATTCACACTTTTAACAAGTCTTAATTTAGTAAAATATAAATTATGACCATGTTGGAGTGCATGCTGAGGAACGCAATATCTTTTCATTTCTCCCATATCTAATGTGAGAAATATGTTCTTTATATAGGAGGAGGATAAGGAGGGGTTCTATTCCATTACACACGTTATTATTGTAACAACTGCATGATTCATGATTTTTACACACTCCATTAGGTACGGTTGTCGCTGTCAAGGTTCGTTTCAGAATTATATTTTATCATCTCCTGACGATGCCAATGTGGTTAGCAAAATGCGCGGGGAGAAATAAAAAACAAGTAATTTGGTGTTTAGTGGTAAGTCTCTATGAATTTACGTTCAGTATAATCAAACTTAGGTCCCCACGTTTAGAAACCGAATTACGTGAACTTCAAATCACTCCCTGGATTGTGTAGGCAGCAGACAGCAGGCTACACAATCCAGCTTTCTGCTGACTTTCTAACTTGAAAATACTATATAAAATCGTACAAGCATCATCACCAAAAAAAAAATCAAGGAAGATTGTTTTACTTTTTACCAATTATACCGCCCACCCTAATTACTACAGTGCAGTCGTGACTGAAAAGACATGCACAAAGACCTCTACTTCAATTAACTAGACATATCAAACTATCTATTCCGATCAGGCATTATTCATGCTTAATTCTGAAAATTAGACCTGAATTTGTCGAATCCAGGACTCACCGATAATGATGCCTATCCTGCAATTTCGGTTTAACCAAGCGCACGACATTAAAGTACCGGTAGAATCGTTTAGTACTGCCATTACATCAATTTGCACGTCCTGAAATGATTTAATTTTGTAACGTGTGTTTATTAGGTGCTAAGCTTAGTCTGTGATATAACTGAGGGTAAATGGTCTTTAATGTTTCACATATGTGCATAATTTTAATTAATTAAAATTAAGAGGAATATTTCTTATTTTGATTTAAAGTACATGCAGATGGTGATTTCCGATTAGTGAATGAAAATAGCACATCAATTCACGAAGAAATGTCAAAGGTTGCCACTAATTGCCAGCACAGTGGACCGAAAATGCAATATTTAATCATTTATCATGTACTACTTCCTTGTTTGCCACGCAATCAAAATACTTTTTCAATGGCGCATGATAACTTCAATAATACTAAACATGAAAAAACATGGGTTGAACCCGACAATCATTGGGTTGATGCAAAACTTCGTCCCATTTAACTGAAGTGTTATCTACTTCTCATGTGTACAATGGGTGGCGGTTAATGATTCTTAATTTTTTTAAGAGATGACACTGCAAACAAGGGTCAGTTGTAGTCTAATCTCTTATGTCATTTGTCAAGACGTCGTTGCATTTTTTCCCTTTTGTAAACATGTCGAGCTTCGAGTCAAATAAAGAGCATTTGCGACACATACTGTTTTCCTTGTACAATCAAAGGAAAAACGCGAGTGAAAGCCGTCGTATACTTGTGGAAACTTACAGTGGCAATATCCGAACACAAGACGAACCATTTAGAGGATTCAAAAGTGATGATTTCGACTTGAAAAAAATTGAACATGCCGAATTGCAAGCATTGCCAGAAGTATATGATACAAATTCAACAACAAATGATAGGACGGCTAAATGTTGGTTGCTGAACCATTTGTGATTGTCTGCATGCCATGGGAAACCTCCAGAAGACAGGAAAATGGATACCATATCATACAAAAGCGAAAAACGGTATTAGAAGTTTTGCTTTCTCGACATGAAAGAAGGACTTTTTTGCATCGAATCGTGACTGGAGACGAAAAATGGATATATTTAGAGGACCCAAAACGCAAAAAATCATGGGTTGACCCAGGACAGCCATCAACACTGCTAGCAAGATCGAATCGCTTTAGAAAGAAGACAATGTGGTGGGACTAGAAGGGTGTCGTGTACCTTGAGCGTCTGAAACCAGGTGAAACAGTAAACACCGTGCGCTACCGTCAACAAATGATCAATTCGAGCGATGCATTGTCGATGTCTCATGAATTTTCCATGAAATACTTCAACAATTATGAATATGTCGAAAAATGGCTTGATGACTAGACCACCTCAAAAGAGAGAGATTATCAGAGATGGCAAAAATGTGCAGCTAGTGATAGCGCATACTTTAAATAAACCGTTTTTTACCTTTCCCCCAAATTAAACGTTTTTTTTTTTAAGAAAGCATTAAGAATGTTAACCATCCCCACCTGTTAAAGTTTTGATGTTGTTTGGTAGAGGAAATGTCGGTGAGTACTTGGAAAAAAACTGTATTACTTAATTGTGCTTTTTTTTAATTTGTGAAGCATCAATAATTGAAAAAAATAAAGGGGCATTGTCGACATATTATACTTCAATATTTCCTAACAGGTAATATATGCTGTGAACGGTGAGGGTGCATTCTACGGCCGAGACTGATGGCAACGAAATATTGGACAACTCGATGAATCACCGAAATTCATGTAATCGTAATAGCCAACAATGTCGAAGAACAGTTAAAGAAGAAAAATCTGATAGACCAAATTTCTACCTTGAAATGCAACAAAATCGATTCATTTCTAAGTGGGTAAGCATTAATTCAGAAAAATACTGTTCACAATTATGTGGATTAAAGCGAGCACTCGACCAGAAATAGCCAGAGTTAGCTAGCAGAAAGAGCATTACATTCCATCGAGACAATACCAGACCACACATGCCTTTAAAAACCTTTAAAAACTTAACAGGGATATTTGTCAGGAGGATGGACAAAAAGCTACAGAAAACGATTTAGAATATTTTGATAAAACATCTAATCATCTCATTACTAAAAATGGTGAAATCTTTCAAGCCAAAAAAAAGACCGAAATCAAGCTTAGCACCTAATATCTCAAAATGTATAATTTCGATAGATTGCTTTTTTTAAAATTAAATGATCCTCAAACTTTGGAAAACATTACACTACTTACCCCTCTACGCTCAATAGCTTCATTTAGCATTTGAACGACATCATTTCCGACCACGTTGGAACAGTTGAACCCTTTGGTCCATCTTTGCAGCATGCCAATGGTTAATCCTTTCTGGGACAGTGGAAAACTAAATGTAAATCCTAGAGGTAATGTCTCATGCTGAACCTGAAATAAACAAAGTAAAAACAAACTGATTGTTTCAGAATTAGTGCATTTACAAAGTTTCAGGACTGATTATACAAAGTGTGTGTATGTTCTGAGATGTAGGAGCAAATATCGACACTGAGTATTTTCTTTAATGACAGACATTGAAAGTCGGTATTATCTAATACGGCCGATATAGTTATGATTGAATCATCATCCTCTTCATATTCGTTAAGAAGCTAAAAGAACTTACTGCCGGTCCTGCAGTCGATGAAGGGTAGGCGCCGAGAAGTCGAAAATCTAATAATCTCTTGCTAAGTGTATGTCCTGATATATGTTGCAGGATTTAAGCACTTTTCATAAAAAAAATTAAGGTTGATAAAACAAACCCTATACCCAAAATTAGATATAATAAAATTGTGATTTTTCCCACAAATTCTTGTCCTACATACAGTCAGTCCGTAAACCTAATATACCAGCTGTTTATACACACCTGCTCTTCTTTAACAAATATGGCTAAACATTCAGCAATATGATCGAACAACTGTTCGCCAGATCCCAGCATAATATGTTGTGGAATGGCGAAAATCTTGGATTTCATCTCAAAATGTTCGCCGCTAAGCTCTATTAACAAGACTCGAAAATTTGTGCCTCCCAAATCCAGTGCCAAAAATTTGCCAGTTTCTGAAAAAACGTACAGCAAAAGTTCGCATCAAAAATATTCACAGTATTGAAACAACTGAGAACTTACCAGTGCCATCAGGTAAATCTTGCACATAAGTGGGAAAGCATTTGACGATGGCCTGATCGTGGGTAGCTTTCTTTAATCCTCTGTTTATGTTATCCAAAAAGATATCTCCAATTTTCTTCAACGTGTCGTTGTCCAAAATCAGATCTCTGCATTTTTCCCTTATCTGTGTACAAAAGAAAAAAAGTTAAATTTGTTAGAGGTAGGGAGAAAACATCTATGAAATGCTGAATGTCTTGTAATTTATAACTGACTACGGATCAACTTATCGAGATAAAACACGGCTCTTCCAGTAGGGCCTACATCAAAAGATAACATTCAATCCAAAGGAACCTCCCATATTCAAATCTAAGATGAAATTTATTTACACTGTTTGGTTTCACAGTAAAGAAACGCTCTCTATTGTTTCCAGAATATTTATTAGTCCAAACTTATTTTGTATCCTTCAAAGTAATCGCCTCTCACTGCAATACATTTATTCCTACGTTTTTTCCAGTAGCAAGCAGTTATTTTGATATTCATCAAGAAGCCAGTGAACTCTCTTAAATGTCCCTATACTACGTGTACTTTTTTCCTTAACTCCATCGTCATAACGCTTTTTTAACATTTTTAGTACATCAGCACAAGAAATTTCGTTTTTTAGGCAAAATTTAATACAAAAAGGTTTAACAGTTGGAAAAAAACGCTAAAATGTCTAACCTGGTATGCGAAATGATGTAAAACTTCTTTCCGTCAGATGTCAGTTACAGTCATATCAATTTAAAAAAATAAATGTGTCACTAAAAAATAAAATCACCTAAGGTGGAAGTGTTGGATCTTTGGAGAAAATGTTTTATGTGGTTTTGATACAAAAATCGGCAAGTCCCACTTGGATCCCAACAATCTTCCAATGCAAGCCTCAAATCTGAAATTTATTAAGGCGGTTGAAATAAAATATGTCACCTTCAAATAAAACACTCCCTATTACGTGGATAATTACAAGGTATTTTTACAGTCGGCTTTTCTTTATATCTGCACCGCATTAATAAAGTTCTGAGAACGTTGCGTTGAATAACGCGCGCCTGACTGCTAAGTTTGACCTTGCTCTGACCTCAAGAGACCTTATTCCATTCCGATAAATTCTGTTATATGTGTGACTGTCGTTCTATGTGGAAAATGTTACTGTTTGATATTTTTTGACTAAACAGCAAGAAAATACCTATCAGGGACAATATCCTCGCCTGGTGGCAATTTAATTATATGAGATTGCAGGAATGCGGCCGGGTTGCTGTTACTTTCTTGTGACATTTAGCGTCAATAATAATGCATTTTTACGGATCAAAAATAATTAATTTCTAATTAACTAATTAATTTCTGAAATTAAACGCCAGGAAGAGTATTTCAGTTTTTTTATTTCTTGTCGGAAATATATCGGTATAATTTTTCGGTAACCTTCGTATAGTCCTCAAGGTTATCAACCGAGCACTAATTACAATCCATCAAATTCCTAGTTTTAGAATGTTAAACGTATTTAAATCAGACAAGGTCTTATCTGTAATCAGCGAGACAGAGAAAAAAAGAGATGGATAGAGAATTGAAAGTTAGGTTATGCCGAAAAATATTCAACAATTTTGAAGTACGAATTGTATACGATAGAAAGTAAACTAGTAACAAGCATCACAAAATTAATTAAAAAAACATTTCAAGGTTCCACGAGGTAAATACACGGTAAAATTTGTAATTGCTGTTTACAGACAGAACCAACTCACCATTGGATGAGCTTGAACGTTCCTCTTGTAGCCCATGATGATATTTACACGTCGCAGTATAACAAACACAAATGACAACAAATACGAAATAAAAAGCCGATTTCCAAATCCCAAAATGAACCACAGTGAACTGACGAGACTCGAAGAGAAAACCATTCAATAAATGCATAGAGCGAGGGTCAAGAGGGGCCCGTACGCGCTATTGGTTGGTCGTAGAGGTGTGCCGCGCCTGCCCCTGGGCCTACCGCTGTGCGACAGGCCGTTGAGCTCGGATTTGTGACGTCACGGCATTACATTTCCCGAAGATTTTATGTAACGTTACGCAAGATTGCGTTCAGCGTCAAGTTACTCAAAATTATCAGTTCAAAGGTACTAGACTGGCGTATATATTACGTTGATAAAAAATAAGGTGACTATTTGAATGAAGCACAAAGTGTTATCTGCAGGTGTCATATCTGCAGAATGTGGTGATTGTGAAACGGTGTTTGTTGTTTTGTCACAAATCTGAACGGTTCATTTCGAATGGATTCTAATACTTAATGGGCGATGATTACTCAGTAGAAGATCCTTGATTTTAGTAATGTTTTATTCACTGGTTGTGGTGAAATGTCTTCCTAAATGAGGTTCATCTTCAACTGCTTCTCCAACATCGCTTAACTCGTTGTTTCTTTTGTAAACATTTTTTTACATAGCTTCAATGCCATAATACTTTTTTGAGATCTTCAGTGCATTGTGCATTGACGGAAACGCATATTACAACGCAAAACCAAGGGTTGATAACCCGAGGGAGGTGCTGATCGGGTTTATAGGTATAATAATATAATTATTATAAAAACAAAAAATATACACATATGTCCAAAAGTTTGGAATATTTACAAATGGGATATCTACGCTTATGATACTCTAAAAAAAACTCTGATGGATATTTATTTTAAACCTTTTTTAAATGAAAATAACAAAAGCATTGTTTTGCTGATAAAACAGGTTTTTCGATTTTTGCCCATTCCGTTGATACTGGTATTTACATATTACTTCAGTTCAGGTTTATAAATGCCTAGAAACATGATATCTTATTTTAGCAGATCAAGAATAATTGCTTCGTTACGACAGGGCTTTAATCAAAGTGACATCTCGGAAATTGTGATATCTTCCAAAGTGCTATATCGAAAATTCATACAAAATTCCAAAAGACAAATGAGGTAAAGGATCACCCCAGAAGTGGTACGATGTACAAGGATTATATTCCTAACTGGAATAACGCGATGTTCTCCGATGAGACGAGAATTGGCTTGGTTTCTGATTCACGAAGTACATTTATTTGGAGGGCTTCAGGTCGACAAGTCCGACTAGAAACAGCCCAACCACGTATCCCATTTGAAGGTGGGAGCGTGATGTTTTGGGGTGGTATGAGGGGTATACGGACGCCTCTACTAGTCATGGAGAGAAGAGTCACTGTTGCTGTGTACATCGAGGAAGGTTTAAGTCCTGTCGCGCGTCTGTTCCGAAGCGCAGTGGGTGACGGATTTGTTTTCATGGATGACAACACACCTCCTCATCGAACAGAAGCAAAACAAAATTTTCTTGAAGAGGAGGGAATAACCAAATTAGGGTGACCAGCAAATTCCTCTGACATGAATGTCATTGAACATGCTTGGGACATTCTGAAAACATGCATCAAGAAAAGAAACAATCCTCCTCTTACCCTGCGAGATTGCAAAATTTGATTACTTCATTTCATTATTTTCGATCAGTTTGGTTTAATTATTTGATAGCTACGACCTAAAAGGTTGTAAAGTACAATGCTAAGATGCCAAATGTTCAAAGGCAGCCGAATGATCTAAAGGTAAACAAAATTTGAAAAAATATGGCCAAAATATTACCCTACCTCTTTTAAAACATCCATTTCACAATCACAGCACTGAGAGGTCATGTATGTGCGTTATTTAATATATTTATTCCACTATTTCTTTATTTCCACTCAGAGTGTAAACTATATATGTAACTATTTTAAAAAATAAATAATTCCCCATAACCTTGACTATAGCGCAACATTACACAAAAATATCCTCATCAATTTTATAGTAACAGTGATCGGCAGCACGGTTGCGGTTTCGTCAAATATTCGTCATCATAAAATCCAAAACTATCTAATTTCCTAATGAACATTAAACATGTCAAATAGTTTGTTATTATTGTAATATTGCATAGCATATTATTGTTAGATCCTCAATATAATTATCGGCTTCAAGAAATATGAATAGTAGTACGTATTAAAATCTTATTAAACTTAAAGAGGTTACCACTAAAAGCCAAATATTTTGTTTTTGATTTCTCAACACAGTTTTCTTAAGTTTTCTAGCATCATCAGGAAATGAGTCAATCTGAATTATTCAAATAATTCAAGCAGATTGAATCATCCCCTGGTGATGCTAAGATGGTTAACGAAACGCGCGTCAAAGAATTAAAAACAAGTGATTTGGTGTTTCGTGGCAAATCTCTTGGAGCTTTTTTTCAGGTTAAGAACTGAGTAAATTTTATAACAAATACGTCCAACGTTTGAATAGATAATGTTGAAAAAAATACACCACGATATGGGCTTCAACTAGGAATCTGCTCTTTGGTTACTTAAACATTAACCTGAAATAAATCACTGTTGAAGAACATTTAATAATAATTTTCATAGAAAATTTTTCCCAAAATGCTTTTCGAAAGATATCTGACAAATAATGTCTTTTATAAAGTTACTAATAAGTATAGCAAACCAAATCAATGTGAGTAGTTTTAAATCTTATCTATATTGCAACATCAAACTTAATACGATTGATTTAATGAAGTAATAATGCAATAGTTGTTAAAAATGCATTTAAACCTGGGATTATTTGATTTTAAACTAGCTATAAATTAGATTTGAAAGAGAATTAATTGAATTCCGGCCAATGACGACAGCGTAGGTTGTCGCTTATAGCATGATCTACGTCACGTCGCACAGTGCAAACCGGCAGAAAGGAACGAACGAATATTCTCGAATCGTGAATGATATCCAAGTAGATTGTTTTTCCCTAAACGATACGCATTTGTCTTAATATCATTTATATTTACTAAAATAGCTTTTTACATTTCACAGAAAAAACCTATACGATATAGATGACGTTCAAATCATAATCAAAAAATCTGGCAACATGGTTAAATCAATTGAACGGTTATGTTATAAGTTGCACGTACCATTTGTCCTACTTAGAATACCGAGCTTGGAAGTATATTAATGTGTTTTTCTAAGATCTTGCACTTTATGGTGAAACAATATGTATATTTAAAACAAAATTATATAGTGTAACTCACAGTGTTGATTAGAATTAAAAAATTATCAGTAAAGTCTTTTCTTTATTTTCCATAAATTTAGTTTAGATATTCAATGGTTACAATTTAAACAAATGTAGAGTAATCGTAAAAATGTCAACCTCCAGGCAAATGTTTTACGTGAGGCAGTAATCTCTTTTTGCGAAAATACTATGCGGATACAAAAAATATTTTTTTAATGTGTCCGAACTTCCTATAGGTATCGATGTCGAACGAACTATGAGCGCGCCCCTAGTGTCAAAATTTATCGTATAGTCTAGCAAATCATAATGGGACGTTTAACATCAGAGCAAATTGTCGAAATTTATTATCAAGTGGGTCTTCTTTTCACTCCATGAATTTTATGGTGCACATAATCCACCTAACCCAACCTAGCGATATATTCGCCGAATTATCCACGAATGTCCGAATGCATCTTATTGTGCTCTATGTTAAAACAAAAACAAGACAAAAAGGTCGCGTTCCGAAGAAATTACCCCCATGTTCCAAGTGGGACTCTTCAGTCAAAACGGACAAAACTTGAAATTTCCAAATGAGATTTTGGCGAAACGTCGTAACTTCACAGAACGGATCGACACCCAGAATGATTTAGAAACATATATATAAAGTTTTTTTAATTATATATATTTATATATATATATATATATATATATATATATATATATATATATATATATATATATATATATATATATATATATATATATATATATATATTTGTTAGTTCGTAGTGTTTCGCGGATGGAAGAATACGCTAGACTATTAGTCTGGGAGTACATCCGATCGTTTGTGTCCCATTTGTTGGAAACGTGCAGACGTTTTGCCAAAGTTGCACTTAGCATTCTCAATGCTTGTGTCAATGCTCTTCAGTCTGAGTCTTCTTGAGTTCTTCTGAGTTCTTGAGTTCTCAGACAAGCATTGAGAATGCCAAGTGTGACTTTGGCTAAACGTCTGCATGTTCCCAACAAACGGGACTCAAACGATCGGATGTACTCCCGGACTAATAGTCTAGCATATATATATATATATATATATATATATATATATATATATATATATATATATATATATATATATATATATATATATATATATATATATATATATATATATATATATATATATGTAGATCTAGAATAATTCGTCGCAGTTCGAAGGAAGTCTGTTATTCAGAAGTTTGTTATTGAGGTAACTGGAAAATTGTGCGTAAACTCTTGGTCTGGAGTCTTACAAGATCCAGCTTGACCAAGAATCGAAGCCGCAAGACCATCCATCGTTTGCGTCATTCGTTCGGTGAATGAGCTCAAAATCAATTGCAACTTAATAATATTTTAAATTAAATTTTGTCTAAATGTTTACGTTAAAAAACAAAATTGCCGTATTTGGAGTGAAACTAATGTGGAAATGATCCAGCAGTTACCGTTGTGCCCAAAAAAAGCTGATCCAGTGGCAACATTGGGCCGATTTTTTTTTAATGAATCCGGAAAGCACATTTTCTTTAATGGGGATCATTACAGAGTGAATGATCAATGATCATTTGATTTCGAATTCGAAGGAGATGTGGGTCCAGCAGGTCGACACCGTCATACAGCCAACACAACAATCGATTTATTGAGGGAACATTTCGGTGAGAACATTATTTCGAAGAACGGACGGTAAATTGGCCACGAAAGTTAAGTGATTCAACGCATTTAGATTATTTTCTTTTAGGTTATGTTAAATCTTTGATCTATGCCAAAAAATCACCCTATATAATATACGAACCTACTGTGAATATAAACTGAAAATCAGTTTTTACGCGATGTCGTTTGAAAAGGTTTTCTGCCTTTCAACTAAAAAAAAATGCTCTGGAATCTGAGGTGATGGTTTGGTGCGGCTTTAGGAGATAATGCTGATTCGTACAATACTTGTAAGAAACGGTTCCAGCAAGTCTGAAGTGGAAATATTTACTTAAATCGTGCAGGAACTTCGGGGCAGCAAAATAAATGGAGAATGAAAACTTCCAAGCACTTCTGGAGGAAAATCTTTGTTAAACACCGCTATAGCTCGAACCTTGCTGAAGTAACACAGCAAGCCTTTTCTAATCGTTTACACTTTCTAAGAAAGATTTAAGAGTCGTTTGGTCCCCTAGAAACCCACAGGCCATCGAACTGAACGTATCAGAGACTCGAAGCAAAGCATCGAAGAGCATCGACGAATTTAATAATCCTAGACCACAGTTCACAGGGAAACCTTACAGATATTTACTTAATTCCGGGAGTGAAAGTCGATATTGTTTAAAAATACCAGTGCTTCCTCATTAATTCACCTGTTTTATTTAATATTTAAATTTCCAACTTTAGTTGTGACAACTTGTTTCTTTGTGATTGTTGTCCTCGCAGTTAAATGATTAATTGACAAATTGTCAGGAAAAAAAAACGCTGAAAAGAATTACTTAAAAAGTTAAATCTAATCGAATTTTTCAAATGTGAAATTCCATCGTCAGCCTTGAAATTATCGCCGCCAAAAAAGATAACATAAAATAGATTTTTTGGCAACGTTCCAGGTGTTAGTTATAATTAAATATTTTCGATTTATCGCGAACTTAAATTACGTTTAATGTGAAAGAGAGAACCTGAAGAGGTCTTTGTCCGGCAGTGGATAGATTCGATCAAAATTGACCTAATGAACAGTGGAACTTTCATCACGCATAGTTCGAGTGAATTGACAAATGAGCTATTAAACAAACTACTTGACAGAAATCGCTTGATCGCGATCGTTGGCAATTTCAAATATTGGCAACAAAGCATGTGGGCGTATCGTGAGCAAAGCGATCTCTGCCGTCGCGTACTTGGATGTCTGGGTGACGTCACATGTACTATATTTATTTTATCATAATTAAGTTAACTACTTATCAGAAGTATTGTAGTCTGAGCATATGGGAATTTTGGAATTGTGATGTGTTCAAAATTTTACACGCCTTAATTCTGAAATAGATTCTTGTTTCTCTAGCCTTATTACTCTATAATAAAGTGACATTTTTGAGTATTGTCAACAAACAAATACTGTAAAGCAAAAATACATTCTTACAGTGTTAACATTTTTAATTGATATAAAAAACAGCAAGAAATGTGAAATGGATATCGGGCTTTTGACGATTATCTAGATCTATCAATTATTAATCTACCAGTATCAGTACAGATGACCTAAACAAGAAATATATACTTAAAAAAACAAAAGTGACGGAAAAGAGAACTAATCGAAGAGGAAAACACAACTAGATAATCAGTGATGGCGGCATTAAAGTTGTGAAGGAATTCACTTATCTGGGAGGCAAACTAGAAAAAAATAACATCAGAGATATCAGAAATCCTGCAGTATGTCCTAAGACCTAAACTTTTACAAAGGAACACGAAAGTTAATTCTGTAAAACACGAGTCCCTTAAGGCTGCAATCTTAACCTATCATTTAGTTTAAAACTTCTTAAAATTCTAATAGAACAATGTTACTAATTAATCTTGTCATTTAGATCAGTCGTAATTCAATTAGGCATAAAAAATCCTGAAAAAAGTTCAGACCATCGTCAAAGCGGAATACTTTTGTCGCTTAACACTGAACAAATTTCAAAATTATTGACGTAAACATATCGGTTATTTTTAAATTTAATTAGATAAGTTCCATTGACGCATCGTACGTTTAAAAAAACGTACGAATCGCATAGTCTCGTGTTTTCTACAATATTTAAAGTTTTTTTAATTATTTTTTTAGCCTAGATATATATATATATATATATATATATATATATATATATATATATATATATATATATATATATATTCAGGATTCAATAAATTTTGACAACATATTTAAACAAAAGGAAAGTCTGCGCTCGATTGACTCCTCACGCCTTAAATAAGTACCAAGAAATTTCTCGCTTTGAACATTGCAAGGACCTTATTAAAAATCCAGATGGAACTGCACATTCCAGGAATGAATGATGTAATGAAAATTGAAATGAAAAACACTGAAAAAAAATAATGAAAACTTAGATCATATTATTAATAAATTAAATAGTAACGATATTTTACCATTTCTGGATGTTTTAGTCAGTAGAAACAATAAAAATAGGTTAGATTTTAATATTTTTACAGAAAACACCAACACTTCGAGATACATTCCAAACGATTCGAATCACAGCTTTCAAAATAAGATGACTAGTTTAAATTTTATTATGATAAATAGATGAATCAATTTTCCTTAAACAAAGAATTAATAATAGAATAAGAAATTAAGGAGGTATCCGAAGTGAACGGTTATAATAAGAACATTGTTAAACTCTTTGAGTTTAGTATTTCACACCAAAGGTTTCAATAGAAGAATTCATTTCAGGAATTCGTTCCATAGGGTCACTGGTGAATATTATATGGATGTTACGAAGCGTTTGTGGAAGAGAATCTTTCGAATATATCGAATGTATCGGTGCTCGAATATAGAGCACCGGGAAGTTGGTTGTTGTTTCCAGATAATGATGTCGTTCTGTGAGATGATGAGGCTAAATCCTCCATAATCGCCTCATTTATCTCCGTGTGGCTATTTTCTGTTCCCGAAACTCAAACTGGCCATGAAAGGAACGTTTTATCACAGTGTTACACAGGTCCAAGAAGCAGTGACGAGAGTAATTGAGACGATTCCGAAAAACAACATAGAAAAATGAATGCTAACATTGGTTGATCGTGTCCAGCGGTGTATTGATGCGGATGTATTTTGAATAAAAAAAAATAATTTTGTCAAAATAACTAATTGTTGTTTTTTATTAAAAAGTTTCTTTCTAATTTCTTAATAGATATAGTTGAATAAAATTATTATGAGTAAAAAGATTAGAATACAAGTTTGCCATTGGATAAACAATAGAATGTTCCAACGAATATATGATACTTAGTTTTTCAGATGACAATTTCAGCCCGAAAACATAACTCATTAGAAGTAACATTCTGGTAAACAAATACCACTTGGACCTTACCTTAGGGCAAACGAAAGAACTGATATCGATCTTTTCGTGCTTCATGCCAGCAGACCGAAAATCCTTCTCTTATTGAACGTTTCAACTATCCCAGCGAACGATAGACGGCACGTCGTCGTTTTTTCGCCAGTGGAAAAATTGAACTAGGTGTACTTACGCGGCAACCGACACGTCAAACAATTCGACGGTCGGCTTTCTTCACCCTGACGCGCACAATGACATCAAAGGTCACCTTCAGCCGTTGTTCGTTCTTTGGGAATACGCGTGCTCATTGAACTGGGCAGGCGGGCACCGCCACACCCCCCGGAATTCCCGAATATTCGCGTCGACCAGCCTCTGACGTCACAGACTGAGGGAGCTTGTAGGGTAGTCAGGAAGGGGTTGGTCGATCAGTGGTACACAGACCGAGGTCACGGCCTAACTCGTCATATATTACCGCTTATCGGTCATTTCCAATGTTACTCCCGATTTTGATCTTTTTTAAAGCTTCAAAACAAATTTGAAGTTACTTAGTGGAAAAGTATATATTTCGTGAATACAAAGTCTATGCTATACAACATATGCCTATAGCATGACAACACCATCGTTGTCATGGTGGAATACAATATCATTTCTCTTAACAAAATCAAACCTTTGCCTGTTTTAAATTCTTCATTGTAAGAAATGGTGAACAGTACTGAAACAGTATTTTGGCTTGGTATAATCAACGCATTCGTAGACGTTTCGAAAGTATAATGACTATGATGACATCTCGAAAGAACGACCTCTAAGAAAATCTACTAACGTGGATAAAACCCCAATCTATGTCGTAGAACATACTGTACCATGCTTAAGTTGCCATACAGAAAACTAAAAAAATACCTCAGTAATTCTCCTCCTCTACGTTTCATGCACTGCAAAGCCGATTCAAGTCAGACTTTTTTCCCACCGTATAGTTATTTTAAAGCGCCATTTTTCGGCTTCAAAACGAGATATGATATACGAACCTTCTGTGACTATAACCCGAAAAATCAGTTGTAAACGTGATGTCGATCGAAAAGCAACATTTAGCCATTGTCTTCTTTTGGCCTTTCAATTTAAAAAAATTTATTAAGTCCGAGCTGAACATTTTTACTTAAATACAGACTTACATACAGAATGCATGGAACAGCCAAAAAAATAAAGCATGAATAACTGAAAGCACTGTTGGAAGAAAATCCTTGCCGTACCCTGCTAGAGTTCGGAGTAATGACGCAGCCTGTCCTAAACGTTTACAAAAGCTAAGAAAAATTCACAGCAGAAAATAAGAGTAAACGCTTTGATACTTTTATGCCATTACTGCAAAAGAAATTGCCTTAACAATATTGTGGTTTGTTACAAAAAGTGAATCATCTACGACAATCCAAAAAGGCCTTATATTAGCAAGAGAAGAAGGGGAGGCGTTTTGCTGCAGGACGTTCACATACAACAAAAAGAAGGCCGAAAACGATCACCCAGTTGAGCTGGAAAATTTCATCGCAGCCGGCGTATACTCCAGACTTGTCCCCTTCCGGTTTTCATCTCTTCCAATTTCTACCACAATCGTTAGTTGGTAACCGCTTCACATTTCTTGAGAAAGTCGGAAAAACTCTCAATGACTTTATCATCGAAACCACTAACTTTTTTTCTATCTGAAATTTGACAATTGCCTAAAAGGTGGCAAATGTGTATAGAAAGTGATAGAGATTACTTTGAATATTAAATTTGTAATTTTTTCATAAATAAATCTCAGATGTGGTTAAAAAAAGCGGAGAATTAAGTTGAGGACGAATATAATGGATATTCATGTTTTTATGCCAGTTAGTACATTTAAAAAATTTAAACTTTTATTTAAGACTGTTATTGTGAATTTTTTTTGCAACAACGGTTGCTAATTGTAAAGACTCAGCTACTAGTATCATTCTCACGTCACACACAAACCCGAATCAAAAACCAGTTTCATCCGGATCCAATTCACCAACTGGTTTTTTTCACATATTTTACTCTAAAAACGATTATTGCGCACTTTAAAATCTTCAATTTATTTACAATTCCTACATGACCTTTTGTCCTTGTAATCTTTTATTATACAGAACTATAAATATAAAATATAATAATCTAAAAAAAAATAACTCCAATTATTTTACTGAACTTTTATTATACAAAAAGCGAAAAAACGCTCTAATTTGAATATTTCTTAGGAAGCCTGTTTGTTTTATTACCTCATTTGAAACATGACTCCTTAAAGCGTCATCGTAATCGTGTAGACTATGATCCAGTTCGACCCTGCCAAAGTCATTGAGGATACCGATCACCCTTTTAATTCTCATCGTCGATCACCACCTTTAACCACGATTTCAAAAGATTCGAACGTTTTAGCGCACTACCAATGACTGAAAATGATCCCCAACCCGATTGCAATTTATTGTAAACGGTTCCTACGTAATTCGTTCTTAATTGAGGCATATTAAAGCGTTGATGAACAGATATTTTAATCCGATTCGATTCGTCGACAATTACTTTGTTTGATCTTATCAGATGTTTATTTCGAAAAAAAAATAAAAACCAAAAATATTTCATCTTTATTGCCCACTGGTACATTTATCTTCACATATACAGACATAAATTATATAACCTGTAACCCTTTTATCTTGAAGTTTTACCAAGGTTCCGATGAATCCGTATGCCTTAATTATTTTTTTTTGATTATGGTATTTTTAGAATTAAAAAAAAATAATTTTGGTAATTTTTACGTCAATAATAATAAGTGCACCCATAACGCAGTAAAATACAATAATACATGTTATATCGGGTGTGGCGGTTGATAATTCTTAATGTTCTTACGAGATGGCGCTGGAAAAAATGGTCGGTTCACAGTCTAATTTCTTATGTCATTTTGTTGCTACGACAGTTTCTTTCAAAACGCCACTGATGTTCAAAAAATTTGGTGCTAGCGTCATATTTCTTCGAATGGTAAACAAGTCGGGTTTCGAGCCAAATAAACAGCGTTTGCGGCACGTACTGTTTTTCCTGTTCATTCAAAGGAAAAACGTGAGTGAAACCTATTATATACTTGTGGAAACTTACGGCGTCAATGTCCCAATGCAAGATGCCTGTTGGCATTGGTTTGGACGATTCAAAAGTGGTGATTACGACTTGAAAGAAGAAGAACGCCTAGGTAAACCGTAAAAAATTGAAGATGCCGAATTGCAAGCATTGTTGGAAGAAGACGATATGCAAACTCAATAACAAATGGCCGAGAGGTTAAATGTTAGTCGCCGAACCATTTGTGATCGTCTGCATGCCATGGGAAAGATCCAGAAAGCAGGGAAATTGGTACCACATCAGCTGACCGACGATAGATGGAAAAGCGAAAAACGGTGTGCGAAGTTTTGATTTCTCGGCATAAAACAAAGATTTTTTGCATCGGATCGTGAGTGGAGACAAAAAATGGATCTATTTCGAGAAGCCAAAATGCAGAAAATCACGGGTTGATCGAGGATAACCATTAACAACGACCGCAAAAACGAATATCTTCCGATCTATCTATCGAAATTCCAACTTGGTAGGATCGGAAGAGTGTCGTTACCATGAGCTTCTGAAACCAGATGAAGCAGTTAATACCATTCGCTACCGTCAACAAATAATCAATTTGAACCATGCATTGATGAAAAGATCAGAAAACTGATTTTGAAGTACCACAACGCCCCATTACACACAGAGAAACCGGTCAGAAACACCATTTGTGCACTTGGCTCTTGCCCCACCCGCCGTACTCACCAGACTTGACTACCATTTGTTTTCATCGATATCTCACGAACTTTCCATTAAACACTTCAACAGTTACAGAGATGTCGAAAAATGGCTTGATGGCTGGACCACCTCAAAAAATGTATTTTTTTTTCTGGGAAGGCATCCACAACTTGCCAGATAGATGGGAAAAATGTGCAGCTAGCGATAGCGCATACTTTGAATAAACCATTTTTTACCTTTCTCCCAAATTAAACGAGTTTTTTAAAGAAAAAAAACGAGAATTATTAAACGTCAAACCTGATATAGCTACAAATGATTATTGAATTTTCTTTGTAAAAATGGTGAATTTTTTAATGACTTGTGAAGTATTATTTGTTATTCGTAACACCATTGCTGTGCGTACATTGTTTATTTTAAAAATGTATGTTTTATTACAGAGTAATACGTTTTTTGGTGCCACGCCACACAAATTAAATTAATCCTTTTTTTATCGGACGTGCCTTTCCACTGTGGTAATCCTTGGATTGATTTCAGCTAATTTATTCTGTAAGATTATTACAACTCTATGTTGATTTATTAAAATCATCAAATCACACACATAATATGATTTAATACGCAGTGTAATTTAATTCGTTTATGCTATTATTGGCCAATAATGTTCGTTGATATTTTAAATCCTTGTTTAATTGTTTTTTCAATTACCCACAATTAAATAATTTATTATTTTACAGATTTAATTATTTCGTTAAAAAATTTCAAAGAACCAGAAAATTAAAGAAGTAAGAGCAAGTGAGGTATAGATGTTGAGAGCGGCAGAAAATGGCATGTTGAAAGCATGGAAGAAAGAGGTATTATGAAAGATGTTTGGAGGAAAAAAGAGTTTAAGACAGATAAGACAGAAGAACAAACCAGAAGTTAAAATAGCTTTATAATGATTCAGATATTATCATATCATACTTCATGATAATGGAGATTGATATTCGTAATAGGATCGAATCCAAAAAAAAAAACACTGGAAAATAGCACGGGAGGCTTGCTGAGATCAAAATGGACGAATGAGAGACTATGAATTGCCTACGAATTGAGAGACATGATGAGAAATAGTATATCAAGCCAAGGCCCTGCTAGACCTATAACTATTGCATATATAAGGGCTCTTCTTTAAATAAAATGAGATTGTCTCGAGCCAGGACATGAGAATTAAGAAATCAGCGGTCATTTAGTTGATACGACATGTTACTGGATTTTTGCGCCCTGTCTAGAGTAGAAGGCCCTGTATTGTCTGTTCTAAGAGAACTAGTGCTATGGATGAACATTCCAGAGGTTTACTGAAAATAATACGAAAGTGGAGGGAAATCATTTGTATTGTTTCTCAATACAAATGATTTGTTAATAATATACTGTAATAAATTAGGATCCGTTAAGAGTCATATGCAAGATTTAATGTTGAAACTGCTGTGTACAGGAATCCTCATCCAATTTGGCAGCCATATAGAACAATAGTTTCATGAATCATAACAAAGAATAATCTTTCTTTTATTTCATAACAGTTCAATAATCTCTCTTGGATTTTCACCCCGATAATTTTGTTTGTTTGCGTGTTCTTTTACATGAAAATGCGCCTTTTCACTAAAGATAATTAATTTTATTTAAAAATACAAAAGATCTGAACAAATTCCACATACTGTATGGCGCATTTTTATAAATGCTAACTAATCAGTTTGTCAAATGACAAGTGGAAAAAATACAAATGTCAGATATGTACTGGACTAACTATAGAAAAAAACCTTTTAATGAAAGACCTTATATAAGCATATTGGCTTTTTTTCTTACACAAAATTCACTATAAATTAAATACGAAATACGACATTTATAAAAAGCCAAATCAAAAAAACTAAAATTGAAAAAAGTACTAGGAACCTAAATTACGTGAACATATCTGTCAATGAATAATAATGACCTTGGTTTAATATAAAATATCGTGTCGTGTCCCTTATATAAGCAAATAGATAAGCAGGACATTGAAGACTTAAGCATTTACCTATTTTAAATTAACATTTATACATAACGCATATTCAAAAAGAGACATTTAGATCAAATTAGACGGGTGAGTAAAAAATAGGCTATGAAACAACTTACATTAGGTTTTAATGAATTGGCCATGCTTGTTGGATGATTAATATGAAACGTCACAAAAGGCGCGTTATTACGTATCCACCGGCGTCCCGGCGCTACACAACTGCCTGATTTAACGGACTAACTGACTGGTAGAATAGCGCCACCGAATTTGTCCTGTATTATTTATAGTTTACGGGTCAGTAATATTTTCAACTTTTCTTAATTTCGTTTCTTATCAACTCATGATACATACTACGCTTTATATACTGGTTGAAGGTAATAATATAGAAAAATGCCTTTCCAAGCAATAATTTAATTTATCGTTTACGAGGAAAAATACAAAGTTTTATGATATTTTATATTCCCTATTAAGATTAACTTGGCCTATCAGTTAAATTCACCTGACTGTGTCGTTGCACAAATTGGGAAATCCAAGCTAAGATTTTCTGTTTAGATCCATAGGCAACTCTATATACATAACAATTATGATACGTGAAGTAAAATTACCATGTATAGGCAAAAAAAAAAGAAATTTGAAAATAATATAATGTATGATATATTGAATAATATACTCAGATAATAGTCCGTTGAAATTAAATAAAATAAAATTAGTTTTACAGGCTATAGAGGGATGCACAGTTTTCCGCTGTTTTATTAGTATTTGAATTAATAAATTAATAAATATTTATAACTGCGAAAGCAGATTTATGTGGGTTATATATATTTTAAAAAATGGATCTTTAATTTTCACTATGTTTTGTCATTATTTAAGTTATTGTGTTTGTCAATACTGTGTTTGCTATGTCATTGGCATTATGTTTGCTTATTATACCGTGTCGTGTGTCATTGTGTTTGTTAATGTTATTGTCATTATGTTTGTTATTTTTTTGTCATTTATTCACGAAACCTATATTAGGCTGCAAACTTGCAAGTAATAAACTTCCCATTATGTAACTTGTGGCACTTAAGTAATATAAACCAAATGTATTTCCACTTTTATTGCAACTGCATAAATATTTTTTTGATTTCTAGGAAAATTTTAAATGCTCTTTTATGCATTTACAATATGCTTTTCTAATAAGCCCATAGTTATAATTTTGACATATTCGTAGATTATCAGTACTTTTAAGGTGAACTTGTACTGCAATATTTTATAGTACTCTTTATGGTACTAAGTAAGGTTAATTAAACTTTTCCTTTTCAGTTCCACTAGAAATTAGTCTTGTTAAAGTACAGAATAAATATAGGCATACATACTATATAATATATATATTTATATAATCATTTATCATTGTAAAAATTTTATTTAAATTATAAATATTTAGTAGGGAAAACTTGTATTCTTTCCTAGATAAATTCCAAGTCATTTATTGTTTGTCCTCCTAAAGGAACAGATCTGCAGTATAATTTGATTTGATTGTAATTAAGTTTAATAGGAGACTAACCCAAATAAAGGAAATAGAATAAATAGTATAACATTAGACATACAATAAACAGAATAACACATTTCTATGTATGGTGCATTTAACACTATTTTTAATACAGAAATGAAATTGCAAATGAAGCAACAATAAGAGAATATAAAACTATTTACATGCCAATATGTGCAGGAAATTGGATATTGACTGGTAGACATTAAAAATATTTGTGGAGAGTTTTAAGAGTAAGGAGTAGATAGAGTAAGAAATTATATCATTAAAAAAGAATTGAAAATAGTATCATTAAAACAAGAAAAAAAACTGAATTGGACAGGCCAGTTAATGAAAATTAAGAGATAGATTTAATCAGAGAAAAGTGAAAATGAGGAACTGCAGAGTACGACCTATATAGATATGGAACTGCAGCATGGCTGAAAAATACAAGAAGAAACACAAGAGTAGGCAAAAAACAGAAGAGTGGCGTAAAATTACAGAGAATGGAAATAGTTACCTCAACACCTGAAGGTAAAGGAGGATTACAGATTATAACTGCTTTCGGGGAAACCGAAAAAGGTTTTTCAGGTTTGCTTATTTCCAAACTTCTTTTTCTTTATACTAATGTTTGTTTTGTAGTGAAATATACTTATTTTGCAACATAAAATTAAGTTTAATTAATTAATGAATAAGATTCACACCAATATTTCTATAATTTGTTATATTTAGAATTCATCATACAAACAAATACATAACTTACAAAAAAAATGGGATTGTATGTTAACTTAATTATGAATTGCAGCAGCAATTTCATATGCATCAGCAAACTTACTTAAGAAATAGTATAGAAAAGGCCATCATTAAACATGATGCTGCTACCCATGGTGACTTCCTTTCACCTATTCGTGCGCACTTCCAAGACGTTTTAAGGAATCTAAAAAAATATCATTTGATCAATAAAAATTGTATAAATGAAAAACAATCCTTACCCAGTTCTGTTTTTATCTATTATTCTAGGAAAGAAAGATTTTATATATGTACAAGTACAAATAACCAACAAAACTACAATAAGTAGACTTTGTAAGTTAAATATAGCAGGCTAAAAATATAACAGAAACGTTAATATGAAATAATATGGTGTCTTACATTTACCATTCTAAAGTACTTTGATAACAAAACAAAAAATATTTATATAGGTAATTTTGGGTTAGGTAATATTCTTCATCTTACAGATTACTATGGCCTCTTGTGCAAGCAGAGGCACTTCAGATTTGATGTAGCTCATTATTTAGGAGACGGTGCACCTGATATGAACCTAATAAAAGATACATCCTTTTTGCCATTCGGGCTTTTGTTTTGACTTTTAAATTTTGAAAGTGAAATTAATTCATATTAAAGTGACGTTTACATGCATATAATATTAAGAAGATGTTAGGTTATGTGGAGAAATTTTCAGAAAATTTTCAAGTATGTTTTTAACAAATTTATTGCTGAAAAGAGTGAAAAGCAAGTATGTTTTTCTGATATTTGAAATAAAAATAGGTTTCTGGTACATTAACTGCTATTATAACTTATATCTAGTTATGTAGTGTCACATTTGTTCTCAGTCTAAATCTCTTTCCAGTTTGGAATGTACTATTGATATACATTGCATTTCGAGCCCAAAAAGTTTTACGAGATTTCAGGAAATGTTTACCATGTTTAAATATTTTCTTTGCAGTACTTTTGATATTTTAAAACAATGAAAATGTTTATTTTTTAGAGATATTATGGTACAAATGGAGAGCTTGGTAAGTGGCCATACATTCAATAAAATTCGCCCAAGATTAAGTGATAAATTGGAATTGATTCGTTTTGACCCTTGGAGTAAGTTTAGTATATCCTTTTAAGACTATAAAAATATCCCTTTTTTTTTCTTATAGTTCAAAAGGATTCCGTCTACAGAGAGAAGAAAAAAATTCGCAGCATGTAATTGAATACTGAATGATATAAATTGTTGTAGTTAATAAATAAAAAAAACATAAATAATAAATATGTATATATGTATTTTTAAGTTATTAAATGGACAATTATTTAATACTGTAGAGCTAACAATAATTGCAACAGTTCCTAATTAATAATATAAAGCCCGAAGATATATTATAAAAAATGTAAAAACAAGACACTTGTGACCTAAAACAATGCGCTATTTGGATTAATCTCTAAGTTATTTTCTATCAGCTGGCCTAATATAAGGTTTCCCCCCATTCTTCTCCCATTCTTTATTAAATTCACTCTCCAAAATTTCTGCTCCTCTCTTCCTAGTTAGGCCAGTTTCCTCCAGTGATAATTCACACATTTGCATGTCATCCTTTCCTACATTAAAAAAGAAACAAATTGACTATTTACAAAAGATGAGATATTTAGGAAAAACCAACCAGCCACAAGTAAAATCGCTTGTTTATCAGGGTGGAGTTCCATCTGCCTTGCAACATACTGTCCATCAAAGTGAGCAAACCACCAACCCCTTTTGCTGGGATCTCCTCCTGGCCTTTGGAAAGGAATTTTGAAGAAGCGTTGGGAGCTGTGGTCCAGTACGGCCTTTTGTGGCAAACGGGGCGTTTTTTGTGCTGATTCCAGCACCGACCGTGGAGCTCTTTCGTTCTCATCCATTACAGTTCTCTTCTTATTCTTGGCTTTCCAAGCATGATAAACCTTCAACCTGTTAATCAATGAAACATTAACACAAATACCATGAAAATAAAGTGAGTCATCTGTGCTTACCTACGGTGAAATTCATGTCTGCAAGCCTCAAGAAGTTCTATGTCGCAGGACGTGTTAATTGTGTCACGCAACTCTGAATATTTCCACTTGGAGAGGTCATATTTGCCTTTAGCTTGATTGGCTTGTTGGGTTCTGATAGCTTCTGACCTGTGGGGCGTTAATGTACATTAAAATCATTACTTCTGTCCGATTTTTGTTGCTGTAAGTCGCTTTAGAAACTCGTTAATTTTAACAAAAACAATTATTCCAAAATAACGACACACCTACAGGTTAAGGAAAATATTTTCTATAGGGTCTTTCAACGAATGTTGTTAGTTGCTGATTATTTCGGCATTACATTTTTTTTTTGGATTCTACTTGATGAAAATTCATCACAAATGTTTAATGAAGATTTTTTCTTGTCTAATTTCCACTATCTTATGGGGTTTTTTTAATTTTTCGACACTCGTTTCGTCAACCACAAAAGCATCATCAGGGGATGATTCAATCTGACCGAATCATAGTAGTTGGCGAAGACGGGCGTCGAAAAAGGTCGTGTTTGACCCTAAAGGTTCCAATACAAGAATTATTTTATACCTTATGATGTTATTTTTATAAGTGGCAACTATGCAGATAATGCGAAAACTGAAAGACCCTAAGTGTATTGCAAAACAAATAATTTTAGTTCCTAAGAAGCCAGGCCTCAAGATACAGTGTTAGTCTTTAGGAAACGTGAGTGCTTGTACTGAAACACTGTACCTGTTGAGCTTGAACGACGAGCGCTGAGAGTCCGTCCCGTTCAATCCGCTGCGGTGCCATGGAAAACAAGAAGCAAAGACATATTTGACATTTAGATAGACTGCCACCCCTATTTTACAATATTTACAATATATATGTGTGCTTTACTCATTTTGTTGTTCACTCAGAGAGTGTCCAATAACTTTCGCTTTCCAAAAGAAAAATACTCACTTGCGTGCCAGGGGTGGACTCTCCTCTAACTGCCCATTACTCTCCTGAGCTAATCTCAACGCCAGCTCTCGGTCTTGTCTCTCTTGTTCCAGCTGTTCCTGATACCTACGCTCTTCAAGTTCCATCTTCTGTTGTTGCTGTTGTAGCTCTAGTGCAAGTCTCCTGTCTGTTTCCTCCTGTGAAAGTATGAAATTAAATGAAAGTATACTAAGGCTCATGTGTTCTGTTGTATTTCCTTCTCCGGCGAGCAACACCTTCAATGATTTAACTTATGCCAATATGCACACACACCTGTTTAAGCCTGGATTCCTCCTCCAATTTCCTCTTGGCCTCCATCTCTGCTTTCTTCCTTCTATTTTCTTCTTCCTCGCGCAATCTTCGTTCTTCTTCCTCCTTCTTTCTTTTCTCCCGCTCCATTTCTTCTTGGATCTTCCTTAGCCGCTCCTGTTCGTCGGCTATTTTCTGTTCGTGAACTTTCTTCTCCAAAGAGGCCATTTGTTGGTTAATTTTCATGACCAGATTGTTGTGGAGTGATTCGACTGTTTTAACATCGATCTTGTCATTCTTCTGTAAACGACAAAGTTTATTGAATAAATTGAACAGTACCCCGCGTAATTATTAATCGTTTAAGTACTCATTACCAAGGGAAAAACTGCATTTGATAAGTGTAGCGATTAGATACTGTTGGATTATATATTCATTCCGTTTTTCCTCTCGATGATGAGCTCGAAACAGTAGCTTTTTAAAAAAATCTTTGGAAATCCTTTTATTTTTTATTAGTGTCTTTTTATTTGTTTCAAATACAAGTTATATACAATACAAGATATTGGAGAAGGTTGAATTGACCATGACCGGAATGTAACACAATTATTAGTAAATATTTACTTCTTTTAGCGTTAAAATATTAGACACGCTCGTTGATATTTAAGTTGTTTTAAACCCCTGGAGGTTTTATCACAATTTGTTATTTTGTTCAGTTATTTACAAGTTTAATTTTGTAGATGTGTAAAAAAATGGTAATTCATCGTGGGAAAAATAAATGTTTTTCAGAAGACGATTAATTTTTTCGTCACACGCAGACGAGATCAGTTGTAATTCTTATAATACTGCAAGATCAACTGCTGAGGAAGATAAATTGCAAACAAGAGTTAGTAATGTCCAAAGCTAATTAAAAAAAAGTCTAAATGTTGTTGTAAAAAAAGAAAAAAAAACGAAAAGAAAACTAACACTAAATGCCCGCTACAAATTAGCCCGAATGGCTTCCGCTGAAAAGGTCAAAACCAAAAGAAATTCAGTTTGGATGAGCCTGATGGTTTTTTAAAAAGGCCACCATTCATTCTGCTGTCTCCCCAGACTTGAATATTATTGAAAATATCTGGGGGGCGCTTCCAAGAAGAGTTTATAGCCAATCAAGACAATTTCCAAATATGGAATATTTGAAAAGTGCTATTCAGGTTTCATAGGAAGAAATTCCACAACAAACAATAAAACGGTTGTAAAGGCGTAAAGTATATTTTATATTTTTTAGTGTGTCCCAACTTCCGAGAGGAGTCGCTGTTAAATCATCATGGCATGTCAACTGTTAAATTTATTTAAATGTAAACATTGTAAAATTTATTATCAAAATCAGTGTTCTGTGCGTCCAATTTACGCTGAATTTTATAATGCACACAATCGTCCAACCGACCGATGTATTCGCCGAATTATCGACAAATTCCGAACGCATTTCACGTTGCTCGATATTAAAACAAAACAAAAAACTTTGCGTTCCGAAAAAAATATCGCCGCTGTTGCTTGCAATGGTGATGAAGATCCATATTTGTCAATTCGTTAATGGGGATCATTACAGAGCGATGATCAGTGATTATTAAATTTCGAATTCCAATGGTATTGATCTGGGACGAATGTGGTTCCAACAGGTTCCACATGCCATACAGCCAGCGCGACAATAGATTTATTAAGGGAACAATTCGGTGAGAAAATTATTTCGAGAAACGGACCTGTTAATTGACCACCAAAGCCATGTAATTTAACGCCTTGGGATTATGTTCGTTGAGGTTATGTCAAATCTTTGATATGTACCGATAAACCAGCAATTATTGGTGCCTTGGAGCCAACGTTTCACGCAAAACAAATAGTTTCAAAGCATTTCATTTGATTGTTGTTTTATTTGAATTTAAAGTTCGGACGCGCTAAAAAAATATCCCTAAAAAAATCGCTATATGTTCGAAATTGTTTGAAAAGCAAGAATGTTAACTAACCTTTATTTTATCAATGGCGGTGACTACCTCAGACTTTAACTGATTTATACCATTGGTAGACAAATCTTTGTCTTTTTTAAGCTGCCTAGCAATATCTTCCAGTTTTTTCAAATTCGCATCCAGCGCACGAATTTTCCTGATGGTTTTAATTCTGGGAGCGTATTTCTTCTTCACCAGATATCCTCGGATGTTCTTCTGTAACAGGACGAGTGCTTGGCGCCGGTACAAGATCTTATTTTTCACTAAAGAAAAAAAAAACGTTTTTAGTTATTCAGTAGCATGCGCATCGACAAGTAATACTTTTAACGACAGTCAGCGCGCAGAACTGGGCCTTGATCCAGCGCGACTTAACTAGCCAGGCCTTCACATGGGCTACAATACTTTTCAAACTCTCCGGATCGGACCGCATGATTTTATCGAACTCTGCAAATTTTCCCGGTCTGAAGAATACTCTGGTTATGCCAAACTTAAAATCTTTATCTTGAAGTTTTAAGCTGTGCAGCATAGCCTGAAATAAAATAATACTTTCATGTTAATCATAATTTGAGAAAACTAACGCACTTTAGAAGGAATACAGCACATGTTTTTATATATTAACTCGTCCTGGTGTGCGAGATGTACAATGTATACATTAGGTCCCCGACTTAATTCTCAGTCGTTCATTTCAAAGACTGCAGAACCTATTCCAATTATAATAGAATGTTTTCTCGTTTTATAACACATCACTCAATAAGTTCGTAGGATGATATATAGATGACGCCACTATTGACAAATCCATATGATTTTTAGGAAGTACTAACCTTCAAATGATACATGATAAAATTTCATGACAACCTGAGGTTTAATTCACAAGTTACAGTGATTTTAGTAACGCTACTCTTGTAATTTTGAAAACAATTGAAATATCTGAGTCTCGTGTGTGAAAGCACTGATTCCAGGAATACGTTCTAAAGTGGATAAACAGTAACGAAGTTTTGGCTATAAGCAAATAAATATCAAAGGAAGTCAAAAAAGGCCGTGAATTAAATTGAAGACGCCGAATTAATTTTTATACCTAACCTAACATAAATTAATTTTCTTACCTCGCAAAAGGTCTTTGGGGCCAGCTGTTTTAATTCCTTCGGCAAGTAGTCTTTGTACATGGAATGGAGATCAGTGAAATGTGTCCTACTAGGAAAACCGTGCTCCATTAGTTCCAAGACTGAGGTCATGCCTGAACATGTCAACTGCATCAGACTGAGACTACCGTCAAATTGAAGATCGACCATTTTGTTATTTGGTTTGATACATCGAATAAAATTGGTGCCCTGTAAAGAAATTCCGTGAGTATGTTACAACTGCTGTATGTATCGGGAAAACCTTACATTACTCCTCAACTTATCCATCAACTCTTGCAGTTGCGTCTTGAACTTACTTCCTACGCTGATAAACGTAAGTTTTCCCTTTTGCGCTACCGAAATTGAAAACAGAGTTTGTATGAGTTTGTTTCTACTCTCCTGAATAATTCCTTCGAGGGAGGCATGTAGGGCATCATTATTCTTGTCCATAAATTGTTTCTGTGTGAATTAGAAATAAAATCGTCAGTATAGGTGCTAGTAACGATTAAATCTGCGCTTACGGTCTGATAACAAACGGCCCCGGCGAAATGCCTAATCAAGAATCCTTCGTCATCCCGAATGCTACGATGTGCTCTAAGCTTTGATGATCTTGGCAGTCCCAGTCTGAACAAACCAAATACCAAGATATATATATATATATATATATATATATATATATATATATATATATATATATATATATATATATATATATATATATATATATATATATATATATATATATATATATATATATATATATATATAGAAGAATAAGTTCGTGTTTATAGATTATTAAAACTTCTGAAGATAAATAGTCGTTTTCAGAGGTAAAAAATTCACAGAATCCAATCTCAAACTTTTAACCAGTAGGTAATTTTTTTTAATGAAAGAACTTTTTTACATTAGCACTTAGATTTTTTCCCAACTCATCTAGCTCCACAATCCGTCGACCACTACACAGTTTAGGAGAACTTGAGCTTTGACCCTACTAACCTGTAATTCTTTCCCCAGATTTTGTGGACATCTTCGGTGAAATGCGTATAAGCTGGCTTGGGCAATTTAGATTCTTCATCCAACAAAGTAAAAAGGCCCTGGTTCTTGGATTCAATGACATCGATGCAGTCCTGATTATCAGTAAATTTGATTTCAGGAACGCTCAGACCTTCCCTCTTGTATAGTTCCTGTTCGAACTTTAAGATTCTTTCATTGAAAAACTGCTGCAGTTTCTCATTGCAGTAGTTAATGCAGAACTGTTCGAAACTGTTAACCGTAAAAAATTCTGAGGAAATCCAATTTAAATTTACGTGCTGGAAGATTATAAAAACACTCAGTAATTTACCGAATCCTGCGATGTCCAACACGCCGATGTAGTAACTGGAAGCCTGGAAGGGTATACTTTGATTGATCCTGCTGACTATGTAATCAAAAAGGTTACTGTAAATAGCCTTAGCTAGAGCGTCACGGGCGTTATTTGCTTCGTGTATCTTCAACGGGACCCTACAAATATGGAATTTCAATGAATGTGATGTTAGAAATTACCCGAGAACTCGTTATACATGATCACTGTTCCTTTCACGCCGCCTCGTGCACTTTGCATGACCCGCGAAACAAGAGCTTGTTTAAGCTCATCCGGATCTATTTCCAACAGTCTGGAGGCAATCACGAGGGATTTCTCCCCATTAGATGCCACTCTACAACCTCCTCTGGTATCTCCAGGATTTTCTTCAAATTCTGATTAAAGTTTTAATAACTAATACGTTTTACAAAGCGATATGCGAGTTTTCCGCTTACCAACGTTTCCTAAATGTAATACTGCAGCGACCGTAACGTAAATCTGAAACCGTTCCGCATCTGGCATTCCCAACCGTGACAGAGCCTGGTCCAATTCTTTGAAATCGCCGATATCGTCGATCAGGATGTCCCTAAGGGGGCCCTGCTTTGAATGGGCCGCGCTTTTTTGTTCGGCAGAAAGAGTCTTTTCCGTTGACGGTTTGGTAAAATACCTCGTGCAGCCATGTTTCAGATACTAAAAAAAAATTGCGTTAGTTGAATTTTCGAAATGACTAGTCTCGCCACAAATCCTGTCTATTAATGTGAAAACGCACTGTTTCAAGTGCCAATAGGGGAGTTATTTTTTAATAAGGCTAACTGGATTTCTAATCTGACGAAAACAAATCAATTGGTCCAGTGGCGGCTCGTGACGAAGGGCGCTGGGGAGGCGCCCCTCCAGCATTTATCACAGTAAACAATTTTTCATAGCAAAATACCATTTTTTACCATATTTTATATTTTATTTCCGTTCAGTTTCTTTCATTTAACTCATTTTCCTAGTTCACCTCCTGTATAGTGTTTCAATAACACAAAAAGTAAAAAAGGAGGAAGGGGAAAGCAAAAAATCTTCAGCAGCACTATTTTCTTCTACATCCTCCCACTTTAAAAACCTCGCCACGGAATTGGACCGAATATGTCAAGAAGTAAACATTAGGTTTGTTCTAGCAACGGTTTCAAATCGTCCGGAGTTTACGCAGACGAATGTAGGCGTTCTAGCAAATTAAAACCGGAATTCCGACTAACGGTAAGATGTTCTAGCAACAACCAATATCCAGTTTGCAAACTAGTTTCAAACCGTTCAATTTAGTTTGTGACAAGCGCAATAGCTGGAAATGTTCGTTGATTTGTTTTGACTTTGGATTGTTTGGTTACAGATTGTTGGCTACAGGCCTCCATAAAACTAGTTCGGAATAATAAATAAATTGTAAAATATATACAAATAGCAGTCTTAGATCTTCATAAACTCATTTCAAAATAATAAAATAAAATTTAAAACATAAGTACACTATAAACATAAAATACTTCCAAATAATAAAAAAAAAAAAATTTAAAGGAAAATAATCAATATGGTAAGCCAGTGTGGACGATTTTAATGCCCCCGCAGTATCATTTTTATGATAAATTTTTTTTCCCTCTACTATTTTCAAATGAAAATATAAACAAACGCAATTCAACGATGCAGAGAAATGTCAATCAAAATAAGCGTTCTAGCAGAAAATAAATCTCAAACCGTTTGCAACCAAGTTTAGGGACGAACATGCGCAGTCAATTAATCCATCAAACTGGTTTCAAACCGTTTGAAACCTTTGCTAGAACAAACCTATAGAATGGGGTAATAAATTCGAACCTTTTATTAAAATCTGATGCTTCAATTTGCTCAACCTATTAAAAATATCGAAAAAATCCCTTTACAGTGCTACAAAACAAAACAAAATCTGCTTCGAAAACAAATAATAATGGCCCGAAAGATAAAAATACATGCAAAATGAGAGCGTGGGAAAAGTAAGAAGAATTTACAGTTACCTAATATTTTCAGACGGTATTGATTACATTCCAACAGATGGCAGTAGTATTCGCCTTAACCATATAATAGTAAACAAAATCCGAACACATTTATTATAAAATTAATCGAGTGGGTAGTGTAACACACGTTCAAAACTTTTCTCCATATTAGTCTCGCCAAAAAAAAATAGTTCTAGTTTCACATAGTCAATTGGCATAACGTGTATCAAAGTGAATGTGTCGCAACGATGAATACTCGCGAAGATTTAAATGAAATCATACCCCGACTGTTCCTCGGCAGTTGGGAGGCAGCCACCGACACCAGCATCCTCAACAAATTCGGTATAACTCATATTTTAACTATAGAAACCAGTCCCTTGCCTCGATACATCACCTGCCTGCGACACATAACCACAAAGTGCATCGAATTGTTGGATTTACCCAGCGAGGATTTGTTGAGTCACTTCGATGACACGTTCACGTTCATCGAAAGCGGCCTAAATGCCGGGGCCGTCTTGGTCCACTGTTATTACGGCGTGTCCAGAAGTGCTTCGGCTGTCATCGCTTACCTGATGAAAAAATTCGGACTGACCTATTCGGAAGCGTTCGCCAAGGTCAAGTCCAAAAGAAGATTCATCTATCCGAATAAAGGATTCGTGGCTCAGCTGAAAATGTATCAGGAAATGGGATGTCGGGTGGATAAATCGGAGAGGAGATGCAAGCTTTTTCGTTTAAAAATGGCAAGCGAGAAAATAAGAGAATGCCGTAACGTACCGTCAAATTTTCACGATTTGATCCAACCCAATCCGATAGGCGGAAATTTAAGCGGATGTCTGAAATGTAAAAATTGCCAAAAGAGTCTGGCTCGTCACGAAAATCTATTCCCACATCAAGATAAAGGACGCGACTGTTTCAAAACGCATTTCACCGAACCCGTGGACTGGATGAACACAACCGAAATAACCAAAGGGGAACTATATTGTCCTCAGTGCAAACGAAGAGTTGGAGCTTTCACATGGTTAGGATGGCGATGCTCGTGCGATTTTAAACTGACGCCTGCGTTCTATCTAAATCCATCTGATGTGTGTTAAAGTGAATGATACACACTAGGGCCAGAGTCAAACATACAGGTATTATCATATTTTTATTCATTAACCATTTTAAATCAGCCTTAATGAGGCTTTACCAGGGCTCATTATTATTTAGTCTTTTCTTGATTCGTTTAAACTATTACAGGACGTTACTTGTTGGTTTCTTCGATATAAGTGTGGTTTTAATTACTGGGCCAGTTCTTAATGAAATATGGAGGTTCGGGCCCATATTTTGATATTATAATAATTAACGTGGATCAACTGAACTTTGCTCTGGTGAGCAAAACACCAGAGTGTTACAAAAAAATTTGCGTTCTTTGTTTATAAGTAAAGGATTATATTTCATTCATCAGATGTTTCAACTTTTTGTTCCGACAAATAAACATTCCTTCAGTACTAAAATGATTCCACTGAATTCGCAGCACTGAAAAAGATAAGGATGCCGACGATGCAGTAGTCGTGGCTGCAAATCTTGGAGCAAGCACTAGGAAACTTTCAGGGGAATTAGGAACAACACACCCTTCCAAGCCACGCGTCGAGTTGTGGAAGAAAAAATTCCACAAAAACGCTAGTGATTTTCGATTCATTAAATGGGTTGTTACCTCTGATGAAAAATGGGTATATTTCAACAATCCTAATGGCGTAGAGCAGAGGGTTGTGCTCGTACAATGACTTCCGATACCAAGACGAGAAAGATTTGCCACAAAGTGCATGCTGTGTATTTTGTGGAATTTTAAAGGAATATGTCACTTTGAGTTGGTTCTTGATGGTAGGGCGATAAATTACGAATTCCACTCAGCTCAACTTGAATGAGTAAATACTCTTCTGGCCGAAAAATATCCAGCTTTGGTCAACCGTAAAAAAATTACACAACACAAGACCACACATTCACATCTGGCTCCCTGAAAAATTAACGAATTGGACTTTGAACTTCTCGCTTATTTTGCATACAACCCCGATCTCGTTCCGTCGGACTGCCACTTGTACCGGTCTATGGATCAATTTTTGCGCGGAAAAATACAGAACTAAAAAGAGGTAAAAACTGACAGCGTTGAGTTTTCCGTCTTCAAAGATTCATCATTTTACCGAAGAGGAATAACTCCATTCCGCTTTCGGTCTTCATTGTGGCTCAAAGGTGGGATAAGGTTAAAGAAAATAACAGCCTATATTTCGAGGAATAACCTGCAGGTACGATTTTTTTAAACAAAGGGTGACTAAGTACTCCAAAAACGCAAATACATTTGTAACATCTTACTAATCTTACCACGGGGCCTTAACTATTGAAGGGAGAATATTTATGCCCATAATATTAGAGAATGTTGTGTATTCGATTGTTTACCATGCCATTAATATAGTTTTCTTTTTTAGACATATTTATTTGTGGTTATCCTTGGCATCCCCATCTTCTTATTGAGTTTATACAAATAGTATGGATTTCTACTCTTTATTCACAACGCCTCAAACTACTTTATCAGATCCATCTTTGCAACTCATTCAGTACAGCAGTGAAAGTGGCCTCAACCTCATGGGTGACTCTGAAGTGAATCTTTCCACTCAAAAATTTAAGCTTCATTTATACTTTTGGTACAGAGGCTTCTTTTAATCCTGAAACCCAGATAACATAGAAATGTGAACCACCAACGCGATAACTTGGTAATGATCAACATGAAATCACTAATTTATAACTACGACATACGGTTATTGGGCTTTTTCAGTTTCTATGAAGTCTTTTCCTTTGAATTATATACACGAAAATAAACATAACATTTAACCAGTCCTATATTATTTTGAACCCAAAGTAAAAGGAAAATGTTAAAATAACTCCATCAAAGCATGTGCCATAGAAGAAAAAAAATAATAAGAGAAGCGCATGTCATTTTTTATGGAAAATGTTGTTGATGAAGCGCTATACCTTTTAAGTAATTAAATGTGTTTAAGAGGTTAAAGGCTTGTAAAATAGATTTTGTTGCTTGGGAAGCTTAGAAACTAATAAAAAGCTTACACATTAAATCTCGATGACAAATCTAGGGGAATTATGTTGTAATATTTTTGGTGACAAATAATATCACCTTTAAATAATTCAACATAAAAGAATTAAAGTTTCAATAAATCACTAGCACGTGTATTACAGGATTAAAAGAAGGATCTGCATAAGCCCTAAATGATAACTCTTTACATACGTTTAAAATATTGTTAATTTGCCCTTGTACTGAATTATTTATTGCTTTAAGAACCACCTACTGTGAAGTGCGATTTTTTTTGCTATAGCACCCTAGTGTATGTATATTCAAACAAAATAATCATATTTATGCCTCCTAGAGTTAATTATAATTTTTAGGGTAGAACTGTTGGCAATATTTCTAAATATAGTCTATGTAATAATATAGGAAACTGTTATGCCTTACATTAAAGTCGTCTGGTTTGGTCAATCCTAGTTTATGTCTCAAGTCGGCCGGTCCCCCCGCCATTAACATGTAAAAAATGTGATAACTTCTCTCTTCTCCGTGCGACGAACAGATACGGCTTTTCTCCAATAGATAATGGGAAATATGACCTCCGGCAACTTGAAATTTCTTATCAAAATGTACCTCGATAAATTTACCGAACCTCGAACTGTAAAAAATCACAATTAAAACCTCAAAAAAAAGCCTTAGGTATAGTGAAATATATGTAAATAATATCACACAGCATAGGTTCACACAACCCAGAGGTTCTGAATTCTAATGAAACCATATGTGTCGAATATTATTCTGCTCAGCTTGATAAACTAAAAAAAATTATAGGCTAGTAAGGAGGGAAAGGAAAAATATCAAACAAACCCAGTATTTTACAAAAATAAAAATACAGAACTGATAGGGGAAAAGGAGATAGATTAATGTTACGGAAGGAATATTTTTATGAACTGCTGAATGGATATGAAAGAGTGAGTAATGAGTCAGGAGATATGGTTAACGATGGAAATGTCATCATTATAGATATAAGATGGATGATTGAACTTTTAGGATAACAAGAGTCCAGGCAAAGTGTAACTACAGAAATGCTTAAGTATAGAGGAGAAAAACTGACTCAGCATTAACAAATACTATTGGAAAAAATTTAGATGGAAGAAATATTGCCCAAGACATGGGATGAAACAGTACTTCATACTCCCTATAAGAAAGGGGATAAAACGATGTAGCAGTTAGAAGGGTATAAAGCTATTGAATGTAACTTGGAAGCAGTGGAAGATAGAATAAATAAGTTTGGGAAGGGAAGATCAGTTATAGACCAGATATTTAGATTAAGAGAAATCTAAGCTGAAAGTACACGGTAGTAGCATTTATTGAACAACTTTGAACAAGCTTACGATAGAGTAAGCAGGCTTAAATTGTTTAAAGCACTGAAGGAGTTAAATGTCAACAAAAAAATAAGTCATATGATAAAACTTACCCTGGAGAATAGTGTTCGAATAAAAGGAGACTTATCAGAAAGATTTCAAGTCAGAGATAGCCTTAGACAAGGACGTCCGCTATCATCCCTATTGTTTAACCTTGTATTAGAAGAAGTTACAAGAGAAGCGCCCATCAATAGATCGGGTCCAATATACTATAGACGGCACTAATATTTGGCATTTGCTGATGGCACCGCAATTATAACGAGAAGTAAGATAGAGCTACAACAATCTGTACAAGGTTGGAGATAACAGCACACAAATACAGATTACTAATAAACCAGGAAAAACGAAATATATAACTTGACAGACGAAGAATGCTTAACGATAATGAACCGAAAAAGAGGGGAATTATATAAGTTTGAGGAAGTGGAACATTATAGATATCTGGGTACAGTATTTCATAGGAAACCCTACATAAGGGAAGGCATTCAAGAGAGGATAACGGCGGGACTCCCTCAAAGGATTATTACATAGCAAGGTGGTATCTCGCAATCTAAAGATAAGATTTTATAAAATAGTTATAAGACCAATAGTTAAATTTGTAAGTAAGGTATGGAGGCTGGGAGGGACAGAAGGGAAAATGTTGCGAATATGGGAGAGATGTACTAAGAAAGATATTTAGGGATAGAAAAGTTGAAGACAGATGGAAGAGGTGAACAAACCAGGAGTTGAAAGAGCTTTTTCAGAAACCAGACATCATAGGAGTCGTGAAATCCCAAAGAATGAGATGGTTAGGGCACATTTTTAGAATGCAGGAGGATCGAACTCCAAAAAAGTTATTGGAAAGTAGCATAGGAGGCAAAAGGAGAGGCAGGCCAAAATCAAGATGGAGAGAGGGATCTACAGAGAATGAAGATTGTTAATTGGAAAAGAAAAGCTAAGAATAGAAAGATAAGATTAATCGGTTAGGTGTTGCTCTGCAGCAAGGTAATACAAGACCTCATCGTGACCCGCATTAGTTAAGCAATTTTTCGAAGTAGTAATCCAGGATGTGTTGATAATTTAAAACCAAACTAAAAAGCGCAATCAGAAGGACTTGTTGAACAATCCATCGAACGATAGTAACTTTGAAGAGACAAGAAGTGTTCACAATTAATGTTAATATCTTGTTTTGGATTAGTTAGCATTGATAAATGATTTTAAAAACAAAAAAGAAATAATTTAGTTGACTTGAGTTTCTAACCTGTTGTTGTTCCTTGTTGTTTTAGCATTACCAAATGCCTCTAAAACCGGATTGGCATCTAGAATTTTCTGTTCTATGGGACCAGCAGCACCTCCTTCGCACAAATACTTCAACAGATGCTTGGTGGACTCGGTCTTACCAGCACCCGACTCGCCCGACACTATAATGGACTGCGACTGTTTGAAAACCCTCATGTCCCGAAACGCTTTGTCAGCTATGGCGAAGACATGCGGAGGCATCTCACCCAGCGATCTGCTCTGATACGATTTGATCGTTCCGCTGGAATAAAGCTCTGGAATGTCTTTATACGGATTAACGGCAATGAGTATATTTGCAACGTATGACTGGAAAGAAAAATGGAATATAACGTAATTAATAACAGAACATAACGGATTTTCTTACATAAATCTTATTTTTGTAGTATCGTACACGGATGTTGTGTAAAAGTGAGCCTTCATTTAGAAACATCATTTCACCTAAAAGACGGAGTTGTTAACGCTAAACCACATTCTGTTGAGTAAACTTACAATTATCGTCATAGTCTCGATTTTTCTCCACGTATGCCCGAAATATGTCGTTGAACGGTAGCACCCTTTTGGGGTACTTGGGATCGACAGGTGCCACTTCTGCTCCATCATTCGTTATTTCTAATATGCGTCCCAACAGAAAGCCTTCGGTAGGGTCCCGAGCCCATACGGTGTCCTCCATGGTTCAACCTACAACTGATATACAGTACGACCATTTAATAATTGGTTTACTAATTATAAAATACAAATATATTTATAACATTTATTAAGATTGAATTTAATTATAGTCCTGGAGTCTTCTTCGTTGATAAATTTCTTGTGTGGACAAACTTTTAATAATCTGAGCTGAGTGTACAAAATAACTGTTATTTTGAAAAAATTGCCTTGCTTGCAATTACAAAATCATAAAATAACAAAGAATGCTTCAACAAGAACTGCCGGATTTGTATTGCGAACTTATTCGAATTAGAATTTCTTCTCATCATATAGATATTTTAAAGCGCCATCTTTCAGTTTCGAAAGGAGTTATGATACAAGAGCCTAAAGTGAACATAACTTGGAAGAGACTTCCGCCGCATTTTTCATGGTATTCACATCGTCGAAACGAGGCGGGTGTCAACCGTCGGGTTTTATCTACGTGCTTTTTGAAATATCTTAATATTTAGATTTTGTTTGAACGGGTTATATCAAGAGAAACTGGTGGCACAAGCCAGTAAACTAGTATTTCGATATTCCGTCCGTAGATTTCCCGTGTATTTTGAATAAATATATTTGTGACATTGAGTATTGTCAACCAATTTTCTAGCCATTGTCACGCCGGTACCCAGGCCGGATGCTTCCAGTGGTAATCAAATGCAATAATTTTTCGACTCTCCACTTGTCAATTCTTCTAATGGAACCTTCGGTGTGAAACACTAAAGTAAAAGAGATTTACCACTAAACACCGAATCACTTTTATTAAAGTTTTCGACGCACCTCTCGCTAACCATGTTACATCATCAGGAGATGATTTAATCTCGATAGTTCAAGCATTCTAGAATTCAGTTTAAATTGAATCATCTCCTGATGATGCTAACATGGTTAGCAAAATGGTGTTTGTAAAGCAGATTTGGTGTTTAGTGGTAAATCTCTTTGAATTTAGTCTCCACTTGTGTGGTGGTCGATCCTTCTGACCTGGATCGCAGTAATACGTTCTAAAGTGTATAACCACTGACGAAGTTATGGCTTTAAGCCAGACTAACGTTCGTCACACCTAATGAGCTGGCAAATTGTCCGTAACGGACAGACGCCATCAAGGAGGAATAATCCTTAATAACCTCGAAAATTAGTTACCGAAGCGATGTCTTTCGAAAAGCAATATTTGAGACACCGCTTTCGCTTTTCAATTAAAAAACGCTCGGGAAAATCAAAGAGTAAAAACAAAAAGAACTCTGGAAACAATCATCGATTTGTGCTTGAAAATGTTATCACACCCAGCGTATTCTCCAGACTTGGCCCTTTCATATTTTCATCTTTTACCATGCTACGAGTCAGTACCGTACTATTTGAAACTTTGTATCCTTGAACTACGTTAAAGGAAAGCTATGTACCGATAATCCATCGAGAATTCATGAAAAAGCTCCCATTGCTGTAGATTATAAATTAATAGAGATTCTGAATTTACCGCAATTCGTCGTCTTTTTACTTCAAACACAAATCCTTCAGATCCTATTGAAATACAAGTTCTATACATAAATATACAAGCGTTTATGCAGAAGTGAAAGTATATTTTATCTTTGGTATATGGTTTATTTCTTATGCACAAATTTAAAATTAGATAACTGTATCGAATACGCGGAAACGACTCCAACGAGACAATTACGAGAACGGCTAGAAAATAGAAATAGTTGCAAAAAGATATAAATTTTGTGAACAAAACAAATACGTACATTTAAATAATGCAGTTTAACGACCTTTATGAGAAAAAATTATTTAACTAACCGAAAAGTAGTACCACCACGTTTGCTTTCGGCTTATTTTATTTGTAAACACACAGGTTAGGCAATAATACTGCTGAAAAACTGTAATTGTTATCTGTAACGTTACATGTCGTGGTACTTTGTTTTACTTTCAAATTATTAGGTTGTAAAATGCTACTATGTTCAGTAAGTCTCGAGAAATTATGAATAAAATATAAGATTTCTATTTAATAAACTACGTTTATTGTGCCAGCTTCAAAATATTTCCATTCTACTCTAACGTACTTTTATCAACATATTTGCCAATCGTTGAAACACCACGATAGTCTTTTTCTAGAATAATCTTCATGAGCAGTGGAGTACTCTGTTGCACATCTTGCATAGACTTAAAAAGATGACCATGAAGTATTTCAGTCGCAAAAAAAGAATAAATCATAGCCATGTTTATACTGGGTTTGTAAAAAATGTGTGTTTGAAATATGAAAGGTGAAATTTTGCATTCTTGGCGACGTTTCGACAAAATCTTATTTGGCATTTTCAAGTCTTTACTCACTTTACTCGTGTGTAGGTTAATGATTCTTAAGTTGGAAGAAGACGATATGCAAACTCAACAACAAATGGAAGAGAGGTTAAATGTTGGTCGCCGAATCATTTGTGATCATCTGCATGCCATGGGAAAGATCCAGAATGAAAGAAAGACTTTTTTGCATCGGATCGTGATTGGAGACGAAAAATGGATATATTTCGAAAACCCTCGGTACGCACTTTTGATCAGTCATTAACATTATGGCAACCAGTGGACAGAAACTTTTTAAGACCCTCGTTTTGCAATTTGTTTTCAACTCTATCTCTAGGCCTGTAGTTTCCTTGTAGCTCAATAAAATCAAATGTTTTTAGAGTCGTCCTGTCGAGAAGATAGATTAGCAGATTTCGAAAAAAAACCCAAAAATACCTACTCGATAGTTACAATTTGTAACTCGAACCGTTCAATTATTATTCCTTTATCGACATCGTCGATCTAATTCAATCTAATCCCTTTTCCTAACACATAAAAAAATTAATACCAGCCAGAGATAAATAACAATTTTTCAAGTACAAAATAAATAAACTCTGATGGTTTCCTTGAAAATAGAAATGACGTTCGTTTAGAAATTTGCCTCACAAGACTAAATATAAATCGATACTATTCTTTCAATATTATTATTCTCGTAATTGTCGACAAACTGTATCCATTTTTGTGATGGATTTTCTTAATTTAAATCCATTCTATAAAGAGCGTTCCGTAAATAAAACGTATTGCCAGATTTAAATTTCTACCTCTAGTTTAAGTAACATCTTTTAGGGCCGGTTCTACAATGCAAGAATATACCAGGTATAAGCTATACTTGGAATAAATGGCCGTTACGCCCGTTCTACAGAACGGGCGTTTCAATTTTATACCAAGTATAGCTTATACTTGGTATATTCTTGCATTGTAGAATAGGCTCTTAGTCGGATTATCCAACTCCTAATTAAAGAACCCTTAAAAATTCCTTCGATCATTCGCTACGACTACTTCTACTACAAGTTAACTATAATGTTTATATTTTATTAATGTACACAATCGATAAAACATACACAGTGAATATGCAAGTTATAGAGCTTTTCAACATTCAGAAAATATCAAGTCTATATGAAGGGAATGGGATCTGCTGTATAAGAGGAAAACATTTCGAAATCTCCCAATGTTTTGTATACATGCACCGCCAGAGGACCGTCAGAAATTACAGTTAGTCTTAAGGGACTTTTATCCCCAAATTGGAAAATAATTGGAATATATCCCAATAGTAGGGAAGTGTAGTCTGTATAACATCACAATAACATCAGTAAAAGAGTACTAATCCAAGACAAGAACAAAATTGGATAATTGGTGATCACAACATTAAGCGAAGGTTGAAGAAAGTCAAGGATAACTAAGTCTGGATAACTAGCCGGATCCTACTCTTGAGAAAAATACATTCCTTTGCTATGGAAATAAATTTCAAAATACTCATACTAAAGTAATTTTACAAAATGTGAGATTGTTAAAAACCATTTATGTTAGTATCAGTGGCAGCTCGTGAGTGAGGGTGTTGGGGCGCCGCCCCTCCAGCATTTATCGCAGTAAACAATTTTTCAGAACAAAACACCATATTTTATTTCAGTTCAGTTTTTTGCCTTTAACTCATTTTCCTGGTTCACCATCTATATAGGGTTTCAATAGCACGAAAACTAAAAAGGAGGAAGGGGAAAGCAAAAAAAATGCAGCAACAAGTACAAGCAGCACTATTTTCTTCTAGCCCTCCCACTTTAAAAACCCACGAGCCGCCACTGGTTAGTATTATTATTTTTTTTCTTATATATTTTGTGACAATTTAGACTAATCAAGAAGAGAGGTCTATCTTAACTTCTAAAGGACTAATTTTGAATAAAAAATAATAAACAGTATAAATAATATCTGATAATATATCAAGGTCACAGGACGTAAAAAAAAACATACTAGTACACAAAAGATCTGTCATATATCGTAGAAGGTGTTCGAGCTGAATTCTTCATATCAAAAAGTCCACCACCAAGTCTAAATTGAAGACGAACCCGTTGGTGAACGGAGCAAATTAACTGCACTTTGATTCAGCACAGCCAATCAATTGATGTCGACAGCTGCTTGAAAACCCGACAGTTTGGCTTGTCTCGAACTCGTTCTTTCAGAAGACCCCGTTTCCAACGGCCGTCTTCCCGCTGGCCGTATTTTCGTTTTGCATCGTCAAACCGTACGGGCGCCAGTTCATCACGACGCTTATTGTTCAGATTTGCGACGGTTATTGTTCACATTTCAAAGCAGAATTTTCGAGTTAAATTAATAGATATTATTAATTCATACGTAATTTTTTCTTGTAAATACTTAACCGTTTTAAAATCTTTATAATATTCAGAATGATTCAGAAATGTGTGCATAGATCATCGACCTACTTCTCGGCCTCCTTTTGACTACCCTTGATATTTACTTATGAAAGAAGTAATCTTCGAAGTAAGGGAAACAAAGAATGTGAAACGTTTGTAATCCAAATGATGATACAGAATTCGCAGGGCGCGATAAAATCTACCAGCCGGACTGGATGATCGTTTTAAGAGTGTCAGAGATCGTTGACATAGTTTCACTAAAATGAATCAGTTGAACCACTACACTAAAATGAATCAGATGAGTGTAATCACTGATTACACTCATCAATGGCCGTTTGACTAGATTTGAGGAAATCATAATCCAGCTGAGCCCATCATATACACAAAAGCACCTCTTTGGGGTGGATATTTTGTTTTGCGGCACTGGTTTTCTCAAGGATAAAAACCATCTAATTTTTACCTCTTAGGTTTATTGGCCAACTTCATACGTAAATACAACTTAAATAATCTGCATGGAATTGAAATTAACCTTAGAATAAACGGTCTTTAAAATTTGTTATTGTAATTGTTAATTGTAAATTTTGTTAGATTGAAGGTTTTAATAAAAAAGTTACTATATGATTTATTTCTTTTTATTTTAGAACTTAAAAAAGGTAAAGAGTTTATATGACGGCTTGTAGCTTAAATGTCAGACTGGCGTCTATTTTGGATTAGGGCGCGGTCAATTATCGTGCCACCTACATTCTATTCCGGGCCGGAAATCGGAGACACGGTCGGCAACCCCTTCCGAGTTCGACTATTGTGTTCGATAGCATCAGACTGTGTCGTATCCACCGGAACAGATCCGGCGGCCAAACAACGGACAGTCCAACTCACCTGACAAAGATAATCACATAATACGGAACAAATTTTTCCGATTCTGTAAATTTTACGTTTTATGCTCCGAACATACGTCAAAATATATAGGGTGTTTCATTTAAAAAAAATATTTAGCTATTTTAAAAATTTTAATTTGAAAATTCGGTAATTCTTTTCTTCTAATTTGTTGGGGTCCATTCATATGAGAATTTCAGGAAAAACAAGAGGAGTGACTGACGTTCTACATACACAGTATGTCAGAAAAAATAACAGACCCTTTAAAATGTAAAGAAAACTACTAATCATCTATTGAAACAATATATAATCTGAAAGCTGTATATCACCTCTATAAAACGAGACTGCCATCATTAGAATCGATCGACAGATTGTCAAGTAATAGCGCTTAAAGTGACGGTACCTTTTGTCACCTCGTCACAAAAACACGATGGAACAAAGAGCTAATATTAAGTTGTATTTCAAGCTCGATAAAACTTTTACAGAAACATTTAAATTAAGAAAAACAAGTTTATGGTGATGACACTTGTCTTCGAGTGGTATAAGCGACTCCAGGACCGTTATGATGCTTTGGAAGACGACCCAAAGCTAGGCCGGCTAAAAAACAAATATCGCGATGAGTTGATGGAAAAGGTGCGGGAAATGATCGCCTACGATGCGAATTCGACTATACGATGAATAGCGGAGGAATTAAATACGACCAAATATATGATTCACGAAATTTTGAAGAATGATTTAAACAAACGGAAACTCTGAACTCGATTTGTTCCTCACGCCTTGTCTCTGTTTGCGAATTTTTGGCGAAAAAAAACAATCTGTGTTTCAACATCCTCCGTATTCGCCTAATTTATTTCCGCGTGACCATTTCATGTTCCCGAAACTCAAACTAGGCACGAAAGGAACGTTTTATGAAAGTGTGACACAAGTTCAAGAAGCCGTGACCGTGAAAAACGACAAAAAAATCTATGCTGGTATTAGCTAGAACACTAGCTAGAATGTACCCAGCAGTGTATTGAGGCGGAAAGGATGTATTTTAAATAGAAAGAAATAATTTTGACCAAATAACAGATTGTTTCTTTTATTTAAAAAGTTCCGTTATTTTTCCTACATACTGTATACATGTCAAAATGACTCTCGTATTCATACAAAAGAAAATAGTCTACCATCTGTTGAAAATGATTATTTGACTAAAATAATTAGTATATCGGGGGCAGCTGTTCAAGGCCTAGGTCTAGGTCTCCGAATTAATCATTTATCTACCCACACAGAGACATCGGTCTTGTTTTATAATGTATTATTTCACTATTCTTTTTCGTGCTATGTATGTACAGCGCGAATATCAATCAAGTCATGTCTATTATTAGGTCATCAACTTAATTCTCAGCCTTTTTGGTTACCTTTGGCATTTATTTATGAAAAAAAGTAATGCTTCCCTCACTTTCAGAATAGTCGGAACTGACGAATACCAGATCGAAGAACACTTTGTGGGTTTGATGTGATTGACGTAAAATCATTGGGGCTTTGGTCGATTTTCTCAAGAGATGTGAACCAGCTATGCACCAGATGATTTTGCAGAAATCCCGACGAAATTCGTCCGTTACTTTGTGATAGTTCATTTTTTAAAAAGGAATAAAACAATTTTGTACTTTTATAAAAGTGATTTTATAAATTCTCGTCATTTGCGGGAGGTGTTAATTTATTTCTTTAACATGAAGAAAGCTGCGGCTGAGGCTCACCGAATGCTCTTAGAGACTTATGGTGAGATCGCTATGAGTGAAAGAACTACTCCTGAGTGGTTCCAACGCTTCAAAAGCGGTGATTTTCACTTCGAAGATCGGCATAGCGGTGGAAGAGCGAAAGATTTCTGCACCGCATTGTAACTGGGGGCGAAAAATGGGTTTATTACGATAACCCTAAGCGGCGAAAATCATGGGGATATCCCGGCAACGCTTCCATGCCGTTGGTCAAACCGAATATTCACGGTTCCAGAGTCGTACTCTACATTTGGTGGGACCAGCTCGGTGTAGTGCATTATGAGCTGTTAAAATCGTCTGAAACAATCACAGAAGATCGTTATCGGATGCAGTTAATGCGTTTGAACCGAGCATTGAAAGACAAACGGCCGCAATACAGCGGCAGACGCAATAAAGTGATTTTGCAACATGACAATGTTCGGCCCCATGTTGCGCAAGTGATCAAACGTAGAAATAGAAAGTTCTACTCCATCCGCCGTATTCTCCAGACGTTGCTCCCTCTGACTCTCGCCTGTTTCGGACGATGGCACCCTGCCTGGCTGAACAGCAGTTCGGTACTTATATAGAAGTCAAAAATTGGATCGATTCGTGGATCGCTTCAAAAGATGACCAGTTTTTCCAACGCGGATGGGAAGAAAGGATGGGAATAAAGATGGGAGAAAGTAGTCGCCCACGAGGGACAGTACTTTGAATTATAAATGTGTGATCAGTTTTTTTATAATAAAGCCTTGCATTAAAAAAAAACGGCGGGAGCAAAGTTGTATAACTTTTATTACATCATTTTCTTGTTGAAATAAAGGATATTTGAAAAAAATTAGTGCGAAAATAACGTTTAACCATCTAATAAATAAATCGCACATTTGTCAAACTTGTAACAAATATATTTTTCATAAATAAACTGAGACTAAACACAGGGGGTATCGCATTAAACGTTTGCCAGTTTGCAATAACTAACCGCCAGGTTTAATTGATGAATAAACTACATCTCATTGAATGTCCGTGTGAGAGTGATGTGTGAGTCACCTTGCGCGATCAGATTACAATGATGATAATGCACCAAGGTCGTGTTTAAATCCGAGGATTTTTTGTCAGTTGATTTTATTTATTTAAAAATCAAGTGGACATCTCTATATAATGATTAATACATTGATAGCCTAAGTTTTTGTCTCATCTAATTCAATTTCCATAATTAATCAAGTAAAATACAAATCAACATATCAAGTAAAATACAGCAACAATTTTACGCGACAATGATTCATGAATTACAGTTCTTAACATGATATCCTTGACGAAGAAATGACAAGTTAAAATTTATTGATGTTACTGCATATCTATTTTATTTTTATTTGATATTTGTAATCTGCAGTGATTTTTATATCTATTTAAAAACTGACAAAACCGAAATGGGAGCTCTCATATTGTATATCTGCAAAAAAGGTTTATCGCCACATGAAAATCACCATTGCCATTCACGCAATACGGATACGCATACGGATTCAAAGAGTTTCAATAAAAATATCAGAACTTCGAAACTAATAACTAATAATAGCACCAACTCTGTTTAAAATATAAATATCACTCATAGAGTGCGGTGTTTAGGATATTGTGTCAATTCAAAGATACATCATTCAACAACGCGTAGAAATTGGAGGCTGGAATGGAGGTTCCCTCACTTTATAGAAAAAATAATCTATTCCGACGAAGCGCACTTTAGGATTAACGGTTAGCACCAAGATTAGGCTATCTCGCGCCTTTGGGATATTTTCTGTGGGATTATGTTAAAAGGAATACAACTTTACTCCCGCCGTTTCCCTATAGATGGCGTTAGGAGTAAGTAATCGTCTGAATAGATACATCACAAACGGCATGCAATAGCTTTGGGCATCTTGTAAACATAACCCCATAGCATCAGTAGTCGATTTGTGTTTTCATCATAAAGTTATTCGCAATTAAAAATGCCAGTTTATGAGGCAAATTCTCGTCATTTGCGGGAGGTGTTAATTTGTATTTCTTTAATATGAAGAAATCTACGGGTGATGCTCACCGAATACTCTCTGACATTTATGGTGAGGCCGCCATGAGCGAATGAATGTGTCGTGAGTGGTTTCAACGCTTCAAGAGTGATGATTTTCACGACGAAGACCGACACAGCCGTGGAAAGGTGAAAGTTTTTGGAGATGGAGAATTAGAGGCATTGCTTAATGAAGACTCGTGTCAAGGTCAAGAGGAATTGGCAAGATCATTGGGAGTGACTCAACAAGCAATGGGGATATCCCGGTTACGCTTCCACGCCGACATGCTATGTATTTGGTGAGATCAGCTCGGTGTAATGTATTATGAGCTGTTCAAACCATCTGAAACAGTCACAGGGGATCGTTATCGAACGAAATTAATGCATTTGAGCCGAGCATTGAAAGACAAACCGCGGCAATACAGCAAAAGACACGCTAAAGTGATTTTGCGGCATAACAATATTCGAAAGTGGTCAAAACATACTTAGAAACGTTGAAATGGAAAGACCTACCTCGCCCGTCGTATTCTCCAGACGTTGCTCCCTCTGACTATCATCTGTTTCGATCAATGGCACACGGCCTGGCTGGCCAGCACTTCAGGCCAATGAACAAGTCAAAATTGCGATCGATTCGTGGATCGCTTTAAAAGATGACCAGTTTTTTCAACGCGGGATTCGAATGCTGCCTAAAAGAAGGGGGGAAGTAGTGGCCAACGATGGACAATACCAGTTTTTACAATAAAGCCTTGAATTTTGAAAAAAACCGGCGGGAGCAAAGTTGTATATTTTTTAAATCTCTGGTTTACAGAAGTAAACCCCGAACAAATCTTGACCTTAAACGAAGCATTCAGTTTACTATTGAAAATATGGTATGCGATATGTGAGCAAGAATAATCAAAAATTGGGTCTCCAAAATGCATTTCACCAGACGAAGCCGAGAGGGACATTTGAACATTATTTTCAAAACATAATAGCATTATTTGTTCTGCAAAATAAAATAAAAATTACCGGGTTATCACTTGTAGTTTTCATTGTGCCTCATTGTTAAGTCCTGACACGCTTACTGAACAGCTCTTTATATAACTCTTTTTAAAACTCTATATATAGCTAGTGTTTACAATTTTGTATCAATGGTAACTTTTTAGCATCAGTTAAGTCAATTTCTAGTAAAGTTACATATAATTTTCAAACGGAAAATTTAAAGCAGTATAAGATTGTTTGTCTCTTTGGAGAAATTTAACAGAAACGAAGCCATAATGGTTAATGGGATAAAAAAGATAGATGACGTACCGGTAAAAGTTTTACACTCTAATAATTACTATTTTTCTACGGTAAAAACTTTCATTACTACTTGTCTTGATTGTATTGTGTGATGGAATGATTGTGGCAACGAACAATGCGCCTATTATTTTTAATTTAGCGTTAGAATAGCCCCGTTGTTGGTTTTCCAGGGTGATATCATCGTTTATTTCCATAATCTGGCACTGATTAAAAAAGGTGGGCACCCACTTTAGATAAAGCTCCAGTAAATCGGGATTTATTTTTTGTTAATCCATCGTGTAAAATTTCCAAATCTTATCAGAGGTTGATTGTTGGATTGGCACTTTCACTGCCGTTTAATGGTTTGAAATCACCGCGAAAATTTAAATAATACCAACAGAAAATTCATTAACGATTATTGATTACAATTGAATTGTTGTTTAACAACAGAACATTAAGTAATTTAATAAAATCACAGTAAAACAAAGCGACTTTTAACTAACGATTTAATTAAATGTTCGTTATAGTGTTCTTGACCATTATTTGTTAGCTTGTACATATACATAGTTGTAAATAGCCAGAGGAAAAACCTTTATTAACCCAACTAAAAAATCCATTTAGTAAACCAAATCGATCAGATTGCATCAAGATAGATAGAGATCATACACAAGTGTGCTTGACTTGAGAAACTATAGAGGAGCGCCATCAGAGTCAGACCACTACCTAGCAGAAACAAAACCTTCGACAATATATTGCATTAACAAACAGAAACCAAAACAAAAAAAAATACAAAATCGGACGATAAGCAATAAACGAAATCGTTAGTACCAATATATAATAAAACTAAAGTTAGATAAACTTATACAGCGGATGCAGAGTCGGTAGACAATAGATGAGTAACAATAAAATATATTATAGAAAAAGTTACAAAGCATACAGCCACTGGTAGAAGTACCATCATTACAAGAGTTGGAGGAAAGTTTAATGCAAACGTAATAGCAATAAAGCTCCTGGGATAAACAACATATGCAGAACTACTGAAGTTTGGAGGCAAAGAATTAGCTCAAGTTATTCATCAATTATTAGTTAACATCTGGAATAGTAAGCAAATGTCTGCAGAGTGGCAACAAGTGGTAATATATCCGATTCATAAGAAAGATGATAAACAGAAATGCAAAAACTATCATTACACCAATCCTTTGCCCAACTTAAAAAGCTCTAGCAAATACAGTAAGGCATTTGCACCATATATCGAAGAAGGAATGGACAAATATCTGGCAGGGTTTAAAAAGGGGACACTCAAGAATAAATCAGCTGTTCGTATTCTGTCAAATAACGGAGAAAACAACACTATTTGATATTCCAGATGTCGATATATTTCTAACAGGCGTACGACCGCAGACAAAAACCACTAATATACGTTATGGCTATGGACGAAATGGAAAAGGCCATTGAGAGAGAACATGAAATAAATGTGGAAGTCGAAGAAGCTAGTCAACAAATAAATATGGACAGAACAAAAGTGATGCGAAGAAGATACTGAAGAACTAGCGCACATCAAAAACTGACTGACTGACTGAAGGTCTACTGGAGATCAAGGCTCACTGATGAGCTGTGGAATCACAGGAAGATGAAAAATCAATTTTACAGAGTCAAATAACAACATATAAAATAGATCACCTTTTAATTGAAAATCTCTCATAGAATAAAAGGAAAAAATGTCATAAATATGAAGAACTTTATTGCTGTATCAATATATTACACATGAATGAAAATTAGTGATTGCAAACCTAAATCCGTTAGATTACTTCCCTGGAATAAAAAAGATTTTTTTTTTAAATTTAAAATTAAGAATTAAAAAGAAATTAAGAATTTAAATTTAAAATAAGAAAAGTTCAAATATTAACCATATTTAAAAAAAAATTTATCAGGGATAACACATTAACATACCGAATATGCTGTTTCATTTTAAAAATTACCTGTTACTAAAATTGCGTTTTAAATTATATTACAGTATATTTAACTGAACGTTATTAGCGATTATTTAGAACCAAGATGTAAAAAGTGCGAACAAGTAGGCTTACTTTTAGACGAGCCGCGGTACATCGAAATGAGTAGAAACGGCGATACACCTCATACACAGGTGAACAAGCTGATAAAATAAAAATGATAAGACCAGTTAGGTGTTAACGACGGGTCACACTCTATTTGAAATACACTGATATTTCCTTATGCATTTCCACGGTTTAAACTTAATAATTTAAATTGCATATAGATGCTGCAAGTTAGATTACTAATCCCGTTATACAATTTGTTAGGGCGAGTACAATTATAATTTGCTTACGTAACTCCGATGAAACCTCAGCCGCCTTATTACCCTTGAAGGCAGAAAATTTACATAAAAAAAAACCAACCAATACTTAAAGAATTCATTAAAAACAAAAACCGTTCCCCTAAGACAATACATCAAATACGTAAATACATCAAATTAATTAAATTAGATCCCATCTTAACGATAAAATAATATCAAACAGTAAACTTTTACTTACTCCTTGGAAAGTTATTTCAATCCGTTTGTACTTTTGAACAAAGTTCTCACCACGAAACCACCTGTTGTTATACAAAGATACTCGACACGCAACTCGCTCTGACTCGACTGAAGTTTGACAGCACAAAAAATTATCTACTTTCAAACTTTGGCGCGACGCATACATATTCGTTGTCTCTCTCATGTTCGTTTCACGCCTAACTTCATGCGACAATTTTACCATTGTAGCAAATTTATTAAATGTCATCGTGTTCCTATGGATATAATTACTATCGTGGGGATCAAGCGCGGCGTTAATGTGTCTTCAAGAAAAAGAACTGATGAACAGTCATTAGGAAAAACGCCAATTTGAAATAAAAGAAGAAAAAAGTGGTTTTTGAATTTGATATGGAAGAATATATTGAAATATCAAGTGATTCTTCAAATTCAGATCAAACAATTGTAGTAGAGAATAACGATATAGACAATATTATTAAAAAATATATCGATGATACTAATCAGGAAAAACATGTCCCTTCCATTTCCCATTCAACGTCAAATGATAATTTGTATACACTGGATGATTTTTCAGATGAAGACTTCAATTTAGAGCCACTAAGAGATCGAATAAAAGGAAAGCACGAGGATATTGAAGTTTATCGGAGGAACAGCTCTGTTGATGAAGTTTGGGATGAATCAAATAACTTAAATACTATCCGAAGTCAAATTAGTGAATTTGAGAAACAAGATTGTTTGTATAAGCCTCAATTTCATATCAGCAAAGAATTAAATAATCTTATTAATGCAGAGACTGTAACTGATATTGAAAAACATAATACAGACAATTTAAGTGAGCCTATTAGCAAGAAATTGAAAATGGGTCAATTAGATAAAGAAGTAATTAAGGCAGCAAAGGTCAAAGAAAGAGAACAAAAAAGGATTGAGAAAGAGCAACAAAAACAGTTAAAACGTGCATTAAAAGTTGTGGAGAATTATATTAAACCTGATAAGTGTATTGAGGTATTCATTCTCTAATCAAATTTTTTAAAATATGTATTTCATATATATTTTTTTACAGTATATTATTGTAAATATAGATGAGAACTTGTCGAATGGTATAAATGGGGAAGTTATTAAAACAGGTTTAAAAAGTGGTAATTATAACTATAAAGTTTCAAAAGAGATTGTACCAAATTTAGTATCATGGACCAGAAAAATACCCAGTGTGACAAACAATGTAAAATATTAACTCCATATAATGACAATGTTTTAATATTTTCCTTATGTTTAGTTGTTACAAAGTGTTTTACAATGTGAATCCCATTACTTGTTGGTAATAGAGATAACTGAATTTCTTCAACATATTGACCAGAAAAGTTTTATTGTTCATATACAATCTTTTTTAAGCCTACCAGAAGTAAAACACTTATCAGTGGCCCTAATGGGTTTGCCTAAATATTATAAATACCTACAAGATGAAAAAAATAAACAGTTTCAGGTAATTTCTTTTTAGAATATTTAAAATAAATTGTACTTTTACATCCTGTTTTCTATGTTATTAATATTATCATATTAATATCAATTATGTTATTAACAGACAGAAAAAACTTTTTATATTTAGAATGTCGCAACTAGAAAAAACACAACAGATTACATGACCAAACCCACAAAAAAGGAAATAAATTCCCAACTAGTCCAATTACAAGTATTCTGCAAAAATGTTTATGTCAAGTCTGTAGATAAATATGAAGATCTGGTCATGTTTATCATAGAATGTACAAAAGCTGTAGCTCAGATCCCTCACAAGTAAGTTTTTGTATTAAACATGCATGTGTGTTTATTAACTGTTGGATTGTGTTGGCGAGTTACTTGACAGAAATTCATCACAAATGTTTAATTAATTATTTTTCTTGTTTAGTAATGATGTTGATAACAATGTCAACTGTCAGAATTCTCAATTTGGCAAAATATAATAAAGTAGAAATTAGACTTAGAAAATTATTAATTATATTAATTAGACTTATAAAAAATATGTGTATCATTATTCTAGATTATTTTCTATGTAGGGCTGCAAGAGCTGAAACTCTAAGTAGCGAAAATGAATTCTTCTATGGAAGCAACAAAGACTGTGTAAAAGTTGATAAAGATGGGAATGGTTTAAGTAGATTATGGAATCAATGTTTAAGAATGTTCCCTCTAGCGAGTTTGGAAACAGCAGAGGCTATAAGTTCATCTTACCCCACCATGCAGTCTCTTATGAAGGTAGGTCGTTAAATAAAACGGGCTCTTCAAATATGTATGTTTTCAATAGGCTTACGACAGTTGCAAAACTCGAGAAGAGGGTGAAAAATTATTACAAGATATTGTAGTGAGGAGGGCCGCCGGTCCTTTAGGGGGATCTAAAAGAATTGGTCCAGAACTGAGCCGAAAAATTTACCTATTTTTTAACTCTAACGAAAATGATATTTTGTGACATTTATTTTACCTTTACTATGTATGTAAAAAATATATTTATAATTATCAACGCGTGTTTCGCTGATCATGTTAACATCATTAGGAGTGTTGTGTTTACTATTAAAACTATGTTTGGTGATAATTAATTTATTTATTTTTATATAAAAACCATTGCATTATGTACACATATACAGAAGAATTATAACCTAAAATATCACAATAAATAAAGTATCATTTATTTTCTCATGTATTGAGTTATTTTATGTAACTGTTCCACGATGGCGGCCATCACAGCCGCAACAGAAGAATCGATTAGATTCTGAATGTGATGGACGGCTTCTTCTTCGCCTAAATCTAGCATAAGCTTGTCCTGCACCTTCTTCACCGCTTTGTCGGGCTCCAACGCAATATCCGGCACGCTGGCGTCAGTCATCAGTGAGAACAGATTCAACATTAAGTTCGCATGTCTAAAAAGAACGTCGATCAGCCGTAGCTCGAGAGCGAACAGGTTCTTACCTTCTCAAATGTAAGAAAGCTGTATAACACAGCTTTCTAAACTCTTGATAGTGCTCTGAATTGACTCCTCCCATGGCTTCAACCATCTCCTTGCTAAGTTTCATCGGGGGAGGAAGTGGTTTCGGGTCTCGACCCAAAATATATCTGGGTGACAAAGTTGAGAGCAAACAAGATTACTAACAAATGTACTAATAATGTTTTGTGCGGTAGAGTATCAGTTTGTTTTTTTTTTGTATACAAAAAAACGTTCTAGACTTACCCGAAGTCGATATGGAATAGTCTGCCATCTTTCGTCAAAAGCAAATTATCCAAATGACGGTCTCCGACGCCTAAGAGGTACGTTATGACACAATATCCCGCACAAGAACGGACGTAGGCATCCATTATGTCAGGTTGAATGCCATAAGGGGCATTTTCTTGAGGATGGTATTTTCTGAAATAATTCTGGATGCTTCCTATAAACACGACACATTTTGTTCATCATTTTTCACCATTGTTCATATCAGAAATTTCAAAATGAACAATGGTGAAGAATCACTAAAACTATTGGCTAGTATTTCCATTATATCAAAAAAGTTAATTGTATGAAGTTGTTTAAACTTTTCTCTTAAGTTGCATTAGAAATTGTCATCAAATATGTTATGAATAAGGGAAAATATAGTTTGAAAAATATTCAGAAACAACCAATGGGTAAATTACACCTTTATATAAGACAGAACTACTATGTATAATCATTTAAGGAATAAATTCAAGTAGATAGTCCAAGTAACAATATATCAAGAAGAGAGCTGAAGCTACTACACATAAAAAACTGATCATGACTATTGAAGGCCTAGGCTGAAGGAGATTAAAGTTCACTGATAGAATATAGCACCACAGGAACAAGAAGGTGTAGTAATTATTCAATGTCAAAGATAGCATTTAAAAATTCAACAGAAATTATACAACAATCTATTACAAGTTCTTAATGCTAATAGATGTACAAACCTTCTAATGCTAGTACTTCAGCTACTGGAATTGAATCAATAAACTGTACGAAACCGTGCTTGGTGCTGGTAGCCAGAACTCTGTAAGGTGTTAGTTTCAAATCCAGATTCTCCTTGTTAAGTAGCTTATCCATAAGCGTAATCATCTGCAATATGAGCTGATCTTGTCGCAAGTCATCTCCCAGCTTGAATATGGCCACATATTCACTTCCCTCCACGGTTTTAAAGTGCAGCTTTGACGGCATCAGGGCGGACTTGAACAGGATCGCTTTCTCGGCAATAATTCCGTTAATGGTCACCTTCGGATCAAGCGGAAATGGTATCGAGTCGAACTTGCCGAAATTATATTTGAACGCATCGGAATCGGCTAGCAGTTCCTTCAATTTCACTGTTTTCTTTGCTCTGTTTGCATTTTCCCTCGACACAGCTTTAACTAACAGTACCAGCTTATCGATAAACTTTTGTTGTTTTATCAGAGTCGTCCTTTTAATCTGCATGTTTTCTGAACCCTTGGCCAATGCTTGAGAGAACATTTTCATCACAGTTAGATATATGTTTCTGGCTTGCTCCTAAATAAAGTGTAAATAAATCAAATTAAATTGTCAAAGTGTTACAAAAGTTCGATTTTCTTTAAGATAAATTGTGCATTAACACTTACATCCTGTTTTATAGTGCCTTCTTGATCCTCGCACTCCAAAAGCAAGTACCAAAAGAAATAGTTGGCTAAGGTGAAGTTTTTACATGCCCTGTATACTAAAAACGAAGCCAAGTCGTTTATTTCGTCCTCTTCGTCGTACATCTGACTCTGAAGTGTGTCAGTGTTGCCCGATTCGGTACACACGTTTTGCAAAGAGTTGGGAGGTGCATTTTGCGCGGGCTACACAAACAGTATCATACAATCGACACTGACAAAACTTAAAATAATCTTACCTGAATTAAACCCGTTTCTACTTCCACCACGCTGTTTACAATCGACGAAGCCAAATGGTCGGCTTGATTATAGCTGGAGGACGTTTCCAAAGTGGATTCTGTAGTTATAGTGCTGTTGCTTTCTTTGCTATCTTTCTTCTCCAAACAACTGCCCGCGTTTTCTTCGTTTAACGAAAATACTTCGTGTCCAGATACAACTCTAGCATAACCTAAATGTTTTTTCAACGACAATTCACTTTATTACAATATCTCGAGGCGCGCTTTACTCTGAAGTAATAGAGGTAGGTACCCATTAGTAATATCGTTTTTTTGGTGTTGTATAAAATACCGCATGCCAAATACATAATGCTATATGCAGTTTTAATCCAGAATATAATCTCCATCGTTATTGACAATCTTTCTCTTTTTGTAAAATGAAAGTGATTTTGATGTAAAATATTCGCAGAATGCAGTTGCCATAACTATTGCAGTAGGATTTTTTCCACGAAAAAAAAATTCATAGATCTGAAAGATGGTAATTTGACAGTGCAGCATCAGGAGAAGTCAGTGGATGAAGTAATTCCCAGCCTAACTATTTGATTTTTTCTTGGATATATTTCGATATCTACAAGGTCTTGCTGCAGAATAACATCTTTTTGATAAATCAGTTTTGGACATTTTGTGAATCAAAACCATGTTTATCAAGCTGAGAGCAATAATGTCCAGCTCTTATGATTTCATTAGGATTTAGAACTTTACAGTGAACAATTCCTGTAAAATCCCACCATACTGACGGTAACCCCAGGGTGAAAACCTGGTTTTAGAGGTGGCAAAGATGGTCGTCATGGTGTTACCCATGATTTTTCTTTGTGGATTACTTACTTTATGAAATTCACTTTTCATCTCCAGTAATAATTTGTTGAAGAAACGTATCTTCGTCTAACCCGGACAAAAGTGCGCTGCACATGGTTATACCTTGAATTTTCTATTCAACTTTATGTAGCACCCACATTCCTTCCTTCTACACTTTGTTCAGTTCTAAACCCCGTTGTATTGTAGACCATGACGTTTTAAACATCGTAGGTAATTTCTGAATGGTTTTTTTTTGGGATAAGCTTCAATTTCAGCCAAAAATACGCCTCTATTAAACAAAAGGTCTGTCAGATTTTATGCCGTCGAGAAGATTGAAATAAGCGTTTCTTTTTGGCCGACGCTAATACGTTTGCCAAGGGACCAGGATAAAGAGCGTTAATGGTATTGTTATGTTTTCAAAACTCATAAAGCCTCAAATGTCTAATATGGAACATATGGGAAAATAGGAGCTTGCTCTTCCATTCTGGTAATTTTTTTTTACATTTAAAAATAACTACAGTAAATATCAATATATTTAACCACAATATAGGCTATGATGTATTAAGCTGATTTATTGTCAGTAGATGGCGATGATTTTAAAATTAAAACGAAACGACATTACTTATGGATACACATAATATAAATATATAAATATTTTAAGTTATTGCCATTTATATATGCTGAAACTTTACTTATAATTAAAATGACACTCACCTTTTTGAATGGAATCGAAATTTTCATATTTTAACGCCTGAACCAACTGCAGCAAATAAAGGAGGATTTCATCATCGGGAGCCTCCTGGAGACGGCAGATCGCATATTTCCGCACCGAGGGGTTCGAAAACGTAGGACTCAGCAACTCGAGAGCATCTAAGACACATCGTAGGTGACTCAAATGAGTCGAACGACAAACGAAAAACCATACCTTCGACGTCCATCGGTTGCCAAATTTTGATCATGCGCTGAGCCTCCAGCATTTCATCTGGTTGATTCCAGTTGACGCATTTTAGAAATTTCGCAAGGGCTTTCTTCTGGGTACTTAAATAGAATCTGTACTTCCACACAAAATCCTGTTCTTCGTTCGAGGGCTGCTGAGTCGGAGGATAAGACACGATTTTATTAAGTATATCTCGAACAGCGGCATTCGGTTTAGCATCTTTATCATTATGTCCGCTGCGTAATGATCTTGCCAGCATGTGATGCTTCCTTTCTACAAGATTTTCCTAAAAAAGTAAGACTTGGATATAAGCCCATTAAAAAATAAATTCAAAGTCGAAACAGAAAAGGACGATTCGAACGATTTCTTGAGAAATTTGCACCATTTAAACATTAGGTCTCAACTTAATTCCGGGTATAGGTATTTTGAAAGCCCCATCTTTCAGCTTCAAGATAAGGTATAATATTGTATGGTAGACGAGATGTCTTTCAAAAATCAGCAGCATTTGAGACACTACCTTCTTTTCGCCTGTTTCATACTGTACTACAATTCCTGCACTTGTAGGAAGTAGTTCCCACAATTCTGAACCGAAAATTTTGATTCAAGCGCTACAGACCATCCGGGACAATCACGCTAGAGAAAAATCAAAAGGAGAGAGGTCCTATATTCACTCACAGCTGCGTATTAGAGTACACGCTTTGATATTATTGTATCATTACTCTCCAGATTCAAGAAAAAATGCGTCCTGCATAAAATTGTGACCTGTTATGTAAAGCAAGATAATCCAAAGAAGCGAAAACCGCGAATTAATCCTGGTGATGCATCGACCAGTAGGGAAAAACCAAATACAGAAAAAAGTGTGTTGAAATACTTTCTGCAGACTGTATTGACACAGTAACATTTTATTTAAACTAAATAAACTTATTTGTATAAATAGTTATGGGAAAAAAGTTCAAATTTATTTTAGACTATGTAAATACAAATTATTATAAAAACAGGTAAAATATAAAAACTACAAAGAAAAAACTCACTTGTAACTGTTCTATTTTTTCTCTTTGCAAACCATTAACTAAATCTTGTTCACTAACAAGCTTACTTAACACTAAAACCTGTTGCTTCAGGGCCTCATTTTCTTTCTTAACCAAACTAAACTCGAAAGTGGTGGGACTGACATTAGCACAATCCCTGCATTGCCAGTTCTTAGGACTAACATCAAACAACATACACGCTCTATCCAAACACTTTTTATGCAAGTATCGGTGACAATTCACACATTTAACGGCACTAGATTGAATGGACTGTTCACAAAGTTCACATGACATTATTTGTTTCCCTCTCTGAGAGGTTAGATTTTGAGCTACGCTATTCCAAATTCCGCTAGGCATTTTATACTGAGTATGTGACTGAAGTATTTAAATAAATACAATTTAAATACATTTTTCAAACTACATTTTTCAAAAAGTATGCCTCATCAGTGTACTAATTACAAATAACATCCAAAACGAAAATTCACTATATTCTTTGTGAAAAAATACAAATTAAATTTTGTGCAGATGCCAATGGAAATATGTATTTTTCTTATCAGTAAGATATATTACTTATCTAAAATTCTCATTAAGAGTCCCACTCAATAGAATAAATTTAAAAAAATTTTCTAGTATACAAAAACAACCAACACATACAGTAATAATTATGCAAATATGACTAAAGCATGATAAAACTCCAAAACAAAATAAATAGTATTCTATTATTATTATAAAACCTTGAAAATACAAAAAATAAAACATACCTTGCTAATTTCTGGATCGGGCACAAACACGAGGTCAGCATTAGCTTTAAAAGTATGAATTTCTTCACCATTTTGTTCAAAGTACACTATATGATAAGGAACACCATCAATTATGGTTTTCGGGAATTCAATTGTAAGGTACATATAATTTGAACTCCGTTTCTCCTTCTCATTGATCATTTCTATGTCTCTAAAAGTTAACCTGTCTAACCAATCCACTTTAGGAATGTGCCCATTTCTGCGTTTTTTTGCCAACTTTGACAACTTCCACATCTGGTCATTTGAATGATCTTTACCATCATAACCCTTTCCTGGAGTGGTGGTTGGTACATTTCCATCTGCCACTATATTTGGCCATACTCTCAGATCCAACATTCCCTAAATGCATTAGAATTACAACAAAATTAAAACATAGGTAGTTACACACTTCTCTAAATACACCATGTTTACTAAATAAAGACACTGTAGTTCCCCCAACAGGTGTTAATTTATCTGGACCAGAGCAATCAAAAATACTAATAGCCAATTGTGCTGTTCTAGGTAGATCACAAAATTCGAGGGGAATTTGCAGCCATTCATTCCAACTAAAAACCAAACAAATGTAATTTTTCTTCCTACACAAATTGCTGCACTTACTTCCACCTTATTGTGAAGGCCTTATACTCGGTTGTAACTGGCAAGCACAAAGGCTCATTATTATCAAATATTTGACACTTTACCATTAAATCTGAACATGTTTCCTGACAAATTCCGGAAAATTTTAGGTGAGGATCTTTAAGAAGTTCATCATATGTCGGCTTTTTTGGTTTGCCTTCTAGTGTGCCTCTATAAATTGCAATATTATATGATTTTGTTTGTTAACAAAATATTACTTACATTTTAACTTGAATTTTACAAGTTACATCCGAACTGTACAAATAGTAAAATTTATCACTTAAATCATCCATCTTGTTATTTACAAAATAACTTTTCTACATTTAAAAACTAATTATAAATACCATTATTGTTTTTTTAAATATTTAATCCTAAAACCAAGGTCACTGATTACTGTCAATAGCCTTTGTCAGATATCTTTGTCAGCTGTTTTTTTCTTCGTTTTTAAATATATGGTCACAATTTATTATGGAAAGTAATCCACGGAATATATTGTTATTTGCCGATGACCTAAAAATTTTACTGGTAATAAATATCTAAAGTATATGGATAATTTTGTATAAATTCAAATACTATTTTTCTGACAGAAGATGATTGATGGCACTAAATGAACAACTTTTTATCTTAAAAACTAACAGGTTGGAATAATTTAGATAGAACAAACCTAATATATACATTTTATATGGAGGTCGTTAGATTAAATAATAACCATACAAGGATACGCGTGTGTTTCATTACTTAACTTTTAAAACATGAAAAGTACAAAAATTATGTACAAGGCTAATAAAACTAAACATTTAAAAATATAACCAACGCCGGATTAGAACAAAAAATACTTTGAATTGAAATTTCTTTTAATCTTATAATTGAACTAAAAATGTATTTAAAGAAATTTTATATTAATGATTCCGCTCACGGCAAGTATACAATAGTCACTACCATTTAATTTTGACATTTAATCCAACCATAGGAATCTGACGCATTTAAATATTTTGTACATCTTGCAGATTTATTTCTAAATTTAATTTATTTAAATTATATTTATAACAATCTTTTATTAACCTTTTCAAAAATATGAATATAGCAAGCCAGATATTTAATGAATATATTTTAGAATTAAATTCATGTATTTCTCAGAATGAAACTTGTTGTATTTATTAAATATGGGCACCAACCAAGACATTTCTAAATCATCTGTAGAAAATGAGGAAAGTCATGAAACTGATGAATTTGTTCAAAGTAATTGGATGGAAAAAGATAGCAGAAGGGGTAAACCTATACCTGGGTTCGCAAGAGAAATAATTTTGAAAGTTGCTGCTATATGTGACCAAGAGGCTAAAGATAATTTTTGTAAATATTCATTAAATGCTCCAACCAAGAGAGCCGCTACATATACGGGCGTATCAGAAAGGACCATACAAAGAATTAGAAATGCAGACAGGAAGAAGAGAAATGTAGAGTGTGAAGATAATGAACAGGAATGTATTCCAAAAAAAGATCTTAATAAGACATCATGTCATAATACAATGAAAAGAATAAGCAAGAAAGGTCAAGCCATCCCCAAAAGTGCCAGAGATATTATCTCTAAAGTTATAGATGCGTGTGATAAAGAACATAAGGATGGTGAATATTTAGAACCACTGATTTCAAAGAGTAAAAGAACAGCATTGTATACAGGTATAATATATTTTAGTAAACATTAACATTGTATAGTTCTTTTTATAAATTAGGTGTTTCTCAAAGAACAGTCCAAAGGATAAGGCATGAAGATGAGAGACGTAATGAAGTAAATCAAGATAAAGTATTAAATACTCCAGGAAAAAGACGTAAAAGATCAACTTTCAATGACAAAATTGATGACTTTGATTTTCACATAATTAGGAGTATCATTGATGATTTAATTCTTGTAAAAAAAGTAAATCCTTCTTGTACATCACTTCATGCAATTATCAAAAAACAGTTGGATTTCCAGTACAGTGAGGATACCTTATATAGGTAGCATTAATAAATGTTTGTTGCAGTTGGAATGAACATGTATTTTTCATTATGTCTGATAGGTTATTACATTCAAAGGGTTTTGAATGGTGTAAGGGTGCCAAAGGAAAGAGAACATTGATGGAGAAGCCTGAGATTTTTAAGGAACGTTTAAATTACTTGACTAAAATTAAGGAACAGGAAATATTGGGAAAGTTTGTTGTCTACTTAGATGATAAGTGGATCAGTGAAGTTAATCAGAAGGATATTTGTAAAGATCATATTGGTATATCTCAATCAGATAATGGTGTTTGTTGTTCAGGAAGACTGGTTATGTTAAATGAATTTTCTACTGTAGGTTTTGTCAGAAGGGCAGAAAAATTATTAAAACCTAATCTAAGTGAGAGTGTAGACATATACTTTGCAGTCAGTGCTTTTATAATAATTACAAATAACATTTTAGCTGATTTTGGGACTGAACACGATATACCTGTTTTGGAGAGTTGGTTTAAAGAAAAATTGTTTCCAAATATTCCACCTGATAGTATGATTATAATGAGTACTGATTCTTATGAACAGGTTTTACTATTATTATCATTTTGTTAAATTAAAATCTAACATTTGTTTTTAATACTTGTTTGTTCTTCTGCAAAGTAGACCAACTGATAATTACGGTTTTTTTTTCAGTATCCAAAAGATTTACCCAAAGAGCATAGTTCAAAATCACATTTAATAGAATTTTTGAAGGAAAAAAACCTGAATTATTCTGTGAACCAAACCTGTTCTGAACTTTACAGAACCATAGAAGGGTATATTAAAAACCTGCCATATAAATGGAAAGCTATAGACTCAGTGATGGAAAATTATGGTCACAGTGTACTCAGGTTGCCCAGTTATATGTCTCAGTTTAATCCCATTGAGCTAGCATGGGCTGACCTTAAACGCTCCCTTAGAGATAGAAACAAATTGGAAAAAATTAGTTCAAAAACTGTTCAAGAACTTACATTGCATTGTTTCCAAATGGAAAATTTACAAGGATATGTTAACCATGTAATACAAATGGAGGATTATTTCTGGGACAGGGAGCATCTTATGTTACAGTATTATAATAATTTTAACAATGGCAACATTATGCTAACTAATTTGGCTACATATAATATAGCCAGTAATTTGCAATCTTTAGTATCAAGCAACATGCATGTTAATATAATAAACGAAAATAATTCATTCCCTACAGATGTAAGTTATGCAAAAAATATTGCCATTCCTGTTCTGGACAAAGACGAAACACTGGAGGATGATCTGGCTAAACCTGGACCTTCATATTTAAATCTGTAAATTATCTGCTGCATTTTTTAACTAAAGTTTTTTAGATTTACTGTTTATTTATTTCGTTTCCTTATAGTTCAATATATATTTATTAATAAGCAAGACTTATCTGCAAATCCCTAAGTAGTGTTAATTTTTTTAAGTAGTAGGGCTAACTAGAATATAAAATTATTCATAAATAGTTGACTTTACTTGGATTTTTTTTATCTATACATTTCAAATTATATCACAGAAGGCAACCGAATATTATCTTATCATATGTTTCTCCATCTTTCAACAAATAGTCAAACTATATGCCGACATTTTGGATGCGCCATCTAATGTTAAGTAGCCCAACGGACCAGCTATTGCATAGGTATCTATATGTTTACTACTATACGAAAATGTTTAATATAAAACGTATCCACACTTTAATTATTTTCAAAATTTAACAATAAATGCACTAAATATCAATATAATTATCTAAAAATTATGTTAGCCCAACAAACCAGCTATCTATTGAGTAGGTACCTACGTGCCTACTACTATCCAATAATTACCTAACTACTATACAATACTTGTACTGCTATACAATAATTACCTAATTTTTTACAAAAAAATTAGAATCAACACACTAAATATGATTAATATCTTAACTAAAATATAGGTTATGTTAAGTGTCAGTGTTAAACTTTTTTTTATTTGAAAAAAAATATATTACTTTAGAGTACAACTAATACCGAGCTTTCATTTAATCCTGTAACATATATTGATTTATTTACACCTAAGAATTTTGAGGAACAAAAAATATTTCTAAAGCATCTCTTAAACACATTTACCTATTTAAAAGAAATCATTTTTTGTTATTTGCATTTCATGAACAATTCCATAAAAAATCTGTGACATGCCCTTCTCTTCTTCTTTTTCACCTTCCATGGCATCTACTCCGATCGAGTTATTTTAATATTTTTATTTACTTTAGGTTCAAAACATTATAGGACTGGTTATATGTTGCATTTATTTTCGTTATTAGTGATAAACTGAGTATGTTTATAAAAAAATATTTATTAAAACTGAAAAAAAAACAATAAACGTATGTCGTAGTTTAAGAAAATTAGTGAGTTCGTGTTGTTCAATATTAACTGGTGCATTTTTATAGGTATCTTGTGCGTTACGGGATTAAACTAATACTCGAGATTAAATTAATACTAACAAAATTTTAATGGAAGAATGTAAAGTGTTGTAACAAGTGATAAAATTATGAAACTGCCTTAAACGTAAGACAGAATAAAGGAATCACTAGCTTAAAGTGCTTTCCGAACTATACTACTACTAAATAACTGTGAACAAAAGGAATCCACCCATGGTAAGTAAGAAAAGGATTTTGTTTTTACTAAAAACGAGAGTAAAAGTTAGCGACCACAGAAAGCAATTAGGTAAGTATACGTGATTCAAATGAATGAACACCGATTTAGTAAATATTACCAATTTCTTTCGATCTAAATTTCAAAACAAATAATAACAATGCAGGACACGTTTCGGATTTGATATTGTCGAGATGCGAAAAAAATAAAAATAACTGACATTGAAGAGAAAGTTCTGGCCGAAAATGCGAATGTTTTCAACAAAAAAATTAGTTACATTTTATAATAAACGTGTTTAGATATTCGGCCATAGCAAAAGATATTTTTCTACAAATTGTTGGAATTAATTCTAGCAAAAACGAAAGGCAATCAGGATTATATTAATATTTTGGCCATTCTTTGTGTGCTCACAAGCGTATCCTTTAAAATTCCATAGATATTCAGTTTCTGTTAAGATACAAATTTAAATTCTTACTAGACCTGGAAAATTAAGGAGGAAATCAAACCTAACCAAAATATCAAATCATTTTTTGACGTATTGATGTGCGTTTTGCTAACCATGTTAGCATTATCAGGATATGATTTAATTAAATAGAACTCTTCGGCTTTAGTATTTCACGTCGAAGGTTCCAATAGAAGAATTGAATTATCGAATGAGTTATAAATATTTTCCAAATGACCAGATAGATATTTCCAAGGAACATCCACCCAAACTGTAATCTTACCTTTGACAAGAACAGTTCTAGAGCATCTAGAAAAAGGAAGAATAGGTCGACGAGTGTCTTTTAATCTTTCTACGGTATGACGCTAGGTGAAGATTGATCAAATCTTATCTTAGTATGGTTATATTCAAAATATTAAATTAACAAAAGTGTAGACATTTTTTATCTTAGTAATTTTTGGTCAGCATATTAATTTGGAATAATGTTCTGCCCTAGAAAGTCAAAAGTACAAATAATATTAATATAAAAAGTCATTAGAATTATATTATTATAAGTTAATTCCCCTACGTTTCATAACTGCAGAACATATTCGAATCAGAATGTTTCTCACTATAGTTATCTGAGCGTTGAAAAGGCATCAAGTTTTTTCTATCTGGAATACGACAGTTCGTGAATCGTGACGAAAATGTATAGAAAGTGAGGGAGATTATTTCGAAGATTAAGTTGGTATTGCTTTTTTCATAAATAAATGTCAAAAAAGACCGAAAATTAAAGTGAAGGCCTCATAAAAGCATTAAAAATATTATTTCTTGTTTTCCTTTCCCAAAAGTTCATACTCTTTTTAGACACGATGGGGAAGTAAACTACGGTTCTTTCTTTGTCTCATTTAATTGGATACGCCACTGCAAGTATTTATTCGGGGTGTGGCGTCTATAAAACAAGCACCTTCACGCCGATGGTTCCATTTGGTGCGTTTGTCGTGTAATGTTAATCTGTTGACAATACCAGATAGTGACCGTATTGTTCTTACGCGAATCTCTTGACACAGTGGGATGATGAATATGTGGAGCGCAACCTGCTTCCTAGCGGTAAGAATTGATATTAAACTAGAATAACTATAAACGATAAATATTACTTTATTTTCTGTGATAGACGGAAACGATAAATACTTTTTCTATAGCAAAGAATGAACATATTTATTAATTTACGTACAAGGGCAAATATCAGTCCGTTTTTATGATACTTTCAATGTCGAAAAGATAGTTGTCACTCCGATTTCTAAGTGTAGAAGGTCAACGCAGCTACACCCTCAAAATTCTGCAGGTATTTCGAGGTGTGTTATAAAACAACGCCTCGAAAAAAATACAACCAATTTTTAAATTCATCCAGTTTCATCATTTGGACTTTTGGTCTTTGTCTGAAGACATTTAGATCGGATTAATTGCGAAGCTTAAAGGTGTGTAACCGCTTGTCTCTTTCTATATCAAGAAATGTGAAGGATTGTTATTAAGACGATCTATGCAGTGCTTTCGCCAAGATTGTTTGTATTATAAAACTATTTGTGTGAAAGAAACGTGACTCTTTTTTTGTTTAGTCTTTAACATAGAGTTGGTTTGATTTAACTCAACTTAATTCTCCAACTTTGATATTTATGTACGCAAAAAAATAATACAAACTTAATCTTCGAAGTTACCTCCCTCGCTTTTGCCATCTTTCAGGCAACTGTAGAATCCTAAATCGAAAAACAGTTGGCGCTATTGATCCGATAAGGTCACTGATGCTTTTTCCGGCTTCCTCAAGAAATGTGAAACGGTTATCAACTACGTGATGTTGCAGCGATCGGAAGATATGAAAATCTGAAGGAGCGAGGTCTGAAGAATACGCCGGCTGTATTACAATGTCTCAGTCTAACTCGGTAATCGTTTGACATCGAAAAACAATTGGTGCTTTTGATGTGATAGGGCCACTGATGCTTTTATCGACTTTCTCAAGAGATGTAAAACGGTTATCAACTACGTGAGCAGCGATCGAAAGAGGTGAAAATCTGAACGACCGAGGTCTGGGGAATACGCCGGCTGTATTAAAATCTCTCAGTCCAACTCGGTAACCGTTTGACATCGAAAAACAGTTGGTGCTTTTGATGTGATAAGTCCACTGATGCTTTTTTTGGGTTCCTCAAGGGATGTGAAACGGTCATCAACTACGTGATGTCGCATCAATTGGAAGAGATGAAAATCTGAAGGAGTGAGATCTGGAGAATACGCCGGCTGTATTAAAATCTCTCGGTCCAACTCGGTAATCGTTTCCCTAGTCCCTTTTGCCGCATGTAGCCGTCTGTTAAGCTCAAGCAAAATGATTCTCCTTGTTTCTTTCCCAGTATAAAGTTCCTTATTCTTCTACAGCGTTAGTAGCATGAATCAGTTGCTGCTGATAATAACCCCTCTTATTCTCAGCTGAGTTCGTAGGGCGCCTAACGACTCTCCTTTTGAATTTTCTGTATCTTATATACATATTTCGTTCCTGCCCGAACTCCAGCAGTGTTCGACAAGGATTTTCTTCCAGAGCTTCTAGTTGTTCATCCTCCAATGTTTTTTGACTGTCTCGGACGTTCTGTGTAGTTGAAATAAAAATTTCTAGTTTGCAATTGCTGGAACCACTTGTTTCAAGCACAGTATAAATAAGCATTTTTTTTTCAGTTCAAAGGCGAAAATAAAACTGTGCCTCATGTCCTGCTTTCCGAACGATATCTATAGTTTTTCTGGTTGTATTCACAGTAGGCTCGTATATTATACCTTGTTATGAAGCTGATAGATGGCGCTTTAAAAATCGGGAAAATAATTTGACTCGAATAGGTTCTGCAGTCGATAAAACGTAGTGGCCGAGAATTAAGTTGAGCACCTAATAGTAGATGTTAATTCCATATTAACTATTTACAGTTAAATGAACATTGTGTCAACAAAAAACTTAAACTATTCATCTACTGGAACCTTTGGTGTAAAACATTATAATCATAGTAATTTACCACTGAACACCAAATAACTTATTTTTAATTTCTCTTGCGCGTTTCGTTAATCATGTTAGCATCATCAGAAGATAATTCAATCCAACATGTTCAGCGAAACGTGCGTCGCGAAGTTAAAAGTTTAGTGTTTTATTTGTAAATCTCTTAAAAAAACTAAATATTTTAAATAAAAAGCCCCTTTTTCGTTATACGTATTTTTTGTTATTTAAATTCTTATGTAATAATGTTATATGCATGTGTCCTCGTCCTGTAGAAAGCGTCAATCATTCGCCGCCAAGCACAACTAATACATTCAAAATTAAGTTGCTTTCTTCTCATTTTACAGGCAACCCGTAAAGAGAAACATGAATATTTATCAGTTCAATTAATACAAATTCCTAACGTGTTATAATTATGTAGCGCATTAAAATTCTAAATTCGAGGCCAGCAGGCAACGCGAATTATTTTTCTTAAGCTGGGAGGCTGATAAACACGCTCGACCTGCACACTGTAAACTTCCTTGGAATATTTTCACTATTACCCAGTCAAATGACCAATAAAAATTGCTAAAAATCAATGAAATACGGAAATGCAACTGTACTCTAAACACAACGAGACGTCAAATACGCGGGTCGTTCGAAAAGTTCGCACTGAATGAAAATGTCTTTTGTCAAATATGATTCGTTATATAGCATATCGTGAAGTATCAGACTCGTGCATTTAGTAGTTTGTCGCGTGTGAGTAAAGCAAAGAAACTTTGTTTCAGAAGATAAAATAATCCGAAACCCAATATTTACTTCCACAATCTTTTTCGTTAGGAAAAAGAGGTTCCTGAAAATATTTATTTGGCTTAAGTAGTAAAATAATCACTGGGCCTCAGATGTAGAAAATAGGAAAGCTATTTAAAAAAAAACGAAACCAACTCTGAGGACGTCAGTTATTGAGGTTAAATTCTTGTGTGCTGGGGCATAATTCTGGGGACTATTAAAGTTTATCTTATTTGCTTTCGAAATATAACAAAAATTATCCATAAAAGTGTTCTATTATAATTATGCTCGAAACTATTTTTTACATATCCACCATATAGTCCAGATATTACTCCGTCAGGCTTTAATTTATTTCGCCCAGGATAGAACTTTCACTTCAGATGGGAGAAGTTTTTCGAAAATGAAATAATGGAATTGTCTGAACTAATATTGAACAAAATGATGAATACATATTACTGAGAGAACTTATTTGAATGCATATAAAAACCGAGAGTACTTGCGAGATTGTCATATACAAACACGTACACATTCATCAAGTTACCGTTCACACGCGCGACAACGTGCTCCACATAACAAATGGCAAACCAGTTTTTTAAAAACGATGTCTGGCCCACTGTTCTGCACGTTACGTAACGCAAATATTACTTTCTCGATTGCGTTTACGCGTCACAGGTTTATGAAAATGATAATCGCCTTCGAATAATTAAATTTCCAATTTGTGGTCAATCGAATATACTTATTTGTCCAGTAATTGACAACATTTTGACAGCTAGTCTAGTACATATTTGACGGTTATATTCATTTTTGGTTTTGGCATTTCCGATATTAAATAGTTGCTATTTATAGAGTGGAACATTAAAAGCACTTCTTGTTGAAAGGCTTATAAAAATTGAGTTTCAATAGCAGTCATCCACAACCTAGTTTCAAAATTTTTGAATTCTCTAGATTTACGATCAACGAATATTTTTTATTCCCTGAATTTCCAAAAAATGTTTTTGAAGACTGAGATCCTCCTGCGGTTAAATGGGTTACACCACAAGATGGGAATTTTTTCAAAGGCAAAATTTCTCATAAACCCTTCTCAATAATGTCTGATTGATTGTGGCGTGTTCATATTTATAATTTTTTGTTTTAGAAAGGGCGATTTTAATAAATCTAGAGTTTGTCAACACGCATAGGAATCGAGTCATAAAATCGATTGGAATAATTCCAAATCGGTATTAATATTAAATAAAAATAACTGTATTGCTATACCTTCGGTAGATTTAAATTCAATATGGTTCCCGATTGTAAAGAATACAATTAAAAATATTTAAGTATTTCAATACACAATCACACAGTAAACCTCACCTATATATATTTTTTTTGGTAGTATGTCACTGTCATTAAAAACTAATAGTCAATGTAAGTATCATTGACATACACAAAAATACATTTACTTCCTATCTTTACAGAATTTATAGAAATTAATATAATTTATTTTTAGATTCGTTTTGAAAACGGGAGGAGAATACTTCCCAAAACGTTAACGTTAAAAGTTTGTATATCTTTTTAGAGCATTTTGATATTTTTAAAATTTTGTTCGTTAGGCAAATTTATTACAAAAAAGAATCACTGAGAAATTTGTCTCCGTTTGGTTTTTTTGTTTTTACCCACTGATTCTGTATTTACATAAGAACAGATATTTTTAATATTTTTTTAGATCGTGGCGAAAAACCCAAATAAAGAAAAAATAAATAAATAAATAAACCCTTCTCAAGCCTTCGCGCTGGTAAAGTTTACAGACAGATGTGAAACTGTATGAAAGATTATATCTGTATTAAATGTCCATAAAAATGGTGGTTTTTGGTGAGCTGTATGACATAATTTAGAATCCGAGCCAATATGTTTTAAATTACAGCGGCATATTATAAATATAAAAAATTATTTATTTATTTACATAAGAGTAATTGGTAAAAGGCACATTCACTATTTAATCTGAAGAAAAAGCTTTTATTGTTATTTATTTTATCCTTTTTTCAGTTCTGCTTGTGTTTCGCCACGGCTCAAGTACCTCCCAGACTACAAATTCCCGGGGCTTTATTGGCGGGGGCGCGTCCAGTTGCTTTGAGACCACAATCGGCCCCAGCGCCCAGGCTTAGACGACCCAATACCATCCCTTCAGCACCCCGAGAGGTATAATTTTTATATTGGTCGACAAAATTAACTTTTAAAGTAAAAAAAATACTAGAAGAAATATTGTCATAAATATATTTGTTTGTACTACTACAATCAAAAAGTAAGGTTAGTTTTGTTTTTCTTCTTCCTTTTAACTTTGCTTCTGCTCAAGACAGAGGGCAATTAGCCAGCGCATTAGGAATGGCGAAGGTTAGTCTGGCTCGAAGCCATAACTTCACTGAATGATTCCTTTAAAATGTATTAAAAATTGCGATCGATTACCACTGGAAGTATCCGGCCTGGTTACCGGCGTGACAATGAATCGAAAAAATAAACTATTGCGAATGATCACTATTGGAAGCATCCGGCCTGGTTACCGGCGTGAAAAATGGGTCGAAAAGAGTCCGATAATAATTAAAGTCACAAACACAGTCACTAATATGATTTTTCCGAAAATGCAGAAAATCTATGGACGGGCTATCTAAATACTACTTCGATGGCTTGCATTACTACTTTTTCACGATAAAAACCCGTCCTAACAAAATAAAACTATTAAGATTATACAAATGCACGTGTGTAATACTGGGCAAATGACACCCGCCTCGCTTCACACGATGTGAACACCATGAGAAGTGAGGCAGAAGTCAGTTTTGTTTTTGTCTTAAAAACGAAATTTCTTGTACTCGTTCATTGAAAATATTAAGACAATAGAACCATTTAGGCCTGTCTCCTGTATTTTCCCGAGTTTTATTTCAAAAGGTACCTTATTTTTTTTATCAAAGTTTACACAATATTCATTAAACTGTCTACAATAAAATGTTTAATTAATAGGTTAGGCCGGTTGTCGAAGAAATTGAAGAACCTAATTATCCAGCACCTACTTCAGTTTTCGATGATGAAGTCAACAAGTTAGGATTATCAGTATTACAGTCGGCTGTGAGAGATGTGGGAGGTGATGACGAAGGTAAGGAAACCCCATCGGAATTAAACGGGTTATTTTTTATATCGTTGTTTTTTTAGGTGCGTCTCCAGTCCCGTTCAGACCAGAAAGACCCGTTCCGATTGCAAGAGATCAAATCAGAGAAAAGACCTCCAGACCTGCTCCACCTCCACCACCGCCGCCACCAAGACCAACAATCAGGCAAGAGTTCAGAGAAGACCCTCCCGCACCCAGACTTGTACCCGTGAGACAAGTCAGTTAATTTTTATTTTTTTGTATTGAAATTTCTAGCTTGAAATCTTTTTATAATACACTTCCCCCGTTATACAAAAAAGCTTAATGTTTTTACTGATCATTTTGCACAATAATTTTTCGCCAGGTAATTTCGTGATTCCATTTTCGAAAAACTTTTGATTTTTTACAAGCCAGACTTCCAAGGCCAATTTGATCATGTTATCTGAACTGATTGCAATCCCAGTAATACATCACAACCAATTTCTAATGATAACTTCTAGCCAGTGACTAAAAATGTATATTTTTACGAATGTAGTTTTGTAGTGTTTTTCAACTAGATGGAAAACGTAATTTTTCTATGAAATTTGTAGGTAAGTCGACCATCACCAGCACCACAGACGTTCAGAGCTCCCCCAAAACCACGTCCACAAAGTTTGGAGGACGAGGAAGATCTGAGAGACAGAAGACGCAGGCCAGTGGCTCAGATCCTGAGAAAATACCGCACAGATAACGAAGACGGCAGCATCACTTGGGGTTTTGAAAACGACGACGGAACTTTCAAAGAAGAGACCTTGGGAGCCGATTGTATCATCAGGGGAAAATACGGATACGTCGATCCTGATGGTGTTAAACGGTTAGTGTTACAGTTTAGGATTTTTTTTCAAAACTTTCACGCATTCCATAACACTTTCAATTTATATTTATTACTAGTGTGATTAAAAAGTAAGATGGTTTTTTCAATATAATACAAAGTCTCTCTCACTGCAATACACTTTTTCCAGTCTTCGAAATTGTTTTTATTCTCGAGTTCTGGTATTTCCTTCAAAACAGAACAGGAAAAAAACAAAAGTGCCATATCTGGAGAATGTGGTACTTGTGGAACAGGTTAACAATGACAAAAGACGCTATAATTTCTAATTTTTAAAAACGAAATGATATGAATTTTTTTATCAGGTGTCAAGGATCGTTATATCAACTTAAAAAACGAATGGTTGTATCGATAAGTTGAGCGCGCGAACTTTACTTGAATCGCTGCACTGGTTCGTTACAATATTTTCGTACAAACGACTAGGGCGAAAGTTGAAATATAATTGAACAAATTGTACCCGCTGCGCCACTTGTTCAGTTTCTCATAGGTCAAAACGATAACAAAAAACGCAGCTAAAAAATTAACTGTCAAAAAACCTTTTATGCTCTAACATGTTTTATTGTTAAAAAATTATTCTTATTTGTTGCAGAGAATTTTCGTATGAAACTGGAAATAAATGCGACGAGCCCGAAGAAGAAGAACAAGATCTGCTTCCGCAAAAACCCAACTTACCTCAAATTAAGAGCAGGCCGCAACCTCAGTACAAGCCTGCACCGCAATATGTGAACTAATTTTTTTGTACTTTTTCCCTTTCATCCCTCCTATTCTTTACAAAGTCTATTTATTTTCCTCAGTTTTTTTACATTCTTTTTGTGTGTATATGAGAATGTTTATCCATTTTTGTTTGAGATATGAAAATTAGTACATAAACTAGTAACTTTATGCCATATTTAGAAGATTTTGTATAGTATTTTTGTTAATAAAAGTTCTTAAAAATTATTGAATCACTTCTGAATGATATGCATATTATTCCTTTTTTTTTATTTTGAAACAGAATAATTTTGTGACAGTTCATTTATTTGTTTTAACATATTGTGAGTATTAAAACAAATATCACCTGCTGAGAAATGAGCACACGTGCATATTTGTCAAGACATTACGTAAATTTCTTATTTATCTTAATTAATAAAATTGTTTTTCATATTTTTTTCATAGAAGAGTTGAATGGAAATTTTAAGAATAAAGAAATGTAAATCTGCTTGCGTAAAAGTGTCATATCAAAACATTTGTTGATGGTCATAAAAGGAATACAAGTTTGAGATAGAAATAAATTTATTCTGAGTCATATTTGTAATCCCAAAAAGTTTATAAAAACAAATGAAAATTTATGCTCTGTAATTTCGAAAAAAATTAAAAATATCTCGTCTTTAGGCAAACATCATGAATTATTACAATAATATATCAGGCCCTCTGTGCAGTGGCGGCTCGGGAGGGAGGACGGTGGGGCGTCGCCCCTCTAGCATTTATCACAGTAAACAATTTTTCAGAGCAAAAGACCATATTTTTGAAAATATATTTACAAAAAAATTAATTTCAATTTTTAACATTCCACCCTACATCATACAACGGTGTAAATAAATAGTACATTATTTTCGCTAGTGCCATCTATTAACGAAAAATGTATTTCAAACTACTACTACTACTATCCTGGAGGTTAAGTTGACCTGAGGGCCCTGACTTGTGTTCTATTTTTTGGTACCGGATGTCACGACATAATCGCTTATCCAGCGGGGTTAGTTGCCGTTTTTTGGGCAAGGAAATGTATTTCAAACTAAATCATGCCACCTTAAATTCAACAATGGTGTAAATAGATAGTATTTTATTTCTCCTGGCACCATCTATTGGCGAAAACTTTCTAATTATATGACGTAACCCTACATCTAACAATGACATTAATAGATAGGATATTATTTCCAACAATGGTGTGTACAGGTAGTCCATTATTTCTCTTGGTGCCACTTTTGACTGTTATATAATTCCTTATCATTTATATTTAGAAACAGAACATTTTTGTGACAGTTCAGTTATTTGCTTTAACATATTGTAAATTTAAGACAAATATCACCTGCTGAGAAATGAGCACATGTACATATTTGTCAACAAAAGCATGATAGGTTTGGAATTTCGCAGAATCAACGTTACTAAAATTTCAGTCTAAGTAAAACGCCTATCTCTTGTTGACGATGTGCTATGTTTATTTGAATAAAAATTTTCTGTGGATATATTTCCATATTTGTGGTTACAGTGGTACGAAATAACGAATTTTTGTATATACATTCAATTTTCTTTTTTTAGATTATCTTATATGAGAAAAGTGTAATTTTAGCCATTAAAAAAGTGGTGGAAAATTATGATTCAGAAGAAAATATTAATTTATTGCGTTTATTATCAATTACAAATATTTTTGAAAAGATTTGTTATTCAAATATTTTATTATTTAACATGAAAAACATTTTTATTATATTCATATAATGTACGTAGATACGTAAAGCTTTGATAAAGATGTGCACTCATTTCTCAGCAAAGTGATATTTCTGTTAATATTTACATTAAATATATACATTTTATTGTAATATAAAGGTATGACTCATTCATTTATACTGCCAAAAATAATAATTGCTTTTTTCAAAATCGAGATTTGAAATTACATATTAGTATTTTAACATAGAGGTAAACGCAAATAATTCAATATTTTATATGACTAGCTAAACAAATCCAAAAATATGAACTGGTCGTAGTCAATGACAAAATAATTTCACAATGACCTAAATATTCCTATTCTATTACGGTTGTCAAAACGAGCTATCTAAGAAGATAGATTCGTGGGAATATATAGTATATTATTTCACCTGGCGCCATCTGCTGCCGAAAATGTACAACAAATTAGTGAATTGTGCAGAATCTTGAATAAAACTCGAACAGGAATTGTCGATTTGTAAAGAGAACGTTTCTTTAAACAATTTTCATATTTTCGAATTTAATTTTTAAGACACATAAATATGTTGATTGGTAGTTATGAAGATAAAAAAAAACCAACGAATGACAATAAAAAGCGTTTTTTTTTTCGATTAAACGTCTTCCTTCAATTGAAGACACCACTTTGTGGGCATCGTTCTAATTATATAGATGTCACTCTAGTCATAGACTAGACTGGGATTGGTCGCTTTGAAGAAAATACTATAAGTCACGTAAAAAACTGCTTCGAAGGCTAAAAAATAAATTTGGATGAATAAATTAAGTAGTTTTTGATAACAGTAGTATATATAAAAGTGTATTGTCACTGTATGATATATAAGGTATATTTTAATTTTTATTACAAAATAAATAACGATGAAACATCCGTATCGTACGCAAAATGTTAAATTCTTATTATAGTCATAACTAGAGAGATTTAAACAAACAAGTAAATCCCTTTACACACAAAAATGTTATTGTTCCTGGCAAAGCTACAACTTCCTACGTAAGTGTTTGATATAAAACAGAAACAATTTCCGACAATCTCATAGTTTGTCGAACGAATTAAACGAAACGAACTCGAAATGAAGTGCGAAATATTAGTGTTGGTGCTGTTTTTGTTGGGTTGCGCTTTATCCGCTCCCACAACTGATGCGATCACCACTGTAGACGACTCCACGATTATCTACGAATATTGCGATACCGAAGCCAGTGTTCAAGAAAAGAGTATTGCTGATACAACTCTTATACCCGATGACAGTGGAACGACACACCCTCCTGAGGCTTCGATAAATGTAGTGAATAGTTCTATAGTATCTCAAAATGTTTCAAGTACAGCTGAAGAAAATACCGAAACATCCACCCCTATTATTGAGGAAAACGTCGTGATTACTGAAAGTAATACCGATCAACCATTCCCCAACGACCTTGAAAACGCTTCAGAAAAATCTGCCGATTCATCACCAAATAGTTCTAACCCAGAAAGCAATTCAGATGCTTCACTTGCTTCAGGTACTACAGCCGGTGCAAATCCTGACGCAGAAATAGTTCAAAACTCATCGGATACATCGACAGGATCTCAGAGTCATGTAGAATCATCTACACCAGCTCAAGAACAAACTTCTGAAGCAGCAGCCACCTCTGAACGATCTGCAGTCCCTAATGATCCCAAATCTCAAAGTACGCCAGCTTCTGGACATTCATCAGAATCAGCGCCAAGTGAAAATCAAACTGAGGATTCGGTCAATTTAGGAACAAATTCGGATATGGTTCAAGAAGAATCACAGGCATTCTCTAGCAGTACTGATCAATCTGATGTTCCATCCAATTCACAGTCATCCCAAAATCCTTCAGAGGGTGCACAAGATGACGTTGCTGCATCTAGTACTCAGTCATCTCAAAATCAATCAGAAGGTGCAGAATCTGTATCTGATCACGCCGGTGCTTCATCTTCTCAAGATCAATCAGCTGCAACTAGCACTCAGTCATCTCAAAATCAGTCAGAAGGTGCACAATCTGTGTCTGATCAAGCTAGTGCTTCATCATCACTCGACCAACCTGTTGCATCTAGTACTGAGTCATCTCAAAATCAGTCAGAAGGTGCACAATCTGTGTCTGATCAAGCTGGTGCTTCATCATCTCAATATGAATCAGCTGCATCTCCCACTCAGTCATCTCAAAATCAGCCAGAAGGTGCACAATCTGTATCTGATCAAGCTGGTGTTTCATCATCTCAAGATCCACCTGCTGCATCTAGCACTCAGTCATCTCAAAATCAGTCAGAAGGTGCACAATCTGTATCTGATCAAGCTGGTGCTTCATCATCTCAAGATCCACCTGCTGCATCTAGCCCTCAGTCATCTCAAAATCAGTCAGAAGGTGCACAATCTGTATCTGATCAAGCTGGTGCGTCATTATCTCAGGATCAATCTGTTGCATCCAGTTCACAACCATCTCAAAGTGGATCAGGCAACAATACCTCTCAAGGTCTGCCACAAATAATTCCAGAAAAAACAAACCAACCTGGAAGCGCCGCAGGCTCAGATAGCAACGCCCAAGACTCGCAAAACGAGTCCCAGTCCAATAATGATTCAAATCAATCTCAAAACGGATCAGCGGGATCTATCTCCCAAGAAAATGATAATAGTAATGAGGACAACGATGAGGAAAATTCTCAGAAAAATAAAAGTTCAGAAGATGATGAAAATAAAGCATCTGAAGAAAAAGATAGTATAGAACAAAATAAAGAAAAAGAAAACAATAGTCGTCAAAGTAATGCCAGCAAAGATGATAGTGACGATGACGACAATGATGATGATAACGATGACAGCAACAGTTCTGAAAAGCGTAAGAAACTTGAAGGTAATTAAATTGTCCTTATTAACATTTCTGTAACTTACGGTTATTTAATTTTCCTAGAATATATCAAGGATAAGCTTCAAGAAAGTTGTACATGGTACTCTTGCAACAACCAGTGTAGAAAATCGAGGAGACGTGGCGGATTTTGCAAGAAGGGCTACAAATGTACATGCTACTAATTTTTAATGATTTTATTTTCAAATGTAATTGTAAATTCGTAATTTTTAATAGAATAGTCATGTAGAATGAAATAAATAGAATAGTTGCATATACTCCCTTTGAATATACCTACAGCATTAAACAATCCTGAGCAATAAATAATTTCTAATGACTTGTCAAAAGAAAAATTGATTTAGGGGATGGAGTATTGTGTATGAATTATTAATCATTTACATCAGCACAAGAACAAAATGTTGATGTTCCTTTTTCAGCTAAGCAATGTTCTATATTAACACCAGCAGCAGCAGCCAGTTTTGAACAATCTCTGCAGTTCCTAATGATCAATGTCAAAGTACAATGATTTAAGGATACAGTCAAAAAGATAAATCAGAAAGTGTTCCAAGTGAAACTAAACAAACTGAATTGCTTTGATTTAACAATATTTTTGACATGTCAAAATATAATCTCAGGTCTTACCTGGTAGTTGTAATCAATTTGAAGCCCTAACCAACTCTCAAGCACTCTGGATTCAAAAGCTTTTATATCTAAGTAGTCTAGTACTTTATAGGTTTCATGAAATGATACAATCATCTCAAAAAATGAACAAGATGCACCAAAGATTTTTCCAAATTAACCAAACTTATCTGGAAACAAAATAGTGATATGAGCAGTGAAGATGAAATACTGCAGACACTGAGAAATCACACTCTGTTTAATTCACACATATAAATACTATAAAAAAATCTTTTTGGAAATGTATTAGTTATTTATTGATACAAAAGAATATTATTCATAAACATATTTTCTTCTTATATTAATATGGTCTATTCCTATTGCCAAAATTATTTGCATAATTTTTGCCTCTGCCAACATTCCAATTATCAGGAGGTGTAATAGCAATGTCCATATAGTCTCCTATAGTTATTCGAAATTGACCTAATGTTTTTAGATCTTCAGGTCCTTTAACTCCTGTGGTGGTACTACCAATTTCTCTCATTCTATAACATACATACTAAATTCCCAACACACACTAAATTTTAAGAAAAAAAAAAGCATTACCTGTACATAGGGGTTCTCAAGTCAGGATACACAAGAGCAAAATTAAACTTGGTACCCTTTCGTCTAGCTTCTGGATTTACCTCCTTAACCAATTGTGTTAATTCGTGCAGGGTCGCATCTTTCCACGTGTAAATTTGTAATTCGTTTGTTGGAGTGTTTCCCTTGTGATATTCGGCAATTTTGTGATGCTGACCGGTCGAAGAAACAAAAACCCGTAAAAGAAAAGGGCAAATCTGAAAAACAAACCAGCATTCGTTAGCCTAATGAAAATAAATCCTACTTAATTTATACTTTTTGTCTGTCGACGGAGTCGTCTTTTTTTTCTTCGATTACGACGTCGACTGCAGCCATTACTTTTACTTGTACCTACCAAAGAAAATTGTAAAATACATATACAAACACTCTTGGGTTAGGTATTGCTTATTCAAAAATTCTTCTTTGAATGTCATCGGCCATATGTCAGCTATGTACATATAATGGGTTTATATATTAAGTGAAGAAGAAAGCTTTATATTTATTTTTCTTCAAAAAAAAAATACATATTAAATTAAAAAGAAGAAAGGTAAATATTTATTTTTAATTAAAAAAAAAACAAGTTCTACAAAAAAAGAAACTTTTATTTTTATAAACACAATAAACAAGCTACACAAAAATAAACTTTAATTTCTAAAAACAATAAACAATATATTTAAATATCAAATACTTATTTTTTGGAAGACTTTTTTCCTCTTCCTGAACTAGCAGGTGCTTTTCGTTTTTTCCCTGTTTGGCTGTCAGCAAGGTTAAATAATGTTTTTATATTATCCACAATTTCTTTTATCTCACTATCAATTGACTCAGTAGTATCAGCAAATATATCATTTACCTAATAAACAGAAAAAAATGATAAAGAAATTACAAAAATCTCCATATTTAGAGAGAGAAATAATGATATAAAATATTCATCTTGACTAGATTAAATCAAGCCTTCATTCATTCATCACTGACTCAGTGATTATCATTTGACAATATAAGAAATTGATGAGATATTAAAGTGTTACTATAGTATTGAGATATTTAATGAAGCTTGGAGTAGTTATGTAGCTCAATATTAAATTTGAGGACCATCTCATGAAATTAGTTTTTCAGATAAATGAACGCGAAGGTTGATTAGGCGATACTGGAAGTGTTGTGTGTAAATATCTTACCTCTTCCTCTGGCTCACCCAAAAGTTCAGATTTTACAAATGCCTTCTTTTTGGCGAAATTCAAGTTTACAAACGTCTTCGGATCATAATCAAAGGACAATCTGTCGATAAATTCTTTGACAGCTTGTTGTTTGTTTTTAGTAATTTCATAGTTGGGTAAAGGATATGCAGTTAAAATCTTTGGCGGTATATATTGATTGCAAAATGGTAGACCCTTTATCAAAAATAATCGCTGATTGTTGGCAAATTTTGGTACTAACTCTACGTACCTAAAATATTTGAAAAGCATATATATTTTTTTATAATTGTGTTATATTCGTATATATAGTTATATTAGTTTTTATATCTTCGAAATGAATCAAGGTTAAGTCCTGTATAGATACCAATTCTTGTAACGAGTGTTACGGACTTTGAATTTCTATTCAAAGGTTATGGACCATATATCAAACGGTTTATATATTCAGTTAGGTGCAAATTCATAAACACTAATTTATGTTGATCGATTTAAGATTTGAATTGAATCGATATAAGATTCAAAAACCAAAGGAACTTTACAGAATGTCAATTAAATTCATTTATACATAATTACTTATTTAACGCAAAATCATTACCTGATGGGTGCAGGATTTCGGTATTTTTTAATGCAAACAAGTACTTTATTATTATTGATGCAGTACTGCCAAAATTCATCGAAATATGTTAAATCTTCCTTTGGATCCAGAATAAGTATACTGGTACGGTTTAAAACTACACCTGTACTCAACTGTCTATCAGAAACATACTGTAAATGCAGACCTGGAATAATAGAAAGTATACTCTTGTATGTGAATAAAACGAGAAATGAATGGTACTCAAAATTATTTAAACTTAAAAATATTATTTTGCACCTAAGGCCAATAGTTTAAGACCACTACAATTATTTTACATGGGCTGCAATTTTCCTTTTGGAATTTGCCTACCGAACTAAACAATGTTAGAATTGCTGAGCGTGTTTCGACATTTATTTGCTTCTCCTTCCTTATGTTCATGACAATTTCTTCTTACACAAAACAGGGGATGCGTTAAAATTAAGTACGATAAAAATTTGTAAGTACGTTTGTGTAGTGTTTGTTTGTAAGTACGATAAAGATTTTTAACTAGGAATAATACAGCACAAAATGAAAACAAGGATCTGTAAATATGGGATTGACACCCAAGAATATTCAGAAAAGTAAACACGAGAATTCGATTGTATCTTTTATTTTTCTTATCTGCCCGTAAACAATCATAAAGCTATTTATCTTCAATAAACTATAATACATATTAGAGTTAGAATACATATAGTAGTTTTATAGGTGGTCTTAAACTTTTGGCTCATGGTGTAACTTTAAAAAACCACTGTACACATATTTTTTTGCATGTAGAATCGTGAGAAATTGTGTTTTGTCAAATTGTTTATTAAATAAATCTCAAATTTATGTATATTCTGAAGAAATTACAAGAATAAAATGGTTAAAAATAAAAGGTTACATTAATGAAGGTTTTATTTTGGAACAATCTAAAGATTGTAATGAATTGATTGATGAGAAGAAAAATTAAGTAAAATTGGAAGAAAATACAATTAGAAGGAAGTAAAACGAGGAGGAAGTAAAATGAGAAAAGGAAGTAGAATGAGATGTAGAATAAGAAAACGGAAGGAGAATAAGAAGAGGAGGGTAATTAGGAATACTGTACAAATACAGATATAATTTTTCTATACTTTGGTGGTTCCCAAAACAAATTTTCGATGAAATTTGGGGGTATGTACGATCGATATGTACAAATCCCAAAAACTAACTAAATATCACGCAAAAAGCAGATCACTCCACACTGCCATCTATCAGCAAACTAGGTCGAGTTTGTGAACCACTTCTGTACTTTATAATGAAAAATATTACATTACAATTACCTAAAGACAAGTTGTTTGCTTCAATATCATTCTTGTCTTTGGCCGTAAAACTCATCGGCTCCTCTCCAATCCCCATTTTCAATTTAAATTGACCCGAATCCGTTCTGTCTAAGTCAACAGTTCGAACCCGTTTCAGCAGTCTACCATCTCTTGAAGCCTTACTATCGTTGATTAGTTTCGCTTTTCGGATGAAATTAACTCTCATTAGTTTCAAATATCTATTGAAGTCATTGAGGAAGGGATAAAATTTCATTCTAAAAGAGAAATTACGTCATAGCTACTACGTGGGTCATCGGAGAAGTTTCTGCAAAATGTTACTTTTTTTAAAGTAAATAAATTTCCCTTTCTGTTATCCCTCCCATTCATCCCTGCAGATTTCTTCTCCTTGGCACCTGGTTCTCTAGCATTCCCGCCAAGAAGTATCCCACTCGTTTGAGTCGTTAAACCCTAATATAACCCACAATGCTTACAGTCTTAGAACAGACTGCAGAAGTAATTTTATTACCCTTCATAATAAAATTTCTGATATATTTCTTATTTGTTTGCAGAAAATTTTTCAATGATATTAATATTAACAAACAAAACAGAACTAACCTTAATTTTGTGTAACGGAAAACAATGGCTGACTGTAACTTTTCTACCAAACCATCCTTATCCTGACAGATTACATCTGTTGTGGGTCCTTCTGAACATGTATGGAATAATTCATTATAAAACTTGGTATAATCAAAATCATCGCTCATAGAAACCAGTTCAAAATATATAGAGTTTCCCTAAAATACACTTTATCTTCATTCTTGTTGCATATGTGAATTTAAAAATAGCCATTTGTTTCATATCAAAGAACATTATAAAGAAATGTAAATTGCCAAAAAAAGTGTATATTATAATCAAACTCCCACATAATCATTTTCAAAATAAATAAAATTACCCACAAAACAGAGAATTAAACATAACATAATAGTCACCAAATTAAATTCACTATTGGCAAAACATTGAAGAAGTATTTTCAGAACACGAATCACATCTGATGAAAGCAATATCCTTTAGCAAATAGATGTATTATTATATCCATATTAAACTGTAACAGACCTTGTTGTTCTTACCTCAAAAGTTTTTGCTTCATTTAAAACTGTAAATTTCTTCCGATCATCCCCATCAACAGGATCATCATCGTTGGTAATAAAAATAAGATGCCTTTTGTAATATGCACAATTAATAGATTTAAATTTCTTTTTGCATAACAAAAAGAGTGCTCCTAAATCCAAACTAGATTCTCTTTCATATTTTGTTTTCAGCTCTTCATTAGATAGGACACTCTCTTTCTTCAGTAACTTTATCGATTCCAGCAAGTTATCTTCAACCTTTTAATACATGTATAGGTTTTAGTTTAGTTAAAAACCTTTTTGAAATACCTACTTCAATAAAATTGGCCTTATCTTCATTATTAGCAAGTACCACTCCAAATTGATTATACTTGTTTTTACCTTTAGAAAGTATTAAAGAATCTGCTATTTCATAACATGCTGTAATAGCATCTTTAAATGGATGAGTTTCAGTATTATCGATGGAATTAACTCTGGTTTTGAACATAGATGAATGAGTGTCTATTATGACAATAACAAAAGAAGGTTTAAAATTAATTGTAAATACTTCCTCTGGGTTTCCTTCAGGTTGGTCCTCGTCCGCCATTCTGTCTATAAATTAATATAGTGTTAATCTTTATCTGAATAAATTCATTTGGGAGGACATTAAAACATTTCGTAATTAATACTTCAAGTGTAGGAAAAATGTAGAACTGCATGTAAATGAAGTTCTACAAATGTCTGAAAATTCCTTATATATTACCAATATCTGACACTAAATAAAAACTGACTATAGCACTTAATACTTTTTATCATGTAGCACAGATAAATACAACGGCTTCGACTTATTCCCGGCAAATATTTCTTCTTTTCCAGACAATACATTCCAATATTTTATGTAAAAAAAAATATTTTAAATTTTCATTGTTTTGTTGTTTGAAACGTTATCAACTTATATCTAAATTTACCGTATTTATAAAAACTCTTATAAGGTATTTATTAAGAACCTTAATTTGACCAGCGAGTGTTCGCCTTTGGGATAAACGCCCACATACAGATAAAGAAGAAATATTAGGTTAGATTTATTTTTACAAATCGAGTATAGAAATTGCTCAGCTATGGAAGAAGTGAGAGAATCGCATCAAAGACGTTGGACTCATTTAAGGAAGGTTCTTGAACGTCCAGGTCCCTTTAGCCACCCCGAATTTGAACCATCCTCCGATATTTTGGATTTCATTTTATCCACTTGTAAGATTTTGATAATCGGAGCCGGTGGTTTAGGATGCGAGTTGCTTAAAGATCTGGCAATGATGGGATTTAAGCACATTAATATCATCGATATGGATACTATTGATCTGTCCAATTTAAATCGCCAGTTTCTTTTCCGCCATAAAGATATTGGCATGTCTAAAGCGCAGGTATTTCAGAGATCCTAATGCACTTCTTTCTTTATATTTTTGATATATGGTTTCTTTATTTTAGGTAGCAGCAAATTACATTAATGATAGAATATCAGGATGCCAGGTGACCCCTCATTGTTGTCCTATTGAAGACAAGAAAGAAGACTTTTACAGACAGTTTCATGTAATAGTGTGTGGATTAGATTCTATTACTGCAAGAAGATGGATAAATGGAATGGTAGTGTCATTACTAAACTATGATGAAAATGGAATACTTGATCAATCAAGCATAATCCCATTAGTGGATGGAGGAACTGAAGGTTTTAAAGGCAATGCTCGTGTAATTTTACCAGGAATGACAGCCTGTGTTGAATGTACATTAGATTTGTATCCTCCTCAAGTTACCTATCCATTATGTACAATAGCAAACACCCCCAGATTGCCAGAACATTGTGTTGAATATGTAAAAGTAGTCCAGTGGTCTAAAGGTACTTCACAAAATAATACTTTTGTATTATGTTAATTAAATCTAATTGCTTATGTGTTTGAAGAAAATCCTTTTGGTGTTTCTTTGGATGGTGACGATATTCAACACACAACATGGGTATATGAAAAGGCATTAGAAAGAGCTAATCAGTTTAATATTCAAGGTGTAACATTCAGATTGGTACAGGGTGTAGTTAAAAACATTATTCCTGCTGTGGCATCAACCAATGCTGTTATAGCAGCTGTTTGTGCAACTGAAGTAGTTATTTCTTAACTATTCATAAATCTATAGCTACAAATAAGTGATTTTAGGTTTTTAAGCTTGCAACTTCCTGTTGTACGCCTTTAAATAATTTTATGGTCTTTAATGACATAGATGGAATTTATACCTATGCATATGAAGCCGAAAAGAAGGAAAATTGCACTGTATGTTCTAACATTCCTCAGCCTGTTGATGTTGAAGATCCTTGCAAGATGAAATTAAAAGATTTGGTGGACTATCTATGTGAAAACCAAAAGGTAAACTATTATGAATTTTAGACACTGGTATATAAGATTTATATTATGATTACACTGGTATTCATTTTTAGCAAAGCACATTATTTTTCTTCTAGTCATATTTTATTTCAGTTTCAAATGAAAAATCCAGGACTAACCACCATGATTGATGGAAAAAACAAAACACTATATATACCTACAATAAAAATGATAGAAGAAAGAACTAGATCTAATTTGAGTAAAACTTTGTTTGATTTGGGTCTTAAAGATGGACAGGAGATTGTAGTAGCTGATATTACCACACCAACATCTGTGATTATTAAATTAAGATATGCAATTAATGATGTAGAGATTAACTGACTTAATTTAATTAATTTGGTTTTTTTTAATATTAAGTAATTTAATTAAAAACTATACAAATTTTAAATATTAGTCATTTTAATCCTAGACTAATTAAAACATTCTGTATATTAAACGTCAAACTTAAATGGGACGAGCTACCGTTCCTACAAGAAGGGGCAATATCTCGATAATATGAGCTTATAAAATATAAGTAAACAAATAATATGGTGTTTTGTTTGTAGATTCTCTGTTGGAGTTCCTTAATAATTTTAATATTTATTTCATTTAAATACAGAATTTTATGAGGTATTTATGCAACCCTACAATCTTAAGTGTACATATAAACTAAATGATTTCCGATCTCTCCTAAATTACAAAAAAAAAGTGAGTAAACTATAACTAGTTTCCTAGGTTTGAAAGTAGGACAAAATAATTAATTAATCCAGAAATAAAATGATAAAAAATCTGGGCATTGTTCATACGTCAAAGCGAAATGGAACTGTTTACGGTTCCCCCATAAATAGTTTTTAACCTTATTTCAAATTTATCAGCATTTAAACAAACACTGGATATTATATTCTACTTGCTTCTATTAGGATTCTTTTTCTACTTAATTAAAGGAAAAACAAAATTACTATAAATATTATATAACTTATTTTGACATATAGTCTTCAATTGTATAGATCTTTCTCTTTCTACCTGTAATAGACTAAGATAAACATAACCTATTTTCTTTATTGTTTAAGACCTATAAACCTAACCATATTCCTTTTGATTGGTTCAAACACAATCGTACGATTTCAAAAGTATGATAATTTTGTCGATATTAAATTTTTGCATTTTAAACCACACAACTAATCAAGATGAAGATAAACCCAATAATCATCTCGTAATTTTTTATTACTTATATAAACAAAAAATGTTACATTAATTAGATATTCAAACTATAGTGGATTTTTTTTCGACCTTTGGTAGATATTAATTTTTTTTCGCGTATTTATAATAGCTGGTACTATAAAATTTCGTAGTTGTTTATTTGATTAAAGGGTGCAGCGCTTCCTATTATTTTTTAAATAATTATGGATGACCACAAGTATATTATTCATGGACGCCCCATCGATAGGCTTTTGGATGTCTCCTTGGGGGAATTGTTATTAATGGTGTTAAAAGTTTATGAAGATAATGTAATATTGGTGAGTAAATAAAATTATTTCAAGTTTTATATTATAAGTTATATTTAATTTATTTGAACTCGTATATGAAACATCATATTCACTATATATCACAGTAAACCTGGTGATTTAAGCATTCTTAACGAAACACACCCCAAATGATTGCAAAAATGATTTAATTCTTTGCTGAGTAACAAATTTTTTAGTTACATTTTTATTTATGTATAGTGTGACTACATAAGCACTTTGATTCTCTAATATGAAATTACTTAGGTATTATACAGATTTTTTCAAATAATTGCTGGAACAGGTCTTACTTTGAGTTTCTCGATGTTTGATTAATTTTTTATAGACTCTGTTAAAGAGTTTTTATAATGCCTGCCAGGTTTAGTAAAAAAATAATTCCTTAAAAAGGAAAAATGGTAAATATTGAATCTTTCTTTGTTTATTAAAAACCAATATGCTTTTCTGGTTTTTTAAATTCCTCCAACATTCTGACCCAATCTTTGACTGTCTTAATTTTCTTTGTAAACTTTTGTCATCCAATGCAGATTTTCGTCCCTGAAAACACCATAATTCTTTCCATTTGCGTGACAATTTAATATAGATTTGAATTAACTAGAAAAATGTGTGTTCCTTAAGTTTACATCATTCCTGTCCAGTAAATTTCTAATTTTCCCACATACTGCAGGTCTTCTGTTCATCTTAGCCTAATTTTTTAAGATTTTTGAAGATTTTTTCTTTGCGAAACTGTAAAGTTTTAGAAATAAACAAAGTATTGGGTTAAGGCGAAAGTTCGTCGCGTTAGAAAGCTAACAGTCAACATGAAGCGGCTTAAATTAGCCAACAGAATGAGGACAATGTTAGACCACATGTGCCTTTGGTCACCTGACAAAAAGTTTTACAACTTGACTGGAGTATTTTTGTCCATACACCTTACTTTCCTGACCTTGCATCCTCCAACTACCATTTATTGATATTGCTTAAAACACAACATAGATGGAAAAAACTTTACTTCCTTGGAAGAGTTGAAACATCACCTGGGTATTATGCAGCTAACAAAGAGTTGGATAACAGTCATCAAACAGAACTGCACATACTATATTGAATAAATGTAATTTGTAAATACATTTTTTGTGAAAAAGTAGGACGAACTTTTGCATCAACGAACGAACGCCTATGTATGAAAATGGTGGTTTGAAATTTAAAAAGAATATTGATGGTATCAAGTTACTTTTTCAGGACACCCTATATATATTTCTCTTATAAATGCACAAAAATAAAAATCGATGTCCTGACGTTCTTTTTCAAGAAAAAACCAGGTTTCCATGTACTTAATTAATTGTTTGTATTAACGTAATGATATTTAAAATTGTTTAAATGACGAAACTGTCAATAGGGACAATGTTTCGATATCAAGTCCTTAATCTTTGGCACTTCATTGTCACATTGGACTCAAAGTATAATTGAGTGCTATCTCACGAATATAAATTAATGTATATTTTCCTTGACGGACTTAAAACAAAAACAAGTTTAAAATTTTTGTTAATAAAAAAAATGCGAATTCTCTCGTCATTTTTACGAGCGGTTATTTTAATTCAATTCCTTAAATAGTCAAATTTGAATATTGTTGTTTAATTTATTTAACTGAGGCAGCCGATAGGCTAAATTTCGGTTTAAATTTGCGAAATTGCTCCATGCGAAAATTGTATGAGAATAGTTAATACATTTTGGAATTAATGTTTAATAATGGGAAAGCCTTTTAAGTTCTTAGCTTTTGAATGTTTTATGGATAACTTAGAAAACAAGATAGGTCAATATAAAATGTTTAAATCAGTTGTTTATTTGTATACATTGGTACTGATAGATAATTAAATCCTTAGATGCTGATGCGCGTCTAACTGTATATCCTTTCCTTCCCTTTTTACAACTAAATCCATTTTTAACTTATTTAAATTCTTCTTTACACAACTACATTAAATTTACATCCATTCTTCTATTGCAATCTTCGGTGTGAAACACTAAACTGGAAGAAATTTATCCCTAAATACCAAATGGCTTTTTTAAATTTCTCGACGCGCGTTTCGCTAACCATCTTAACATCATCAGGAGATGTTTGATTGGGCACTGTGTGTCGAAATAATTGTTATAGGATTTTCGATTGTAGTGGAAATTTAGATATAAGCTTTGTTTCTTTTATTGTTTTTCAACGTAGGTTGATGCTGTGACGAATGAAGAAGTCACCGCGAGAATGCTTCTCGCAAGAGGAATACAGTTGGCCAAATGGTTTCAATCACAAAATATTGGTGTTGGAGATAGTATATCTATCAGCAGTGAAAATAGGGTTGAATTTGCAATAGTTCCAATTGGGGCATTTTTGTTAGGAACTACCGTAGCACCAATGAATCACGATTATACAGTTGGTATGTCTGTGTGGTTTAGTTGAAGTAGTCTTATTTAAATGTATTTTTTAATGATAGCCGAATTGAAGCATGTTTTGAGCCTGTCTAAACCAAAAGTGGTTTTTTGCTCGGAAAAAACCATACAAAAAATGATATCCATTCTTCCTGATCATCCATATATAGAAAAACTGGTCCTCTTCGGCAATAATAAACATTCTCACGACAAGATTATTTATTTCAATGACATTGTTAATGGTAAGGTAATCACAACATATACGAGATTTGTTTCCGGTAATATTAGCTTTTTTAGGGGTCAACGAAATTGATGAAGACTATAAGGCAGCACCTATTGATACGAAGAATACTGTGGCAACTATTTTGTGTTCGTCGGGAACTACCGGTTTGCCAAAAGGTGTTATGTGTACACATGACAGTATGACCACATATGTGGACATTTCAAGGTATTTACGTAAAAGTTAATGATTTGGCAACTATGTTAATGGGTTTTTTATGAAATTAATTAAACCTGAATTTTTTTCGGTCCATATATATTTTTATATTGTGCCAAAAATTTAATTGCTACCAATTTATATAGTTGTTTTTTATTTGTTTTTGATTTCCTTTGAACATATATGTGTATAAATCAAATAAAATTATGATTTTTTAAAATAATTATTAGGTCCTTAACTAAATTCTCGCTTTTTTGACTATCCTTGACATTTATTTATGAAAAAAGTTTTTGAGGCACCTATCGCATCACTGATTGGAAAATACCTTGGTGGTTTTGATATGATACAGTCATTGAGGTTCTTTACGACTTTCTCAAGAAATGTGAAGCGGTTGTCAACCAAGTGAGGTTGCAGGGATCGGAAGAGATGAAAAGTCTGGAGAATATACCGGATGCGACAAAAACTCCCAGTCCAACGATGGGGTATAGAGGCCGAGAGTTAAGTTAAAATCAGTGTTAAATGGTACGCGTCATGTTTTTTAGATTATTTTGATTTAAGGAAAGCTGTAGCTGAATACATTGAATAATAGTGATTAAGTTCTGTTTAAGAGAATATATAAATTGTAGTTTGAACGATTCCGAAGGGATGATTTCCTGTGGATAACAAATAATGATATAAAAAATCGAACACGTTTGAAGGAGTGAAACAGCAAATATTGAATGAACATTTTTACTCCTCAGTCCTACGGATCTCTTTCGAAACAAATTATGGGGGTCATAGAGTGACATAGAGAGTGCAGATTTTGTTTTGTGGGATTTAACCCCAAAGGACATATATAAAAAACCAAATATATATATATATATATATATATATATATATATATATATATATATAACTGACAATTGAACTACAAAAAACTACTGAAGGAGTGCATAACTACCAAAAGGAGAAAGAGACCAAGTTTATAGGATTCAGTTCCGGAACAAAAGATTGATTTTTATTTCGTGATATTGATAACCTTCGTTACAAATCTTATCTTGGTGCTCTCTCTAGGACGGGTGTTTGTTTAAACGAAAGTGCATTTCATCACTACAAACAAAAACAATTTTTGAACAGAACAACCATTGTTCTAACTTGAAAAATATTGTGCAGGTTGTTCAGTATGAGAAACTGGACATTTTGGCGGATTTTTGCAGATTTTGGTACACTAACATAAAAACTTGCCCATGCTGTATGAGCACACACAAATATATTGGTTTTTAAGATAATCGAAAAGGGCTCTGGAAACCATCACTAAGTAGGGTATATCCGGCGGTATTCTCCAGTGTTTTCCCTTTTGGATTTTCAACTTCTTCGATCCCTGTAACATCACCTGGTTCATAGTCGCTTCACATTTCCGTAGGGAAGTCGAAAAAAGTCTCAATAACGTTATCACATCAAAGCCACTAAGTTTTATTTGATCTAGGAGTCGACAGTTACCTGAAAGGTCATAAATAAATTAACGTCAAAGGAAGTAAAAAACTCATAGTTGCCAGTCTACAATTAGAAAATACCTCAAACTGTTATCGTTGCAGGGTGATAATGAGTCATTTAGTGGAAAATGAGGATCCAAGTGACGCAATCATTGGTCTCACGCCATTTTTCCATTCTTTCGGATTCATGTTGATGTTTTTGAACGTGATTAGAGGCAAGAAAATGGCAGTCATAGGAAAATTTAAACTGAAGGTGTTCTTAGAAACCATTGTCAAGTACAAAATACGAAGAATCATTGTGCCACCTCCAGTTTTACTCATAATGCTAAAAAATCCTTTGACTAGCCAGTACGATTTGTCGTGTATAAAAGAGATTCGGTGTGGAGCCGCCTCGTTAGGAAAAGAAATGGAAAAAGAACTAAAAGACAGGTAATGCAAAAAAAATTATAATGATACATGTGTTTGTGCTTTTGTTTTCAATTAAAACCATCCATTCTTTGATTCCTCGTTGCAATAAGTTCTGGTTCTTTCTGACAAAATATTAGAGACAGTTTATCAGTTTCGATTTCGGTCAGATCATTAAGCTCCGTTAACTCAAGAATGGTGCCAGTGTATAAAAAAAAGGCATGCATGTTCTGTTTTGTATGCAGGACGTAGTGGAGATTGGGTAAGTTTGTTTTATAGGAAATAGTACACTCAGTAATAAAATGTTAGACACACGTGAAAAATTATTTTTCAAGACTTCAAAAGAATATTTAATGTGAAAACTGTAGTCACATGATTTTTAAATACATCTAGACACATCCTTAGTTTTATAAGTATCAGGAAAGTTGACAAGAGCAGAACATAAGCAAACAACATTGTAATATTTTGTGGTCTTTCCACTATTTTTTATTAAATCAAAAAATCTTTTTGGTAATGAATCATAAAAGTTTTATTATTTGTTGTGGATTTTCTTCTCATGAAGCCTGAATAACACTGTTCAAATATTTCATATTGATAAAGTGTCTTGATTTACTATAGACGTATCTTGAAAGACATCAATCTGGAGAGACTGTATTCAAATCTGGAGAGACTGTAGACCAGTCCAATTTTGAAATCTTATTTTGTCCAAACCAGTCCGTTATAAATTTCTGAGATTATGAAAATGAAAAGAAAACACATCAGGCCCATTCAAATTGGTTTTTTTTCGCAAGAAAAAGGTAACGCGAGGTACCTCAGCGTCTGACGCGTACATCTACAACGCACGCATGCCCGACACTATTTTATTCTATCGCTTGGTATCGTTGTGTATATGTCGCTCTCTTTTGCTCCACTCCCGTGTTGTCGCAATGTATAATAGCTTTCTTAACAATGAATGAAATGGAAAGTTATGAAACGAAAGCCACTAGTTTCTTTTTCAATTTTTTTGCACTTTTTAATAATCTTTGTACATTCCTAATTATCGTTTGCACTTTAACTTCCTCAGCTATTGGTCTTCCAGTATTACAGAAATTCGATACAGTTCTCAAAATGAGTCTTTCCCAGTTGAACAATGAGTTGCGTATTTCTCGACGAACCGAATCAATTTGGCAACCGATAAAAAACTTTTAATCTGCGTCCCATGTCCTCTTCCGAAAAATGACCAATTTTTCCCACAACAAATCACAGGCTTTTAAAATTTTTCTATACAAATTCACAAAAGCAATTACACTTTTTCCCTTTTCCAATATATTTTTATTTTTTATTTATTATATCCATACAATTGATTTTATTTCAAGTTATATTAACTTGTATTTGAAACAAATTATACAAGAAACAAAACGGTAACAATAAAAAAAAAACTTTGCACGTGCAGCACCGTACACGTGATAGAAGTGAAACTTCTTAAATTACATAACGCGTGGTACCTCAGCTGTTCATATATAGCGTCTGACGCGTACATCTACAACGCGCGCATGCGCGACATTATCTTATTCTGTTGCTTTGTATCGTATATACGTTGCTGTCTTTTGCTCTACCCCCCCGTGTCGTCTCAATGTATAGCTCTCTTTCTCCTTCTCTTTGCGCTATATCTTTCTTCTCTATCATGTATCACTCTCAAACTCTCAATTCTAGTCCAATTATCGATTATCGAATCGCCGCCTAAGAAGTTTCACTTCAAAAACAATGACAAAATTTAATTGTATTATTATTTTTTATTTCTATGGTATATCTTTACATTTTGAAACTGAGTGAATATCCTGTGACTAAAATACGTTCTTCTTGTTGATCAAAGTTGGGTTTTTTTGATGTGTCTCTGTTTTGTGGCTTAAGGATCACAGAATCCACTGTAACAGGGCCTTAAGGATCACAGAATCCACTGTAACAGGGCGATTCCATGATGGATTATCTCCGAGGATGGTTTTCCTTTATTAGATTTTTTGTCCCCTTTACCTTCCACTTAACATAACCCATTGTTGCCTCTGCTGTTTCCAGTAATAGCAACAGATACATCTAATTAACAAAACCGTCAATCCTGAGCGTTAAAATCTTCTTAAACCGATTTTCTATTCAGGTTTAAGGTCAAAAATGTTTCACAAGCGTACGGGATGACAGAAACGACGCTCGGAGTGCTCACGACTGAAGGTGAAAACGTGGCTAAAATAGGATCTGTAGGAAAGTTGGTGCCTGGGATGATGGTAAAGATCGTTAACGAAGATGGTGAACCTCAAGGACCGTACAAAGAGGGAGAGTTGTGTTTTAAAGGACCTTTGATTATGAAGGGATATGTAAACAATCCAAAAGCCACTGCAGACACTATAGACAAAGATGGGTGGTTGCATACAGGCGACATTGCTTATTATGATGACGAAGAAAATTTCTTTATTGTGGATAGGATTAAAGAACTCATCAAGTATAAGGCTTTCCAGGTACAGTATTAAGTTATTAGTTAATCAATATATTATAGTATAATATAGCATTAATCTTTCATTAACTTACTAATTTTTTGCGTCTGTAAAAAAATAGAGCTCAATTGGGAGTAAGTGGACTTGGTCCGGGGCTCCTTCAAGATTTGTTTCCATCCAGATTGATCTCCAGCAGCCTCTTGCAGAACTTCTTCAGTATCTGTTTTTAACATTGTTCTGCCATCATATTTATCTTTCTGTAACCGCCTGTTTATCCCTCCATGAATCTCCTTGGTATTTTCCTGTCCATCTGACTGATTGAATCCTCACATAGTCTCTAATATTCAGATCATTGTATAATTGCTGGAATTCAAAGTGATTTTGATTTCCCAAAATTTGCTATTGTTAACGGCACCAAAATTTACTTGTGATTGAGTACTTTTTTGAATTTGCAAGCATCTCTTCTGCTTTCTTCGTGAGGGTCCACGTCTTGCACTTACAAGTAACTACTAGTCGAATGACTGTTTTATAGATCCTAACTTTAGTGTTCCTTTGAATAAGTGTAGATTTTAGATGGCGGATGGTTGTCAAGTTGATTTTTTTCTGCAGGACGATACAAGATATGTGAGTGCATTGTGCTGTAAAAGTAAGATGTAGGTAGAGAGTTTCCAACATTCTATTTTCACAGTTTTGGTCAGAAGTTTGGTTTAATTTACAACCATTTTTTTCCACGATTAAAATCAGCAAATCAATGTTTTAAAGTTGAATAGAATGGACAATAATCTTGTTATGTTGTTCACATATCGTCATACATTTTTTTACCAGATAAAGATCGAAATCAAGTACTTGTCCAAACAATACTCGATTTGTGTATCTTATCATCGTCACTTGACATGGTTTACCAAATATTTTCGCAATGATCTAAACTTTTCTTCTAAGATTTGGCACAAAGTTACTACAGCAGCACTCTCATATAACGTATATGGTTATAACGTATCGAATAAACCAACGCGTACCATTTTTTTTGGAATCTTCAATAGATTTTTTTTTATAACGTGCTCTCTTATTGCGTATTTCTGATTTAGTTTACAAAAATATACATCCCACGTGGCAACAATTTTTTTTAATTAAAATTCCATCATTTCCCAAAGAAAAACTGTTGTTTCACTGCACTACGAATTTATGCTAAACGTTGCTCCCGCCGGTTTTTGTTCAAAATTCAAGGCTTTATTGTAAAAAACTGGTTATACATTTATGGTTCAAAGTATAGTCCATCGTTGGCCACTACTTTCTCCCAACTTTCAGGCAGCGTTTGAATCCCGCGGTGAAAAAACTGGTCATCTTTTGAAGCAAACCCGAATCTATCCAATTTTTTACTTCTTCATAAGACCGGAAGTGCTGGTCAGCCAGGCTATGTGCAATCGATCGAAACAGGTGATAGTCACAGGGCGCAACGTCAGGAGAATAAGGCGGGTGGGGTAGGACTTCCCATTTCAACGTGTCCAAGTATGTTTTGACCACTTTGACAACATGGGGCCGGTATTGCGACCGTTTGTCTTTCAATGCTCGGCTCAAACGCATCCATTGCGTTCGGTAACTATCCCGTGTGATTGTTTCAGATAGTAGATCATACATTACAAAGCTGGTCCCACCAAATACAGAGCATGACCTTGGTCCTGTGAATATTCAGTTTGGCCGTCGGCGTGGTCGGGATATTCCCATGATTTTCGATGCTTGGGGTTATCGTAATAAACCCATTTTTCGTGACTAGTCACAATGCGATTCTGAAATCCCTTCCGTTTTTTCTTTTCAAGCAACTGTTCACAAGCAAACAAACGGCGTTCAAATCTCAATCTCTCAAATCTCTCGGTTTCAACTCGTATGGCACCAAATATCCTTGCTTCTGGGTCATTCTCAGGTCTTTGAGGCGTTTTGAAATTGCTTGTTGAGTCACTCCCAATGATCTTGCCAACTCTTCTTGATTTTGACACGAGTCTTCATTAGGCAATTCCTCTAATTCTTCATCTTCAAAAACTTTCGCTGGGAGCAAAGTTGTATACCTCTTACATCAACCTTATGGCTCCCCCCCACTTCTTTCTGTTTGTAATCATGAAGAAATGGCTGGCTAAATTTTGTTTTTTCAGCATTGATTTTTAAAAGACCTTAAGATTCTCTGATACTTTCCAGGTGGCACCTGCGGAATTGGAAGCCCTCCTTATGACTCATCCTAGCATACGAGATTGCGCGGTTATTGGTTTGCCAGACGAGGCTGCTGGAGAACTCCCTCTGGCGTTCGTAGTCAAGAAACCGGACAAAGAGATTACAGAGGAAGAAGTAAAAAAATACGTGGCTGGTAAGACTGCACGTGCTATCTAAAATTACCTGTCCTAAATAAATATTTTTATTTCCTTTCAAGACGCTCTCTCTCATCAGAAGCAACTACGAGGAGGAGTCATTTTTACCAATGAGATTCTGAGAAATCCCACGGGTAAAATACTGAGGCGGATACTGAAGCAGAAGGCAGTGGAGCTAGTCAAATTGAAATCCAAATTGTAAAATAAGTTTTATTGTAATACTTTTTCAATGAATGGTTGGAAACATTTATGGTTTTTATACATTTACAACCCTTAAAAGTAATTTTGAATGTGTTGTGGAGAAAAAAACATATTTTGCTTTATTATTCGTTACATAAAAAGGCGAATGAGTTCCAGAGGTTTATATAGAGTTAATACAGATATTTTTTCCTACACTGTAATTTACAATCAATAATTTTTATCGAACAGTATTTGACCCATTGTCACGCCGGTAACCAGGCCGGATGCTTCCAATGGTGATCTTTTGCAATAGTTTAATTTTTTGACCCATTGTCACGTCGGTAACTAGGCCGGATGCTTCCAGTGGTACATACTTATCTTATATTAGGTTTGTTCTAGCAAAGATTTCAAACGGTTCCAAATCGTCCGGAGTTTGCGCAGACGAATGTACGCGTTCTAGCAAAATAAATCCGGGATTCCGAATACCAGTCAGATGTTCTAGCAACAACAAAATCCAGTTTGCAAACTAGTTTCAAACCGTTCAATTTAGTTTGTGGCATGCGCAATAGTTGGAAATATCCGTTTATTTATTTTGTTTTTTGATTGTTTGGTTATGTAGAAGCTAATTTCTTAAAGTGTTTTATATTTTTATTGTTTTGCTGAGTTAACATCGATAAACTGCAAACTTTGAGACTATTCAGTTTTTGTGTTTTAAAACATTTCCGCAGGCATTTTAGGAAAAGGGGATTTCTAGGTGTGATTGGGGCTATTGACGGCTCGCATATAAAAATTGATAAGCCTACTATCGATCCCGACGCATATTTAAATAGAAAATATTTTTACTTCAACTAGGCTGTAAGGTTCCCTCTATCTTTAAATAGGGTTAATAAGTTCTTCATGCAAGGATTGCCACTATCCCCGAGTACATAAAAATTGTGACACCTATCCACCATTTCTGCACATAGAGGTGCATTTCTAAAAACCCTGCTGTCAAGAGTAGAGCCAGGATATCCAATGAAAATATCTCTTATCCTCAAATTATGATCACACACAGCTTGCATCTGAAAAGAATTAAAAAAAAAACTTAAAACATTAAATATGAAGGGTATCAAAAATGAAATATGAATATTGTTGACAAATTCACTCTTACAAAAATTCACTCTTACAAATGTTTTGAAAATAAAGGTTGAATTATAAAAATTTCTAAAGATATGTTCTGTTTACAAACTGACAATGGACTTTGTAGAGTTGCACCAAATTCGCTAGGAAATATTAAATTTAATCTGAATATCGAGTCTGCTTGGAAGTTATATTAAACATAAATTATGTTAAATATAAATTATATTAAATATACATTATGTTAAATATGAATTATATTGAATATAAAATTATACTGTCTTAAAAATTAAAATTTGAATAATTTAAAATTTGAGTGGACCAAGAAATTGTTGAAATACCATCCAAGAAAATTAAAAACAGTTTGAAATGCCAATAAGTTAATCGTATAAAAGTAAACGTTTTTTAATATTGTCATTCCTTCATTTATTTATCGCATTCATAATTTACAACCATCCTGTATATTTATGTTTTGAAAATTAAAGTGTAAAGATGGCTTTGTAAATTAAGAAAAAAACGGCTGATTTACAAATACAACTTTATTCTTAAAGCCTGTACAACCACTAAACACTTAACCATCTTCTTTTTGTTTAACCTGACCTGTCAACATTAACTGGCATTTGCTACAAGCGCGAAATACGAAATAACATAAACTCTCAAAACTCGGTCATTCCTAACACCAAGAGTCCCGTCGCTCAATACAGTTGAAGTAAATATAGTCTTAACCACAAGTAACACAAATACCTACTTAAACAAATTGTGTTTACATAAAGGTGTACATAATACCTCTCATAAATATAACTTGAAATCAGACATAATAAATAACATATACAATAGCCATAATAGATATATAAGTAATAACACAAGACAAGAGTTTCTTAAAAAAGGGATCTCATAAATGATACAATAATTTTTTAATTGAAGGTTAAACAGTCAAAAAAATAAAGTTTTGTTGACGCTGAAGTATCTGTGTATTTTATAGCAACAGCGTGCATACTAACTTCATAAATTGCGGATTTTCAATGACACCACCAATAGTTGTAAACCAAGTTGAACAAAACTTGGGTCACTTTCTTCGTTAAATTTGTCTATTAACTTGGACAGATTAGGCATTATATTAAAATTTGGTACCTACAGTCTCTGGGTTTCTACTACAGACCAGTGAATGTTTTGACGGTTCTCGATCTTGTCACCTAGAAATTACGCAATCATTTTTATAGATCCATGCTATCTTATAAATATTTAATATTACCTAACATGATTTATCCATTGTTTCCGCTCAGTTGAATCGACCAGAAATGTAAAAATCTACAAATTTTTGTTCAATGTAACGTTTACCGTATGGCACAAAACACATCACCATTTTCAACTAAAACAGAAAATACCAATATTGTACCAAATACAATTTATAAAATAGATTTTGTAAAGAACCAACTTACCAATAATAAATTCAACAAAATATATCTGAAAATTCTCACAAAATACTGAAATTGACATTCATAGAAGGCAAAATAACATAACCTTAAATTTACTTTCAGACAAAAAAGTCCGAATAAAAACGTTTTATGAGCAATTCAAATTTGTTAAATGTAGAATGTATACTGACAATTACGAAACTGTGATAGAAACTACTTATTAAACATGTAAAGAGAAGAAAATGACTAACAAACCTAAGCTCTATGAGTATTTCTATGGATCTTTCCTTTGTTTGGAAAATCCTGAAGCTCCGCCCCATTGGACGTCAGACTTAGGTGGTCCAATGGACCACGTAAATTATGTTAAATATAAATTATGTTAAATATAAATTATGTTAAATATAAATTATGTTAAATATAAATTATGTTAAATATAAATTATGTTAAAATAAATTATGTTAAATATAAATTATGTTAAATATAAATTATATTAAACATAAATTATGTTAAATATAAATTTTCTTAAATTATATTAAAAAAATATAAATTATATTAAATATAAAATTATATTATCCTAAAAATTAAAATTTGAAATTGAATTGATAATTTAAAATTTCTGAGTAGGCACAAATTGATGAAATACCATCCAAGAAAAATAAAAACAATTTGAAATGCCAATAATTTAATTGTCTAAAAGTAAATGTTTTTTAATATTATCATTCCTTCTTTTATTTATCGCATTCATAATTTACAATTATCCTGTATCTAAAAGAATGGCTGATTTACAAATATAGCAATTTTATTTTTAAAGCGTGTACAACTACTAAACACTTAACCTTTTTGTTTAACCTAACCTTCCAACATTAACTGGCGTTTGCTACAAACGCCAAATACCAATAACATTATGAATTCTTACAACTCGGCCATTCCTGACACCAAGAATTTACTTACCAACAACTTCATAAAATGGTATTTCCACTGGTACCACCATTAGTTGGGCAAAACTTGTCACTTTCTTAGTTAAATTTGTCTATTAACTGAGACAGATCGGGCATTATATTAAAATTTGGTACTTCTAATCTCTGGGTTTCTACTTTGTTTTGTTGGAGCACATGTGTATATTGTTGCAACGGCGTGCTCACTAAGTTCATAAATTGAGGATTTCCACTGGCAACACCATTAGCAGTAGAGTTCACAAAGTCTTCCTCACTAATCACACCTTTTGTTTGAGCGGAATCGTTTTCAGAAGCCATTTTTTGATTAGCGTGGACCTTTACCTCAAAATTTAACTTTCACTTTTCATAATAAAACACTGACGATTCCCCGATTTGATTGACGATTCACTGATTTTTCCCTGTTAACTCCTAAATGAATCTTTAATTCCACTTCTCAAATTGTAAGGATGGCTTCATAAATTGAAAAACCAGCTGATTTACAAAAAGAAAAAATTTTTAAAGCGTTTACAGTTACTAAACATTTAACCTTTTTTTTTTAACCTAATCTACCAATTTTAACTGGCGTTTACTATAAACGCGGAATACGAAATAATAGGTTTGTTCTAGCAAAGGTTTCAAACGGTTTGAAACCAGTTTGATGGATTAATTAACTGCGCATGTTCGTCCCTAAACTTGGTTGCAAACGGTTTGACATTTTTTTTCTGCTAGAACGCTTATTTTGATTGACATTTCTCTGCGTCGTTGAATTGCGTTTGTTTATATTTTCATTTGAAAATAGTAGAGGGGAAAAAAAATTATAAAAATGATACTGTGGGGGCATTAAAATCGTCCAAAATTACAAAAGAATTTAGCTTTTATATAACCAAATAATCCAAAGTCAAAACAAATTAACGAACATTTCCAGCTATTGCCCTTGTCACAAACTAAATTGAACGGTTTGAAACTAGTTTGCAAACTGGATATTGGTTGTTGCTAGAACATCTTACTGGTGGTCGGAATTCCGGTTTTAATTTGCTAGAACGCGTACATTCGTCTGCGCAAACTCCGGACGATTTGAAACCCTTTGAAAACTTTGCTAGAACAAACCTAATATTTTTGAAAATTATTGTTGAATTATAAAAAATGTCTAAAGAAATATTGTTTACAAACTGACATATATGTTTGGACTTTATAGAGTCGCGGCTCAATTCACTGTGAAACATTAAATTTAACCTGAATGTCGGGTCGGCTCCGAAGTTATACTTTATTTGCACAACTTTTCCGAATCGCGGTTCTCAAAGGATTTAATCTGTCATTACGCCTCGTTAAAACTGGGTATTCTAATGGCGGCAAATTTAAAATACGGTATTTAATATTCTAGAGATATTTGGAGTTTATTGCTTACTACATGATGCATGTATTGACATTTATAAAATACATAAATAGATAAAGTACATTTATAAAGTAGTAAATATTGAGAAAAGTTAAATAATATTGAATAACCAAAATTTAGTTTCCAGTTTTGTAACTATTTTTCGAGCGAAAAAACAATATAAATCAGAATTGAAAAAACAAAACACATATATGCTGTTAAATCATTAATTTTATTTCCATAAACAATACACTGTTAAACATACATCATAAAACATCCACCAATTAAGATAATACATTACTTAATTTAACAATATTTGCAAATATAAATAAATCCATCTGCTAACTATCTATAATGCCTGACCAGCCAGAGACTTCCCAAATAGAAGGCACCCAAACCATTTATATTTTTTTTTTGATGTTTAAACGATTTCGAGTTACCGTCATTTGTTTTTCAACAACAACAATCAACATTGCCACATTAGCTAAACGACAAACAGATGGAAAAGAGAAAAACAGTGTACGAGATTTTGCTTTCTTGGCATGTAAGAAATACTTTTTTGGCTTCGAATTGTGACTCGCGACAAAAAATATATATATTTCATCATAGGTTGACCCAGGACAAAAGCAATATCAACGGCAAGACAGAATCCCTTTGGAAAGAAGATCGAACTATGCATTTGGTGGGATCAGAATGGTGTCGTATATCATTAGCTTCTGAAACCAGGTGAAACAGCTAATACGATTCGCTATCGTCAACAAATGATCGATTTGAACCATGCATTGGTTGAAAAGCGACCAGAATGGCTACAAGACATGGAAAAGCGATTTTGCAGCAAACAACGCTCCATCACACACAGCGAAAACCCCATACTCACGAAAATTGGCCCCCTTCAAACTGCTACTTGTTTTCATCGATATCTCACGTACTTTCCATGAAACACTTCAACAATTACGGAGATGTCGAAAAATGGCTTGATGACCACCTCAAAGGATGTATGGTTTTTCTGGGAGGGCATCCAGAAATTGCCAGAGACGCGAGAAATGTGCAGCTAGCGATGCAGCTAAAAATACCCTTTGATTACGCCATTTTTTAACTTTCTCCCAAATTAAATGTGTGTTTTTACAGAAAAAAATAAAGAATTTTCATCGGCTACACCTGATGTAGCCAAAGTCTAGAAATCTTCTGAAAAGGCTTACTTACTAAGAAACTACCTACTTATATGTACCACAACATATCTTGGAACTGTTGCCATCCTACCATCAGCCTTCAATGTCTTTCATAAATTTCTAATTTATGTGTAACCCAATCAAAAGAATATCCTCGATTAATAAATGAAATGTACCAAAATCCTGAAAAACACTAAATATTTGAACTTTTTTGTTTTATTTAGAATGGAAATGTACCTTTTCTTTACTTTTTATTTGGATAGTAGGTTTGCTTTTCTATTTTTCTTTTTTTGCATATTCCTTCAGATGATTGTTTTGTTTCCATTGAATACGATTTTGTCATCTCATTTATAATAGTTCTTAATTTAACTAGTTGATGTTTATCTAACCAATCATACAAATTTCTGTACTCTTTGAACATCTACAAATTAAATTATCTGCTAAAACTTTTATAAGACTTATTGTATACAATTACCTTGTTCTTTATCTCCAAATTGGTAGTCGAATTTGGTTCTTGTTAATTGGCGCTTTCTTGAATATAATTATTCATAACCTTACAAGAATTACTAAACTATGCTATGCTACCCTACAAAGAAGACGCTCCTGTAGCGCTTTGAAAAATACATAATATTTTTGAATGATTACCTCATTCTTCTCCTTTAAATAATAGATGTATTTTAATCTTGTCTGCTAGTCATATCCTCAACAAAGCAAACATCATCATATTATTGTAACTGGCTGGTTGAAAGTTCAGTACTAATTAAAACATTATTTTAATAGTTTAGACCTACAACGGACTCACTTCTCTCCTCAAATATGGCTAAAACATGCATATGTTTACTTACAATTAATGTTATTTTCCTCAGTTCATCTTCATGTCTTGCATAGGTCTTAATGAATTCAACCATTCTTCTTCAAAATAGTAATGAAACTTATCGTAAAAACAACTTGTCTTTAAAAGACTATACTACTCGTTAAAATTCTTGTTTCTATTGTTGAAGGGCATACTCAGTTAATACGAATACTCCCCCAATTTTCACTTCACGTACTTTACAAGTACTTACGTAACCTAATAATGCATTTGAAATTAATCAGAAATATTAATATTTCCAGAAAAGAATACAACCTGTACATTTACTTCTGTTACATTGGTTGGTTATGTTTTTTTTCACCATTTGCAAGGTTATTTTTCTACAGCAAACATAGTTTTCATTTCTATTCTCCAGTGATTTAATATTTAAATCATGAATAGTGCTAAGATGTTAGCGGAGATTAATGCGACATGAAAATTTCTCTGTGTTAAATATTAAAATGAAGCCAATGGGCCAGTTAGAATGCAATGATTTCAATTCTAATTAACTGAAGTTATCGATGATGGTCGATTTTCAGATGGGCCTTAATATTGGTAATTCAAGAAACCTCCTGACTTTTACAACACAACAATGAATTAATAAATATAAGTTATATTAAATATAACATTACATTAAATATAAGAAATATATTAAATATCATTTATATTAATTATAATTTAGGTTAAAATATAATTTTGATTAAACATAATTTATGTTAAACATAATTTATGTTAAATATAATTTATATTAAATATAAATTATATGTTGAAATGCGCGTGCGCAAGTTCAAATGAGTATGCACGTGCGCAGGTTCAAATGTGTAACCAAATCAAAAGAATATCCTCGATTAATAAATTAAATGTACCAAAACCCTGAAAAACATTAGATAATTTAACTGTTTTGTTTTATTTAGAATGGAAATATACCTTTTTCTTTACTTATTATTTGGACAGTAGGTTTGCTTTTCTATTTTTATTTTTTTGCATATTCCTTCAGAGGTTTGTATTGATTCCATTAAATACGGTTTTGTAAACTGATTTAGTTCGTAATTTAACTAGTTGATGTTTATCTAACCAATCATACCAATTTCTGTACTCTTCGAACATCTACAAATTAAATTATCTGGTAAAACTTTTATAAGACTTATTGTATAACATTACCTTGTTTTTTATCTCCAAATTGGTAGTCGAATTTTGATCTTGTTAATTGGCGCTTCCTTCAATATAATTATTTATATCCTTACAAGAATTACTAAACTGTGCTATGGTACACTACAAAGAAGACACTCCTGTAGTGCTTTCAAAAGTACATAATATTTTTGAATGATTACCTCATTCTTCTCCTTTAAATTAATAGATGTATTTTAATCTTGTCTGCTAGTTATATTCTCAAATAAAGCAAACATCATCATGGTATTGTAACTGGCTGGTTAAAAGTCCAGTACTAATTAAAACATTATCTTAATAGTTTAGACCCAAAACAGACTCAGTTTTCTCTTAAAATATGGCTAAAACATGCATATGTTTACTTACTATTAATGTTCTTTTCTTCAGTTTATCTTCAAGTTCTGCATGTGTCTCAATGAATTCAACCATTAAGTTTTCTACAAAACAGTAATAAAATTTATCGTTATAGCAACTGCTCTTTTAAAGACTATACTACTCCTTAAAATTCTTGTTTCTATTCTTGAAGGACATACTCATTTAATATGAATACTCACCCAGTTTTCACTTTACGTACTTTACAAGTACTTACGTAACCTAATATTGCATTTGAAACTAACCAGAAATATTAATATTTGCAGAAAAGAATACAACCTGTCAATTACTTCTGTTACATTGGGTTGTAATGTTTTATTCACCATTTGCAAGGTTATTTTTTTCTACAGCAAACATAGTTTCCATCTCTATTCTCCAGTGATTTAATATTTAAATCATAAATAGTGCTAAGATGTTTGTGGAGACTAATGCGACAAGAAAATTTCTCTGTGTTATATATTAAAATGAAGCCATTAGGCGAGTTACAATGCATTGATTTCAATTCTAATTAACTGAAGTTATCCATGATGGTCGATTTTCGGATGGGCGTTAATATTGGCAATTCAAGAAACGTCCCGATCCTTACAACAGAACAATGAATTAATAAATATAAGTTATATTAAATATAACATTAAATTAAATATAAAAAATATATTAAATATCATTTATATTAATTATAATTTAGGTTAAAATATAATTTTGATTAAACATAATTTATGTTAAATATAATTTATTTAAAATATAATTTATGTTAAATATAATTTATGTTAAACATAATTTATGTTAAACATAATTTATGTTAAATATAATTTATATTAAATATAAATTATATGTTGAAATGCGCGTGCGCAAGTTCAAATGAGCATGCACGTGCGCAGGTTAAAATGTGTAACCAAATCAAAAGAATATCCTAGATTAATAAATTAAATGTACCAAAACCCTGAAAAACATTAGATAATTTAACTGTTTTGTTTTATTTAGAATGGAAATATACCTTTTTCTTTACTTATTATTTGGACAGTAGGTTTGCTTTTCTATTTTTATTTTTTTGCATATTCCTTCAGAGGTTTGTATTGATTCTATTAAATACGGTTTTGTAAACTGATTTAGTTCGTAATTTAACTAGTTGATGTTTATCTAACCAATCATACCAATTTCTGTACTCTTCGAACATCTACAAATTAAATTATCTGGTAAAACTTTTATAAGACTTATTGTATAACATTACCTTGTTTTTTATCTCCAAATTGGTAGTCGAATTTTGATCTTGTTAATTGGCGCTTCCTTCAATATAATTATTTATATCCTTACAAGAATTACTAAACTGTGCTATGGTACACTACAAAGAAGACACTCCTGTAGTGCTTTCAAAAGTACATAATATTTTTGAATGATTACCTCATTCTTCTCCTTTAAATTAATAGATGTATTTTAATCTTGTCTGCTAGTTATATTCTCAAATAAAGCAAACATCATCATGGTATTGTAACTGGCTGGTTGAAAGTCCAGTACTAATTAAAACATTATCTTAATAGTTTAGACCTAAAACTGACTCAGTTTTCTCTTAAAGTATGGCTAAAACATGCATATGTTTACTTACTATTAATGTTCTTTTCTTCAGTTTATCTTCATGTTCTGCATGTGTCTCAATGAATTCAACCATTAAGTTTTCTACAAAACAGTAATAAAATTTATCGTTATAGCAACTGCTCTTTCAAAGACTATACTACTCCTTAAAATTCTTGTTTCTATTCTTGAAGGACATACTCAGTTAATATGAATACTCACCCAGTTTTCACTTTACGTACTTTACAAGTACTTACGTAACCTAATATTGCATTTGAAACTAACCAGAAATATTAATATTTGCAGAAAAGAATACAACCTGTCAATTACTTCTGTTACATTGGGTTGTAATGTTTTATTCACCATTTGCATGGTTATTTTTTTCTACAGCAAACATAGTTTCCATCTCTATTCTCCAGTGATTTAATATTTAAATCATAAATAGTGCTAAGATGTTTGTGGAGACTAATGCGATAAGAAAATTTCTCTGTGTTATATATTAAAATGAAGCCATTAGGCGAGTTACAATGTATTGATTTCAATTCTAATTAACTGAAGTTATCCATGATGGTCGATTTTCGGATGGGCGTTAATATTGGCAATTCAAGAAACGTCCCGATCCTTACAACAGAACAATGAATTAATAAATATAAGTTATATTAAATATAACATTAAATTAAATATAAAAAATATATTAAATATCATTTATATTAATTATAATTTAGGTTAAAACATAATTTTGATTAAACATAATTTATGTTAAACATAATTTATGTTAAATATAATTTATTTAAAATATAATTTATGTTAAACATAATTTATGTTAAACATAATTTATGTTAAACATAATTTATGTTAAATATAATTTATGTTAAATATCATTTATGTTAAACATAATTTATGTTAAACATAATTTATGTTAAATATAATTTATGTTAAATATCATTTATGTTAAATATAATTTAAAATTATCAAACTGCTCTAAGTCCAAGAATGTACGCGTTCTAGCAAATTAAATCCGGCATTCCGACTACCAGTCGGATGTTCCAGCAACAACAAAATCCACTATGCACACTAGTTGCAAACTGTTCAATTTAGTTTGTGAAATGCATATATATGTATATATATATATATATATATATATATATATATATATATATATATATATATATATATATATATATATATATATATATATATATATATATATATATATATATATATATATATATATATATATATATATATATATATATATATATATATATATATATATATATATGTATATAGCATATGCATATGTATATGTATATATTTATATATAGGCTAACTAGACAAATAGTCGAATTTTATGAAAATAGGAGTAGAGCTAAAGTAGAAATAATTAAATGGATTGCTGCAATTAAAGAGGACCTAAGATCAGCAAATATTACACAAAGTGAAATTCAGGATAGAGGCAGTTTCAGACACAAGGTTAACGTTTGGAAGGTTGGCCAGAGAGAAAAATGTAGGAAGACTGGAACAACTTGGTCTGACGAAAGGAAAAAAGCTCATAGCGAAAGAATGAAATTAGTATGGGCGCAAAGGAAGGCTAACAATAAGCGCTTCTAATTGTACTTCGCGTGGTCCACCAGGGGCCATACGTGAATAATAATAATAATAATAATAATAATAATAACTTAACCACACAGGCCCAGCCTATAGAACAAACTCCTAATTTTCCACCGGAGGCCTCACCGTCTAGCAATGAGGAAGTGACCTTACAACAGAACTTGTCTAATGTACGAGAGAAGTTTTACAGTAATTTGGCCCATTTTATTGGGTCAAATCCACTAAATAGACCAAAAATTCCAATACTGCGAAATATTACAAAAGCTCGTATTACTCTAATGCAGATCAATAAAGTTCTGGAATCACATCTGGCTGGGATACTAGATCTGTGTGATATACATCTTGCGTTGTACTGTGCAGCAGTGACTGCGATCGAAATTTCAGGCCAAAAAACATACACCACCAGTGCGAGCAGGCATAATTTCCAGAAAAATACGCCTGCCTGGAAAACACGCCTTGAAAACAATATCGATGATTTCCGAAGGAAGGTCGACGTCATCTCAGAATACCTTTCTGGTAATCGATCAAGTAAAGTAATGAAAAAAATAAAAACAATTGCCAATAAATCTGGCATTGGCTTGGACGATCCAAACTTCTCCGAAAAATTATTGGATCTTAAAGATCGGTTTAGACAGAAAGCTAAATCTAAAGGGGCTAGGCTAGCAAGATATAACGAGCTAAAAAAACGAAAGCACCAAAATTCAGAATTCATAAATAGTCAAAAGAAATTTTATAGAGAGCTCGAACAAGGCAGTAGCAGGTCAGAACTTGAGAATGTGGACATGTCCTCCTTTGCAGAATATTGGCAATCGGTTTGGAAAAGATCAGATGATTATGAAAAAGCGGCACCTTGGATTAAAACAATTGAACAGCACACAACTGCTCTCCCAGAAATGGAGTTTAACGATTTCACGGCGACTGACATTTGCACCGCCGTCAAGAAAACTCATAACTGGAAAGCTCCTGGACCAGATGGACTACATAACTTCTGGATTAAAAACTTTACGGCGGCCCACCGTCCACTTGCTAGTGCATTTAAAGAGGTAATGATAAATCCTGATACTTTCCCGAATTTTTTAATGGAAGGCAATACATATCTTCTGTACAAAAAGGGTGATGCTAAGCAACCCAATAACTACAGACCCATCACGTGTCTGTCAGTATTTTATAAATTGTTGACAGCCCTAATCAATGAAAAAATTTACAAACATTGTGATGAAAACAATATTTTTGAAGAAGAACAGAAAGGATGTATAAGAGCAAGTATGGGATGCAAGGAACAGCTAACGATCGATGCTGTAGTTCTCGAACAAGCGCGGAAAAGAAAACGCAACCTAAACATCTGCTATATAGACTACAGGAAAGCCTTCGATAGTGTTCCACACGATTGGTTACTAGAAGTCCTGAAGATTTATAAAATAAGCCCTCCCATCATTAACTCCTTAAGGTGCCTAATGGGGAAATGGAAAACAAATCTCTTTATCGACCAACAATGCATTACAACTGCGAATATCGAGAGAGGAATTTTTCAGGGAGATTCCTTTTCTCCAGTTTGGTTTTGTCTAGCCCTAAACCCTATGTCTACATTACTGAACAACAGTAATATAGGATATAAACTAAAAATGAGAAATCCACGAAAGCTCTCGCACCTACTATATATGGATGACCTTAAACTCTATGGAGAAACTAGAGAAAAACTAAACTCCTTAATAAAAATGGTCGAAGAATTTAGTAGGGATATCAAGATGTCATTCGGACTTGATAAATGCTCTACCATTAGCATTCAAAAAGGAATAGTCAACAATCAACATTCAACACACTGTAACATACAACAACTGGCACCAGAAGAATCCTATAAATATTTAGGTATACCTCAAAACGAGAAATTTAAGCATAGCCAGTTAAAGAAAGACTTTTCTACTATGTACGAAAAGAGGCTTACAAAACTTTTAAATACCAAACTGAACAGTGGAAACCTGATTAGAGCGATCAATGGATGGGCAGTGCCAACTCTGACCTATTCCTTTGGTATTGTTAAATGGTCAGAAACAGACCTTGATGGACTGGATAGATTAACACGTCGAACATTGACAAAATTCCGATGTCTGCATCCAAATTCATCTATGAAGCGACTGTACATTCCAAGAAAGTTGGGAGGCAGAGGCCTCGTGAACATTAAGAACCTTTGTCTGAACCAGGAGAGTAAGATGAGAGAACGCTTCATTAATTCAAGCAGCACGCTAATGAAGTTGGTTGCTAAGGAGGACCGGGGTTTCACCCCTTTGAACCTAGATAAATTGAATCGTGTTGATGGTAGAACAACACTTACGGATTGTGTCCGTGAATGGAAACAACAGACACTGCATGGACGGTATCCAAAGTCACTCGAGGATGATACCATTGATGGACCATTGTCTCTAAAATGGCTGACCGATGGGCTGTTGTACCCAGAAACAGAGGGTTTTGCGACATCTATTCAAGATAAGGTAGTAAGAACACGGAACTATGAAAAGCATATACTACACATGGATGTTGTCGACCGATGTAGGAAGTGCGGTATAGTGGGGGAAACGATTGAACACCTTATCGGTGGGTGTGCAGTTCTAGCCCCTAATGCTTATTTAGGAAGACATAATCAGCTGGCGAAAATTATACATCAGCAAATTGCATTAAAGTATTCGCTATTAGATAACGCACCTGCTCCATATTATAAGTACTCACCTTCTCCCGTATTGGAATCATCTGATTCAATCCTATACTGGGACAGACCAATCACAACAGATCGAACGGTCGATTATAATAGACCAGACATTGTTCTAATTAGTAAAAAGGAGAAAAGGGCTTTTATAATTGACATCGCAGTGCCACTCTCTCATAATATCAGGAAAACCGAGTTGGAGAAAACCACTAAGTATGAAAACCTTGCGTACGATTTGAAAAACCAGTGGAAACTGCATAAGGTAGAGATAGTGCCTTTCGTTATATCCGCCGAAGGCCTAATAAGTAAGAACTTTTCAAAAAATTTGAAGAACCTTGGTATCTCAAAATCGATTGCCATAGTGGGACAACGTGCAGTGCTCTTGCAGACGTGCCACATTGTTCGTAAAATTTTATGCTAAGTGAGAGGAGTTGAATTGCTTTCTCATTTTGGCATTGTAATATAGACCAGCCTAGGCTGAGATGCTGAGTTCAGTACGAGGATAATAATAATAATATATATATATATATATATATATATATATATATATATATATATATATATATATATATATATATATATATATATATGTTTAAATGAACATGCGCTTGCGCACGCTCAAATTAGTATGCGTGTACGCATGTTCAAATGAGAATGTGCGTGCGCATGTTTAAATTAGAATGCGCGTGCGCATGTTCAAATGAATATGCGCGTGCGCATGTTCAATTGAGCATGCGCGCGCACGTTCAAATGAGACTGCGCATGCGCATGTTCGAATGAGCATGTGCGTGCGCAGATTCAAATGGATATGCGCGTGCGCAGATTCAAATGGATATGCGCGTGCGCATGTTCAAATGAGTATGCGTGTGCGCATGCTCGAATGAGAATGCGCGTGCGCAGGTTCATATGGGTATGCGCGTGCGCATGTTCTAATGAGAATGCGCATGCGCATGTTCAAATGAGTATGCGCGTGCGCATGCTCAAATAGTTATGCGCGTGCGCAGGCTCAAACGGGTATGCGCGTGCGCATGTTCGAATGAGTATGCGCGTGCCTACGCTCAAATGAGAATGCGCGTGCGCATGTTTAAATGAGTATGCGCGTGCGCATGCTCAAATTGTTATGCGCGTGCGCAGGTTAAAACGGGTATGCGCGTGCGCATGTTCGATTGAGCATGCGCGTGCACAAGCTCAAATGGGTATGCGCATGCGCAGGTTCAAATGGGTATGCGCGTGCGCAGGTTCAAATGGATATGCGCGTGCGCACGCTCAAATGAGAATGCGCGTGCGCATCTTCAAATGAGTATGAGCGTGCGCATGATCAAATCGTTATGCGCGTGCGCAGGTTCAAACGGGTTTGTGCACGCGCATGTTCGAATGAGTATGCGCGTGCGCAGATACAAATAGACACGCGCGTGCGCAGGTTCAAGTGGATATGCGCATGCGCAAGGTCAAATGTGTATGCGCGTGCGCATGTCTAAAGTGGTATGCGCGTGCGCATTTTCAAATGAGTATGCGCGTGCGCAGGTTTAGATGGGTATGCGCGTGCGCATGTTCAAATTAGTATGGACATATGCAGGTACTAAGTCGTAAATTTTGCGATGTTCTTACATCGTTTTTGGCAGATATGTATGCTCAATTAACAATGTTCACTATTATATTCATGGCTATCATGGCTAATTAATAGTTGCCAAATATACTTATTCACATATTAGCTTTAAATGTTACTTCCGATTATAGCTTTTCTATTGGTGATTTAATAACTTTCCATTTTTTGTTATCAATCCCATGGTTTTTGACCCTTGTAAGAAATTTTTCTTTCAAATGATGTAAAGTTGAATACATTTTCGAAAATTATTTCGTCTACACCTTGAATAACATTTATTTTTCTAGATTGTGTTGAAATATATGTTATGAAAAATCTTATGCCTGTTCATCAGTTCGATATTCGACGGTCAAACAGACGTATGGATCAAATAAATATCGAATAAACATATAGATAAATATATAATATCTTTTTATTACATGCGTTCTTCCTACTTTATGTAGAAATATAAAATACGAAAAATTTGGAAAAAATATAAAAACCTTATATAAGCGGTATATCGTTTCGTCTGGCGCCATCCGTTGGCGTAAAATCACAATAGACAAGCGAATTGTGCCATTGACTTTTCGGAAAATTTGGGACACCGTTCTCGCTTTTCCATCTGTCTGTCGTTCAGCTGATGTTGTTCCCATTTTTCTGCTTTCTGGATCTTTCCCTTGACATTCAGAGGACCACAAATGGTTCGGCGACCAACATTTAAGCTCTCTGCCATTTGTTATTGAGTTGGCATATCGTCTTCTTTCAACAATGCTTTCAATTTGATATCTTCAATTTTTTTCGGTTGACCGGTGCTTTTGTATCGTCCAAACTAACCGTCATAAGCGTTTTGAGTGGTGACATTGTCACCTGTAAGTTTCCACAAGTATACTACGGCTTTCATTCGCGTTTTTTTTTTGATTGGACAAGAAAAGCAGTACGTGCCTTAAATACTATTTATTTGACTCGAAAATCGACATGTTTACAACACGAAAAAGTGTGGAAGTGGCATTGTGAACGGTAGCGACAAAATGACATAAGAGATTAGACTGTAAACCGACCGTTGTCTCATAAAAAAAAAATTAAAAAAAAAGTATTAACCGCCACACCTGGTATATATAAACTGACCAAAATAAACCATTGCAGATGATAAAAAAATGGACTGGAATTAAAAATGAAAATTATTAACCTTTGTATGGTTCAAGAAATGTATTTTGTTTGTTAACTTGCATGAAAAAAATACTCTGAGTGAGTGTACTTTGGTATTAAAAAAAAAAAAATATTGGGTGAGTTGGTTCAGGTTAAAAGATAATTTTGGACGTTTTGTATTAGTTATTTCATGCTAACATCCAAAATACTGAGCACCCTGTAAAAATCTAACTATTGGTTAATCCAAATAGAATGGAATTTCAAAAACAAATTAGTTCATGAATAATTATGTATTTATAAATAAAATTATTAGTATTTGGTTCATTCCCTCATGGCAGTTATAAGAGCAGTTATAAAATCTGTATTAATTTGTAGCAATCTTCTATACTATGATGGTTGTTCTGTGAACTCTCCTTATATCTAATAAATATCTATATCATTTAAATAAGGGGACTGTGTAGGTCATTCCAAAAGATTTGTTTTACATTTCTTTTAAGATCCGGTTTAAGATGATTTAATGTAAATGAGGTAAACTAGGGGGTTGTTCATTGCTATCGAAATGAAAAACCATAGAGCAACCATATTCTGAGGGTATCGATACAATATCGATTCGTTTCCACCGCGAAAAATCGATGAATTCAAACCATGACAGAAAATTGGCCGTCCTGAAAAGCTAGGTTTTTTCATATTTAGGGTCCATTTACTCAAGAACTACTATTGTAATGCGGTTTTTATCTAAGTATTCAGCCGTATTTAGTGTTTGTTTTAAACTTTTTAGGTCCAAAAGTATATTAGGAAAAAATATGTTAGCAAAGGTAAAAAAGCGAAATTTTGGTGGCTTATTAAAACTTGGCAACTTTCCCATATGGATAAGCCATTCATCGAATTTCTTTAAAATGACAGTATCTTTTGTCAACAGTTTACGGTGATGACTGCTTATCCCCTGCGTGTGCCCTGAGTGGTATAAGCTAAGCTATTCCAGGACGGTCGTGGTGCTTTAGAAGACCCAGGCCTGAAAAAAAAATGCAATCGCTGTGGAAAAAGTGCGTGAAATGATCACTTACGATGCAATTTTTTTGTAGAAGAGAATCGTTCCAGTAAGGACCGAATATTGAGCGCCGGGAATTTGGTTTTTGTTGCACGATAATGCACCATCTCATAAGGCTTTCGCTGCTCGTGAATTTTTGGTGAGGAAACAAGTATGTATACTTCAAGCTCCTCCGTATTCACCTGATTTATTAGCGTGTGATTATTTCCTGTTCCCGGAAACTCGAAACAAAAAAGACAAAAAAGTCTATGCTAGCACTGTATTGATGCGGTATTTTGATTAAAAAGAAATATTTTTGGCGAAATAACTAATTATTTTTTTATTTAAATAGTTTACACATACTGTGTAAACAGGCGATGGGACATTTTTTATGTGCTTTATCGGCTATACCTTATATACATTAATACATTAATTATTTTCATTTATTTAAAAAAATGTCACTTGTTTCTATATGAATGTCATTAATGTTCAACCTTTGATCTGAAAATAATCGAAATTAAAATTAGTCTAACTGTTTATTATCTTGAGATAGTCTTGTTTAGTCGTTCAATTGTTAAGCATGGTGAAGAAAAACGTTCTGCGTGGTATTCCACTAGAAAAGAAAGTTTTAAACGAGTCTTTGGGTGAATTATTACTTATTTCACTAAAAAATGCAACAAAGAATGTTATTTTGGTAAGATATTTTTTTGCTTTTTTTGCGAAAAATATAACGGAAGATTAAAATTACACGCACAATATTTACTTATTAAATCCATCTTCGTCATTAAATTAGTATTTACAGAAATATAACTTAAGCAGAGGAAAAATAGCAGAGATAAGATCAAATTTTAATGTCTTTTTTTGTCTTATTAAAGTAGTAACATACGGGAGTACTGTGAAAATATTGAGATACGAATACATTATATCATTTAGATATAAAATATTCGTCTTCTTGTTCAAACTGATTTCTATTGAAGAATCTTTTTTTGCTCTATATGTAATGATATTTGTTGTACACAGTATGTCGGAAAAATAACGGAACTTTTTAAATAAAAAAAACAATTACCAATGGAATGGAACAAAATATTCCATTCGTAGCCAGTTTGAGTTTCGGGGACATGAAATAGTCGCACGGAGATAAATCAGGTGAATACGGAGGATGTTGAAGCACACAAACTTGTTTTTTCAACAAAAAATCATGTACAGCGCCAGTCCTGTGAGATCAAATCGAATACCGACTGTTCGTTTGTTTTTGTTTGTAAATCCTTTATCAAAATTTCGTGAATTATGCCTTAAGTCGTATTTAATTCCTCTGCTATCCAGTCGAATACAGTTGAATTCGTGTTATAAGTCATTAATTTAGGCAGTTTTTCCACTAACTCATCGCGATTATTTTTTTTTGACCGGCCTGGCTTTGGGTCAAACACACGTGTACGGGGCAAGCAATTCTCACCATAAACGGAACTTGAAACAAAATTTAATATGGGCTATATCAGTTCTTTAGTCAGAAATCTTAAGCTGGGCACACATCAATACAAATTTGCATTGTGCGGGCTGTATGTATTTAATTGGATCCACACCAATAAAATTTTACATTGTGTTGAATTTTACGAAACAATTTGTTCGAATTATCTGGTGGAAATTAGCTGGTATGTGTGCATGCTGTGCGGCGACAATATTTGTGTATAACTTTGAGTGTCAAAGCGTCTACATTGCCGCAGGCACAAATATACAACACATATAGCCCGCACAACGCAAATTTGTATTGATGTGAACCCAGCTTTTGATGTGGTGTGTCTATGTGGTAATGTAGACTCTCTGACTGACAAAGTTATACACAAATATTGTCGCCGCACTGCACGCACACAAACCGTCTGTTTTTCATCGAGTAATTCAAATAAATTGTTCCAGTAAATTCAAAACACACGCAACATTTTATTGGTGTGGACCCAGCTTTAGAAGCTTTATGACTACGGGATTGTTTAGTTACCGAAGAAATTGAGAAAAGTCATCGAATAGAGTGGCACATATTATATTTATATAATTATATTTAGTCGTAATTTTGAGTAAATCATTTTTTCTACAATTTTTTAAATAAAATGGGACGAACTTTTGCATCAGTCCAATATATGCCTCAACAATCTTTGTAAATTATTCTAAAAAATTACAAAAAATCATATCTTGCACTTCGTGAAGATTATAATTGTTAAAAAAACTTTTTATTGAGTGACCAAACATAAAAGTTATGTTAATTTGATCAGGTCGACTCTATTACTAATGAGGAATTCACCGGAGAACTGCTCTTAGCCAGGAGTATACAGCTGTCCAAGTGGCTGCAACGAAATGGAATTGGTATTGGTGATTCAATATCTATAAGCAGCGAAAATTGCCTTGAATATAGTTTAGTTCTTGTGGCCGCCTTTTTCTTAGGAATTACAGTCGCTCCTCTAAATCCAGATTATACTGTCGGTAAGACTTTAATATATTAATTTTATAGGACAATAAATAATTGATCGGTATGAATTTCGAATATTTTTAAATTACTTAAAATACAACAGTAATATTTTATTTATTTTCTTCTTCTAGTGGTTCTATAGTCCTATCGGACCACGACCTCTGTTAGTTTCTGTCACCACCCAGGACCGAGTCTTGCTTCTGTTTGCCAGCATCTCATTTTCAATATACTCGTGGATCTTTTTGATCATTATCCTGTCATCTTGTTCTTAGCCCGTCTTTTCTTCTGTTTAGCGGCCTTTTGGAGATTTGTCGTCTTCCATCCTTTCCGAGAGCTATGGAAGCAAATTCTGTCATTTTTCGCTTAAAGTACTCTTCAACAAGGTATATTATTTTTTTTTAAATCATTATTTTTATTCAAAATAGTCTTCTAGCGAGCCAACAGAACTTTTTGCATGGACAATTCGGTTGACAATTAAATTTTTGAGGTCAGCTAAAGATATGACCTTCAGCTAAATATATTCACCTTAAAAATTAACATTGTTTTGATTTTTGATTTCTCGATACGACTGTTCTTTCCGTTTAATGATGGGCGAGATGGTCATCGGCATGGGCATCGGCGGTCGAGCGATGATTTTCTGTTTTGATAGCTGATTTCTTCAGTGGCCGCTTTGAAAACTTCTAGGATCCTGCTCTTGTGAGGTCGACTACTTCTTGCATTGTCGTCAATAGAGGAGATCTCGTTGTAATGTTTTACAGCTCGATAAATATATTTATTTTATCGGTTTGAATAAGTTAAAAATTTCCGTTGCACATTCATTATTATGCGCTTTAACAGTGATACGATTTTTTTTGTTACTCCACTCCATATTTACTGTGTGACGTATAGGAATAAATCAATCTATGTACATTAGCTCAGACATTTCGTTAATCTTATAAAAAAATAAATACAGGAGCAGCACTTGAAAACATTCTAACGCGTCTTCACAATTAGGAACAGCATATATAGCATGATTACGTAGGTAAAAAAAAACATTTAAAAAAAAATTGAATAGTGCAAAGCTTAGAGGTGAAATGTAATACAGCTACCAGAATCAAAATAATGAAGAACTGAGAGTCATTCAAATCGATCAGTTATTTATCGTCCGCGACGTGATTGAACGTGAACTAACTTCTACACTTCAAGTTGAACTGAAACATATAATGAGTCTATCCAAACCAAAAGTAGTGTTTTGTTCCGAAAAAACCATTAATAAAATTCTACCTGTAAGTCCCGACCACCCATATATTCAGAGATTAGTACTATTCGGTCAAAAGAAGCACTTGCACGAAAATGTTGTAAGTTTTAAAGATGACATCATCAAAGGTAAGTCGGATATTTTTTTAGACATACGCAACTTCTTTTTTCTTTTTGGTAGGAATATCAGAGGTTGATGAAAACTTTCAAGTTGTTTCTCTAAATCCTAAAGAAACGGTAGCAACAATCTTGTGTTCCTCTGGCACTACAGGAATGCCGAAAGGTGTCATGTGCACTCAGGACAATATAATTACTTTTATAGAAGTGTCAAGGTATACATCGGGTTGTTCGGAAAGCTCTTAAGCTTTTTTTAAGAGAAAGAGAAACGTAAATAGTTTGTGTAAATATTTATTTACATTTTTTGTTAATGGGTTGTTTTTCATCTTTTCTTCTGTTTTTAAAAAGTTCCCAATTAAAATATATTAAATAATTCCTATTAAATAATTACTGAGGGAGTGAAATAGAGGGTAGTCCGAGGGTACGATCTCCGGTGAGTAAGGCGAATGGGGAAAAACTTTGTCATGATAGGAAAGGCATTGTCATGATGAATCACGACTAAGGATTGCAATCCCGCAGCTCATTTCCGATCGATATGCGGGATTATTTAATCCCGCGCGGGATCCCGCATCTTTGAAATTATGTTATAAAATCAAATTGAAACTTAACAATTGAAATTTTAGAAATTTTAGCTTTGCAAGAAACCAGATTGGTAGATAATAACACCTTGGAATTCGGCAACTACAGACTTTTTAAAAGTAAAACGAACAAAAGAATACTCACAAATACACCACATCTCGGTGTTGCTTTCGATGTCTCAAGAAACATTCTTGGTTCTATAACAAATGTCCAGCCAGTAAATAATCGACTTATGACACTATCCCTCAAGTGTACTAACAAAAACTATACATTAATCAATGCACACCTCCCAGTTAACGAAGAAAATAAATCTAATCCTGAAAAAGTAAACAAGTCCTGGGGAATTCTGGAAAAGACTATCTCTAAAATTCCCTCTAACCATGTAAAAATCCTATTGGGTGATTTCAACGCCCAACTAGGGAAAGAAAAAAAGTACAGGAAAACAGTCGGCAGTTTTCCCGCTATAAATGGACTAACCAGAATGGTAGAAGATTGGTTGAACTATGTTCGCAGTTTAATCTAAAAATAATGTCAACCCATTTTAAGAAGAAAATAACAAAACAAAAGACCTGGAGGTGCCATTTTGAATGTTCAAGTCAGGAAAGGAGCAAATATAGACACGGACCACTACTTGACTAGAATTAAACTTAGCTTAAAACCTCGAAAACTTATTCAAAAGAGGCTGCTAATACCAAAGTTTGACCCAACGAAAATAAAACCAGCCCTAACAGAAGAGCTTGATAAACAACCTGCACAGAACTGGCAAGAATTAAAACAAAAAATTATTAACACAGCCTTAAAGTTGGTCCCTTTACAAAAACGTAGAAAACATCCGTGGTGGGATGAAGCGAGCAAGCAGTATTAAGCCGAAGTAAAGCATTCAAAGATTGGAACAGTCAAAAAAACAGCAAAAAATTATAACATCTTTTTGGAAGTAAGAAAAGAAACATCGAAGCTAATTAGACAAACTAAAAGAAAATATGAAAACAACCAACTTAATGAAATAGAAAAAGATTTCCAAAAAATAACACCCGAAACTTTTACAAAACATTTAAATCTAAATTAACAGGCTATCAACCGCAGAGCCTATGCTTTCAAAAGCAAAACGGACAATTAGCTCTAAATAACCAAGACAATTGCAAAGAACTTGCGAAATATTTTGAATAAATACTAAACTGTCCTGAGCCCTTAAACAAATTAGCAACACAAAACCCTAAACAAACAAACCCAGATTCATTAGCACCGAATGAAGAGAAAATAATTAGACAAATCAAGCGGCTTAAAAATAACAAAGCTTCTGGTGAAGATGGAATCACTGCTGAATTTTTGAAATCCGCTGGTCCAGCTACAATCAAGGAAATAATCAAAATTCTACAAGAAGTTTGGCGAACCGAACGGATTCCGGAAGACTGGAAAGATGCTCTAATCCATCCACTACATAAGAAAAGAGATAGAACGGATGTAAACAACTATAGCGGAATGTCTCTTCTCCCAGTTTGTTACAAGATTCTATCTCAATGTCTACTAGGCAGAGCACAGGGACAGTTAGAACCGAACATTGGTGAATATCAAGCAGGTTTTCGACCGGGCAGATCCTGCCCTGAACAGATCCTGAATCTAAAGTTGATTCTAAGACATCAAAAACTGTACAATAAAAATCTCGTCTGTACATTTGTGGATTTCAAAAAAGCATATGATTCTATTGACCGCGAATCTTTATTCCGAATCTTGAAAGAACAAGGACTAGATCTGAAAACGCTGGCAATTATTAAAGCAACGTTAACTAACACAAGGTCAAAAGTTAAATTCATGGGTGGCATCTCAGAGCCCTTCGAAATTAAAACTGGTGTGAGACAAGGGGATGGACTCTCACCACTCTTATTTAACTGTGTTCTAGAAGAAGTAATACAGGAGTGGCGTGAAGAAAAGTCGGCACTGAATATTGACCAGCCCATTAAACTGGGGAGAACCAACATCAAAATTAATTGTATGGCATTTGCTGATGATCTAGCAATTTTAGCTCAAGATGTATTAACGGCACAGAAACAGATTGAAATCCTAAAAGAAACAGCAGAAAAGGTAGGACTCCAAATTTCCTTTGAAAAGACACAATACATGACCTGCAATAGACTAAGAACACCATTTCTAAAAACAAAATATGGTAACATCAGACGAGTCTCTCAATTCAAATATTTGGGTGAAATAATCATGGAAAATGGGTTGGAAAAGCGGCCAATAAGGGTAGACGTCAAAAAATGGAAACGGCATTGAGACTTACACAAAATATGCCTATCTAAAAACACAAAACTGAGACATTACAACACGGTTATTAAGCCAGAATGTCTATATGCTGCAGAAACGCTCATTTTGAATAGAAAGAGGGACATCGAGGACATTGAAAAGAAGGAAAGAAAAATCATAAGAAAAATCCTAGGCCCCAAACAAATAAATATCACAACATACCGACTTCGAGAAAACCAAGAAATCAAACAATACACAGATATACATAGCGATATGAGAAAAAGAAGACTTAAGTTTTACGGACACATCAAACGGATGAATCCGAATAGGCTAACTAGACAAATAGTCGAATTTTATGAAAATAGGAGTAGAGCTAAAGTAGAAATAATTAAATGGATTGCGGCAATTAAAGAGGACCTAAGATCAGCAAATATTACACAAAGTGAAATTCAGGATAGAGGCTGTTTCAGACACAAGGTTGACGTTTGGAAGGTTGGCCAGAGAGAAAAATGTAGGAAGACTGGAATAACTTGGTCTGACGAAAGGAAAAAAGCTCATAGCGAAAGAATGAAATTAGTATGGGTGCAAAGGAAGGCTAACAACAACAAACGCCTCTAATTGTACTTCGCGTGGTCCACCAGGGCCCATACGTGAATAATAATAATAATAATCAAATTGAAACTACAGATTTTTGTGTAAAAATCAACTTTTATTAAACATTTCTTACATTAAGCAACAGAAATTACTTCTTTTCTATTAAGTATAAATAATTAATAATCTATTTTCTTAGATTCATCTTTAAATGTTTGGCATAGTTTAATAGTTCTGTTTAATTTCACCCTTACTCCTAACAACAGTTTTATATTTTTAATTCAGTCTTATTCATATAATTACTATAATGAGTAATAATCAAATTACAACTTTCTCTTAGGTGCTATTAATTACTATGATATCATCCTATGGTGATAACTTTTGAAAATACGCTCTTAAGAAGCAAATTGCATTTATGCAATTGTATTTATGCAGGCTCGGCAAATTGCCGAGCCTGCTTCTGAGTGAACTGCAAATATATTTTGATGCTGAAAACGCTCCCTCGGCTTCTGCGCTAGTAGGCTGAATCGTCAGGATATATTCATAGGCAAGCGTCAGGTACTCTCCTCTGATACCATCGGACTCAAAGAACGTCATTTCTTTCTTCAAAATTTTCTCAAAGTCCTTTTGCTTGTTGTCTGGCTTTTTCTTAAATATTTCTTTTTCTTGTTGAAGCTGTTTTTCTAATTCTTCTTTTAGCATTAGAGTAGGATCTGTATCAGTAGCAGATGTTCCAGCTATAGGTGTCTTGAATTACGACTCTTTCTATTATTTTCTTTATTTCTTGGCGTATTGCAACTTTTCTTGGCATGAAGAATGTATAAGTACGATCTGTATTTTTGGATTCTTGGTCGTACTTTTTCGGACTTTGCAAATAAATCAAAACTCCTGTTAAATCAGTGCGACGTTCTTGAATACGTTCATGTAGAGACTGTGACAACTGGTTACTCAACGCCGTGTTTTGTTGTTGCAATTTATCCAAAATAAATCGAACTGTTGTGTCCGCAGTGATAAGCGTTGACTCTCGCCTACAAAGTGCCTCAACTCCTAATTTAAAAGGCTGCAAGTTAGCAATGAGATCTTTAATTATAAACCACTTATTATCGCTGAATTTAATCTCAGATTCAATTTCAATATCGATTAACGCTTTATCAATTCAATTCTTCAAATTGTAGAATCGTTCTAACATATTCAAAAGGCTATTCCAGCGAGTACGGCAGTCTAATATCAATGCCAATTCTTTTTTAGGGCCTTGTTGTTCCTTCACATATTTTTCTAAGACGTCATTTTTAGTTGGTGACCGCTTAAAAATCTTGACCACTTTCCGTACTTTCTTCAATAGATCGTCATATGTTGTAGAAATCATTTCAAGTGGCAGTGAATTTATATTTACAGTCACACTCTGTTCATTGGCGTCCATATAATCGTTTTCATCATTATCAGATTCCTCCGTAAATGCTCCTGCTTGGCATTCTGATATCGAAGAATTGCTTTTCTTATACAGTGCATCAACCACCACTAGTTGTAAGCCGTGTGTAAAACAAAGCTGCTGGGAACAACGCAAAAGTCTGCCAACCTTCACCATCACACTAGCGCCGTCCGTCGTCTGTGACGGCGCTAGTGTTCAATTCGTCAAATGTGAGTGAAAATATCTGTTTTCCTTTCTTGAGACGTTCAAATTCAATAATCGTGTCAGCTTTAACTGAACACAGAAGACATTTGCCACCTTTGTCATTTTTCTTGAAATGACGCCACAGACCTTTTCCAAGTTGGCTGATATCGCCATCGCCGTCGACTTTATTCTCTTTCTCGGGATTCTCAGTTTCAATGGACTTAGACGACATGATTCATTTACTCGTTACCTGCAAATAATAAATAAAGTTTAATGTAAGTATAGATTTAGATTCATCTATTTAATTTTTACACAGTGCTCTGCTACATTCTCACACCCCACACGAGTAATCCGCTTCACCATCATCGATAACCATATCCAAAAAACATTATTAACAAAAACAAAAACTACTTTAAGTCATAATGTTTTATGCAACATTAGGACATTATATTGTTATTTACGACACACACAATCTGATTTTAAAATAGCACAGAACAAAACTAAATCAAAAACATTAAAATTTAGGTACTTACGTTAAACGCCGGACGGTGAATACGAAAACACTCGTCACCTATAGAGAAAGACGTGCGCAGATTGCGCAGCGCAGTACCTTTTATGAACAACTGACAGGACAGCCCTTCAACCGTCCGCTAGTCGCCGGTGTGGCGCGCTGTGCGGAACGGCAACGTCGCCCTCGTGCTATTCGCGATTTACGCCGCGAAAGTTTAAGCGCCAAATTTTTAATTTGCGGCTGCCGCGGATCCGCGCTTTGAAGGTGCGAGATCCAGCAGATTAATAAAAGCAGCGGGGATGCGTGATCCCGTTTTGCGGGATTGCAATCCCTAATCACGACGCCTTTCCCGTTTGCTAATTCTAGCTGTTTTTCTTCAGACTATCTAGCAGATATGGCGGTTAATAATTCTTAATCTTTTCTTAAATAAAAAACACGTTTAATTTGGGAGTAAAAAAAGTAAAAACTGGTTTATTCAAAGTATGCACCATCGCTAGTTGAAGCGTTTCATGGAAAGTGCGTGAGACATCGATGAAAACAGGTGGTAGTCGGAAGGGGCCAAGTCTGGTGAGTACGACGGGTGGCGCAAGAGTTCCCAGTCTAGTGCAGAAATGGTTTCTTTGACGCCTATTGCTATATGTGATGGGACGTTGTCGTTAGCCCATTCTGTTAACGGTAGCGAACGGTATTAACCTGTTTCACCTGGTTTCAGAAGCTGTAGAAGAATGTTATAAGATACCCTTCTGATCACACCAAATGTACAACATTGTTTTCCCTCCAAAGCAATTCGGTCTTGCGGTCGATGTTGGTGATTGCCCTGGGCCAACCCACGATTTTTCTACGCTTTAAGTTCTCGAAATATATCCATTTTTCATCTCCAGTCATGACCCGATGCAAAAAAGTCTTGTTTCCAGCGTAATCTCTTAAAAGAATAAGAATTATTAAGTCCAAAGTCCAAAGTGTGTGGATCCCTTTCAATTCCATCAAATGCAAAACACAATTTTCTTTGGGTGAAGGTTCTCCTTTTTCGTATTTAAAACCACTGATCGTATACAAATCTTGTTTTCTTCCCTTGACAGCGTTCTGGCTCTTTTTAAAATACAAAAAAAGTAATATTGTTATCGACGACATTTTCAATTTGAATTAACTTGACTAACTAAAGGTAAATCAATGCGAATCTGAACTTAAACATTATAAATACTACAGGTATTAATAATCTGTAAATAAACACTACTAATTCAACTTATATTTTTGTTTAGAAGCGTTAAAAGAACAACTAATAAAAGGTCTCTGTGAACTTTCCTGACAATCCAATACATAATATTTCGTTTAATTAACATGTGGTTAATACATATTTGTTTACCAGTGTTAAACTTCATCATCGAAAAGCTTCGCAGCACTTGAAATATTCAAATAATTTTCGTGTGACAAATGTTGTAGGATAATGATGAGTGCTTTTACTGAAAATGACGATCCCAACGACGCTATGATCGGACTCAATCCATTCTTCCATTCTTTTGGATTTATGTTAATGATAATGAATTTGATGAGAGGAAAGACAATGGTGGTCATCCGAAAATTTAATTTAAAATTATTTCTAGACATCATTGTAAAATACAAGGTATTGATATAGTTTATTTTTAAGTAAACAATGCAGATGATTTTTTTTAATTTTAGATAAGAAGATTAATAGTACCTCCTCCAGTGCTTCTTCAGATGTTAAAACACCCGTTAATCAACCAATACGATTTGTCGTGCATCAAAGAAATACGAACCGGGGCGGCATCACTGGGCAAAGAAATGGAAAGCGAGCTTGCTAAGAAGTAATTTTTATTATCAGGTCCTCAATTTAGTTCTCGATGCTCTCATCGGCTGTCGCATCTATTGGAGTCAGAATTTTTTCCCAGCGTGTAGCTACTTTAAAGCGCCATAATTCACCTTTAAAAGGAGGTATAAAATACGGGGTTACCGTGAACACAATCTGTAAAATCAATTCGACAAGCAACATTTAAGACGATGAACTTTTTCTGTTCGCCTTTCAACTGAAGGAAAAATGCTTGCAATAATTTGTGGGGCTTTGTGAGATAATGTTGTTTGGTCCAGTACGCGTGAGAAGTGGTTCCAGCAGTTTCGAACTGATGCGTTTCGTAGTGATGCTTTGGAGGAAACAAAGCCTTGTACAGGCAAGGAAAAAAGGAAACTCATTTTGTTTCAGCACAACGCAAAGCCACATTCATCAAAAATGACTGCGGAAATGATCACTGATTTAGGTTGAGAGATGTTATCGGACCCTGCGTATTCCCAGTTTTGTCCACTTTGGATTTTCATCTCTGCTACTATAACCCACGGGCGTAGCCAAGGGGGGGGGGGTTGGAGGTTCAAACCCCCCAAAATAAGCCAAATATTACCTAATATTACACCGAAAAAAATACGAGGAGTGAAGAGAGTTAAATTATTACATTTGAATTGAATATATATCCGAACTAGTGGACGTTGCGCACAGTAACGCCATCTCTTGTCGAGTAGTCGAACTATTTTGTATCGTATGGAAACTTTGCGTTGTTTCTCGATTATTCGCCACACCCCTCGGTCGGAATGAGCGGCGCTTTGTGGAAGTTTGTGGTAGTTTCTGGACGGCTATTACTGGGCTGTTATATAAGCGGCGCGTGACCGCGCTTACGGCAGTATTGTTCCATGCGAACTCGAAGCGAATATAAGTGAAAAGTGGTGAACGAATAGTGAAGAGAATTAAGTGTACCGTGTAAGTGAGTAATTTTAGTGCAGTGTTATTCGGTGACTTTGTTATGGATAGATACGTTAATCATTATTACTGTCGAAAAATGGAAAAAAGGAAGGGTGATAAACTTAAAGGTATGGACTATTGGAAAAAGTGGCGTAGTTAAGGGGTTTCTAATAAAGAAACAAATTTGGATTTAGCTATCAAAGCTTCAGCTACCTTGCATGCTGATAAGAAAACTGTGATGACAAGCGGGCCCTAGACCTCGACCTCAATCACAATACCGAATGTCGAAATCAATGCCATGTCGCTGGTGCCCTGTTCGATACCTTCAACTGCCGAATCTACATCTAGTCTGCAACAGGCCAGCTTGCCTGTTACCTCATCTTTTACAACTGTAGCTAAGTTGGATGTTGGTTTTTACGCGAATCAAGAAAAAATCTTGGATGAATATTTTAAAGTCCAAATTTTAAAAACGCCATGGAACCCACCCAGAAATTATAAGTTTCCTATTTCCACAAAACGAAACTTGCGCTTTCAATTGAAATGGTTAGAGAGATTCCCCTGGTTATCATATTCGGAATATAAAAGTGGAGCATTCTGCAGAGTTTGTGTGGTAATGGGACGTTCGCTTGATGAAGGTAAAGGCGGTCATCAAAGGATCGGCCAGTTGGTAACCGAACCTTTTTGTAAGTGGAAAAATGCCCTAGAAATATTTGAAGCTCATGCGAAATCGGGATACCACAAGCGAAATTCAGAACTGGCAGATAACTTTCTAAAAGTAATGTCTTCGCAGACTTTTTCGGTCACTGAACAGCCGTCTTCTGAAAGAAAGAGACAACAAGAGGAGAATCGAAAGAAACTAATTCCTATCGTAAAAGCAATAATTTTTTGCGGCAAACAAGGTATCTCCTTGAGAGGTAAAATCGATTCGGGGCGCATACAAATTACACCAGAATCACCAGAACCTGAACAACCACTACAGAATGATGGTAATTTTAGAGCCCTGTTGCGGTGTGCGGCTGAGTCTGGAGATAAAGATCTGGCTGAGCATTTGAATACTTCACAGAAGAATGCCCTGTACACAAGCCCTCAGATCCAAAACGAAATAATTGACATTTGTGGTGAATTAATTCAACATAAAATAATTGAAGAAGTAAAGAAAGCCAAACTATTTGCGATTCTGGCTGACGAAACCACCGACATCGGACGTGTAGAACAAGTCTCGTTATGTCTTCGATATGTTGATTTTACAGATAATAAACACCATATACTTAAAGAGATGTTCCTTGAGTACATTCCAACGGTCGATGTTTCAGGATCCGGTCTAGCAAATCTTATTATTAGAGCTCTGAAAAAGCATAGACTTGAATGTTCTCATGTGGTTGGTCAAGGTTACGATGGGGCTGCAGCTTTGAGTGGGTATTTGCACGGTGCCCAAGCTTATGTTCGTCAAGAATGTTCTCTTGCTCTTTATGTACACTGTAGTGCATACTCTCTCAACCTTGCTATTGCTAATGTTCATTAGTCCGAAATTGCATTGTGATTGTGCAGTCAGTTGGTTCCTACTTTCGACATTCTGCTCAATGCACTGCTTTGTTGAAAGAAAAAATTCATGAGCAACTACCCGTCGGTAACCAAAAAAGCTTGCTTTCAATGTGTGAAATACGGTGGGTCCACAAACATGAAGCTATTATAAGATTCAGGGAAATTTATTCAGTGATTGTGAATGCTCTCGAAGAACTCCAATTTAATCACAATAAGGAATCATCGCAACAAGCCGCCCAATTGCTAAGTACGCTTCGATCTTCGGATTTTGTGATGTGTTTAGTGATTCTTTAAAAAGTTATGAGCTATACATTATCGCTATCAAAACAATTACAGACAATTGACATCGATCTTATCACGGCATTCAAACATGTAGATGATGTTATTAATGTCTTACAACTCCTGAGAAACAACACTGACGTCGAATATCTTCATCTCTATGAAGACGCAAAGGTTTTACTGGAAGAAAATGGTGGTATACTGCGAATGCCACGCGTCGTCGGAAGACAATTAAATAGACCGAACATTCCTGCATTGGATGTATGCACGTATTAACAAATTAATTTGTTCATTCCATTTCTTGATCCTACAATTCAACAATTAGTTGAAAGGTTCACCAAACATCGTAAAGTAGTATCAGCATTAGCTGGGGTGCTACCTTCAAATTTTACTGCCAGTTCTGAAATTGAAGAAGCAATTTCCATGTACTCGTCACTGCTTCCCGAAAGCAACATATCAGTGGTTAAAGCAGAACTTATAGTATGGAAAACAGTGATGACAAGTATGTCGCCTACCCCGAAATCTAGTTTGGAATGCCTAGATATGTGCGATAAAAACCTTTATGCTAATATTTACACATTACTACAAATCTTGGCTACCATTCCTGTATCCACTGCTACCCCAGAAAGGTCTTTCTCGAGTCTAAGGAGACTGAAAAACTATTTACGAAACACTACAAGTGAAAACAGACTTAATGGTTTGGCTCTCATGAACATTCACTAGATGAAGTAATGGATATATCTAAAAGAAAAAGCCGAAGATTTCTTCTTTAATGGTTTTAGATTTAACGCAGAGGAACGAAATTAATTTAACCATTTCATTTAAAGTTAAGAACTTTATAAATATGTCGTAATTTTTCCGATGAATATATAGATATTAAATTTCATGTAAGTATATTTTTGTTGTTTTATTTACTTCAAACTAACCCCCCCCCCCCCCCCCAAACTAAATCCTGGCTACGCCCGTGCTATAACCGCTTCACTTCTTTTTAGGAAAGTCGAAAAAAACCTCAATATTTTTGTCTCATTAAAACTAACAAGCTTTTTTTTGAACTGGAATCAAATAATAGCCTGAAAGGTGGCGAAACTGTATAGAAAGTGCGGGAGATATTTGTTAAAGGTAGTAATAAAATTGTCGAGAATTAAACTGAGGACTGAACGATTTCACCTCTTATTATGAACAATCATCTCTTTCAGATTTAATCTTACATTTGTTTCTCAAGCGTATGGATTGACGGAAACCACATTGGCAGTGATAATGAATTCCGAGGATATGCAAGTTAAAATTGGATCAGTTGGGAGGGTTGTTCCTGGAATGATGGCCAAAGTTAGTTTTCTTTAGCTTTTTTTAGCAGAATAAAAATAGAAATAGTTGAAAAATATGAGGTTTGTATCCAGAAAAATAAATTAAAACACATATTTATTATTGAAACTGGATTCAAATTGGAACTGGAACTGGAAACTGGATTGAAACTGGATTATCAAAATATTCTACGCGATGAGTGTTTTTTTTTTTTTAATTTATGGAAATGTCTGCTCAACAATTACAATTGTTCTACAAGACAGTGTTGTAATGAAAGTTTTAACATTAACATCACAAATCTATTCTAAATACATATCTTGAGGTAGTTTCCTCTTCAGTCTTGTATGTATGTTTCTGCGTCCTAGTAGATAATGTTCAGTGCTGGGAGATTGCTCTAGCCTCTGATGAAAGATGATCGTTCGCTTTTTAAAATACTCTGACACTGTTAGTAGACCGAGTTCTTGGTGCAGTTGTCGATTAGTTACGTACCATTCGGCATTCACAGCTATTCGTAATATTTTGTTTTGAAGAACCTGCATTTTATGTACATTGGTAGGCGATGCGTTGCCCCAGATAACGCATGCATAAAGGATTAAAGGCCGAATTAGTGATTTGTGTAGCAATAAGGTACATTCTGTTTTTAATGAGGATCTCCTATTGATAAGCGGGTAGAGTTGAGAGAGTCTGGCATACCCTTCGTTGAGTTTGCGAATTATGTGTATTCTCCACGTTAATCTGGTATCCAGGTGTACACCCAGATATTTAACATATTCTTCGTTTGTTTTCCAAGCGACTGGGTGTTGATTTATGTGAATAATCGGAGGGTTATTGATTCTCCTTAAAGTAAAAATTTTTGCTGCGCACTTTTCTGTATTGATTTTTAAATTCCATTTATTGAGCCATTTTACAATGGTATTTGTAGCTTCTTGAAGTTTGGTTACCCCAAGTTTAAGATTTTGTTCCTTAATTAGAATAGCTGTGTCATCTGCAAACATTAGAAGAGAGGCTTCTGTTTCTGGTATGTCGTGTGTATATAGGTTAAAAAGAATTGGGCCAAGTATACTCCCCTGTGGCACGCCGGTTTTAATTTTTCTAATAGTTGATGTTGCGTTGTGTATGGATGTTTGGAAGGATCTGTCGTTTATATATGAAAAAAGGATGGCTTTTAAACATTCTGGAATCTTAGCCGATGTTATTTTATGTTTTAGTCCGTCATGCCATACACTATCAAAGGCTTGGGCAAAATCTAAGAATATGGTTAGAGTGTACTCCTTGTTCTCAAACCCCTCTTCTATAGTTTCTGTTAAGCGTTGAAGTTGATAACACGTAGAATGCCCTTGTTTGAAACCAAATTGGAAGGCTGGAATTATGTTCTCGTTGACAATCGCTTGGTTTAATCTGTCGTATATAATTTTTTCAAAGAGTTTAGCCATTGTAGATAGGAGGCTTATTGGCCTATAACTTGAAATAAGTTTGTGATCTTTTCCTGGCTTTGGGAAAAGCAAAATGTATGAGTGCTTCCATGTTTGTGGAAAATATCCCAATTTTAGACAAGAGTTAAAAAGTGAACTTAGGTAGGCAATCAGCTTTTTGCTTGCATTTTTGAGTATTAAATTCGGTATTTGGTCATGGCCTGGTGCTTTTTTAATCAATAGGGTTTTAATTACTGACATTATCTCCTGTGGCGATGTAGGTTTGATGTCTACACCAGCTAGTGGTCTGTGGGTTTTCACTTCATTTTGCACCAAATTTGCAAAGGCCTGTTGTGTATGCTGTTGATCAAACAATGTTTCCAAGTGGTCACCAAAAGCAGTACATTTCTCTTCATCGCTATGTAGTAATATATTATTAACCAGAAGAGATGGGATTTCTTCCGATTTTCGTAGGATTTTCTTAGTAGATCTCCACAATCCTGGATCTTGTGGCTCTAGATCACTTATACGTTTTTGGTATTCAATTATTCTAAGAGTATCTAGAATATGAGTGTTATACTTTTGCATACGTTTGAACTAATTTTCATAGTACTTTTTCCATTCCGATTGAGGTATTTTCAAAACATGCATTCAACCGTTTATTCAGGCGTCGAAAATCGTTGATCACGTAGTTTATTCTTCACGGACGGGAACAAAAATAAATCATTGGGTGCGAAATAAGACCTGTACGGCAGGTGACTCATCGATTCGATGTTTTGACCGGTCAAATATTGAGTTGTTCGGTCCGATGTGTGAGAGCTCGAGTTGTTCTGGTGAAGAATGATCCTTCAAAGACTTCTAGCAAATAAATGGTTGTGTACCATTCAGAATTGATTGTTCTACGATTCTCTATTGTCATTGGCACACATGCCCATTTATCCCAAAAAAAACAGGCGATTATTTGCTTCGAAATACTTCTTGCCCGAATAAGTTTAGTTGGGTTAGATTCAAGATTCATCACCTGTATAGATGTTATACGCGACTTTTAACGCACTACGATTGTATTTGTTGAGCATTTGTTTGCACCAATCGACACGAGCCTTTACTTTACGTACAGCATCGATGTTTTCTGGCCCAAAAACTAATTTTGGACGACGTTCTATAAAATGGTTCGTGAACGATCGATGGCCAGGATTAAATTCATTAAAGCAGTGAAATACAGTGATTTTAGATTTTGTTTTATCGCTAAAAGTCGAAATGAGTTGATAGATGCACTGTTATTTAGATAATTTACGTTGAAAAGCATCGTAAATCATCAAACGAAAATTTTCGCGAATTAATCTCTGTCCTTTTGATTGAGATGAAATTTTCATGTCACTAAACAACACAAAGAGCGTCCATATGACAAAACGTTGTGAGTATGTATACAGTCAACAATGTTAAATTTTACGATATACAGGGTGTTAGGTAAACATGCGGCAACAATGCAAGGGGTTATACCTTGTCCTATTCTAAGAATATTTTGTCCTATGATGATTTTTGAGAAACCCCTTTGTTTCGAAGATACAGGGCGAACAAAATTTGCGACAACCATATTCGATATTTGTTGAAATCATTAATGTAAATAAAAGTAGGGTGTACGTCAATGAGTTTATCAAGTACAAAACATTTTTTTTTCGATCTCGATCACTTGGAACGGCTGTTTTATCTAGTAAGTGGATTTCATCGGTAGCATTTGTTTACACAGATTGTTGGTTGTTTGACGTGTCTTAAATAGTGAGTGAAGTCATCTATCATAATGTATACAAACGCCGAGATGACTGACATGCACTTCATGTATGGACTTGCTGATGGCAATGCATTACATGCTAGGCGATTGTACAGTGAACGATTTCCAGCCCGTAATGTCCCTGACCGAAAAATCCTCGAAAACATTCATCGACGTCTTCGTGAAACGAACTTAAGAGTCAGGAAGATCACTGTCTGTAAGAACGGTACAATTGGAACAGAATGTGCGGGACATGATAGCGGAAGAGCCTGGTATTTCTACGCGAAAAACTGCAAATACTTTGAATGTGAGTCACTGGACAGTTTGAAAAATTCTTAAGGACAATTTGTTGTATCCATACCACATTCAACGCGTTCAGACACTACCACCTGTTGATTTTCCTCCACGTATTGCATTATGTCAATGGATATTGCAAACTTTACTTCGCATCCCTCTATTCCTGACACAAATTCTTTTCACCGATGAAGCCACTTTCGCAAGAAACGCAATAAGGAATTTTCATAATAACCATGTGTGGGCAGATCAAAATCCGCATGAGGTATGCGAAGATAGTTTTCAACATCAGTTCTCGTTGAATGTTTGGGTTGGAATTGCAGGTGACTATCTAACTGGACCGGTATTTCTATCACAAAGACTTACTGGCGAGGTGTATCGTAACTTTTAGAAGCAACGCTGCCTGAGTTTCTGGAAGATGTGCCATTGGCAACAAGGCATGAAATGTGGTTTATGCACGACGGTGCACCACTACATTTCAGTTTGGTTGCTCGTGATTTTTTAACAGCAACATAAGGATATCGCTGGATTGGTCGAAGTGGCCCACACGTATGGCCTGCTCGATCCCCGGACTTAAACCCCCTGGATTATTTCTTCTGGGGATATCTGAAGTCATTAGTTTACGCTACTCCATTGAAGAATTTGGATGATTTGCGAAACCGGATAACTGCTGGGTGTAACTCAATTAGAAACGATCCTGGTGTGTTTGAAAGAGTTCGGCAGTCAATGACGAGAAGATTGAATGCTTGTATCAAGACTGGAGGAAGTTATTTCGAACATTTATTGTAGATTGAACAACTTTACATGTACCTTTACATGTTGTTCAAAAATCATCATACAACAAAATATGCTTAGAATAAGTCAAGGAATAATCTTTTTAATTTTTGCCGCATGTTTACCTAACAGCCTGTATATGTCAGTTGGCGTTTAACAGCACCAGTGTTGCGAATTCTGGATACATAAATAGCCTGGTATGTGAATATAAAGATTACAATAGAATATTGTGCTTCATTGATGTAAGCATTAATTGATGTAACAGTAGTGTCTTATGTCGTCCTATTATATATCCCTCAAGTTTTCTAGCTTCTCGTCTTATTTGGGTCGTTATCAAGTTGAATAATGATGGGTTTAGAGAGATTTTGTCTTATGCCCGCTTTTGGTTTTATTAATTCTGTTGTCCTCCTGGATGTTATAATATTTGTTTTGATATGTTTATATTATTAATCAGTACTACTCTTTACAGATATAGTAGAATACTTTTTTCAATCCAACAAAAGTCGGTTTTAAATCTTCATACACAGCATATCGGAAAAATACCAGAATTTTGTTAATAAAAAAAAACAATCAGTAATTTTCTAAATATTATTTCTTTTTATTCAAAATTCTGTATTAATATCGTTTTTTGGAATAGCCTCAATCGGCTTTTTAGGCGTGTAACACTGTCATAAAATGTGCCTTTCATGCTTTGAATTTCGGTAATGGGAAATAGTCACACGGATATAAATCAGGCGAATACGGAGGATGTTGAAGCACACAGACTTGTTTTTCGCCAAAAATTTATGAAGAGCGATGGTCCTGTGAGGAATCATGTTTTTGGTCGCATTTAATTCCTCCGTTATCCACCTCACAGTCGAATTTGCATCCGAGGCGATCATTTTACACACTTTTTCCATCAAATTATCGCGATTTATGTTTTTTTGGTCGGCCTGGTTTTGGGTCGTTTTCTAAAGCATCGCGGCAGTCCTGGAATCGCTTACACAACGTGTACGGGATAAGCAATCATCACTATAATTTTTTTCATCAATTCAAATGTTTCTTTAAAAGTTTTACAGAGCTTGAAACAAAATTTAATATTAGCTGTTAGATCCATAACTTGAAATCCGTTGATCGATTCCACTGATGGTGGTCTCTTTTTATAGAGGCGATATACAGCTTTCAGATTATATATTGTTTCAATAGATGGCGAAATTCCATTATTTTTTCGACATACTATGTATATTTTTTCTTTTAAGGTGGTAAATGAGGAGGGTGAAGCCCAAGGGCCAAACCAGAATGGAGAATTGTGTTTTAAAGGCCCTTTGATAATGAAAGGGTACGTAGACAACCTCGAAGCTACTGCAAGTACCATAGACAAAGATGGATGGTTGCATTCAGGTGATATCGGGTACTATGATGAAGATGGGTACTTCTTCATTGTAGACAGAATAAAGGAATTAATAAAATACAAGGCATTTCAGGTACGTGATATTTACAACTAGAATGATTAAAAAATGTGTGTTATTTTTAAAATATTTTCAAAAAAACATATCCTGACGATGTTTACATTGCACAGGTTGCTCCAGCTGAGTTAGAATCCATTCTTGTAAGTCATCCCTGTATAGCAGATGCTGCGGTTGTGGGAACACCAGACAATGAAGCCGGTGAATTACCGTTGGCATTTGTAGTAAAAAGAACCGGGAGGGATATAAGCGAAGAAGAAGTAAAAAAACTAATATCTGGTTAGTCAGTTTTTATTTATTTTTTCCTTTTATTGTGATTATATATTTTTTAGATACTTTATCATATCAAAAACATTTGCGAGGAGGTGTGATATTTATCGATGAGATACCCAAAAATCCGACAGGGAAAATATTGAGACGTGTGCTAAAAGAAAAAGTAAAAAATATAGTTCCATATAAATCAAAATTGTAAAAGTGAATTAGTTTTTACTGAAATGAAATAAAAAAAATTATTGCAGTTATCTAATAGTATCTAGTTTTATTTATTTTTCAAATATTGAGTTAGTATAATATTCGTGCGTAAATATATATTATTTTGTGTTGTATGCTATGCGATTTTTTAATAGTGTATTACTGGTTGCCTAATGCAGAAACTAGATTTATCGATAAAATATTCCGTATTGTTACATTTCTACACCGTTTAGTTTATATGGTACAAAACAATTTATTTCTAAATTGTTTTCTTTTCTAATTTGCATAAAATGAATTACGGCTCTTTTAAGTCGATGCATTTAAATAAAAACCGTAATTTACTAGACCTGAAAATTATTGTGCGGTTAAATGTGGAACCGATTGAAATTGTTACAGAAATATTTGATAATATTTATTGAAAGAAAGCTGCGTTTCTTCTGCACCGATATGATGTAATGCAGTTGAGTTCTCAATATAGTGAGTTTAATTATTTGCGTTGGAACGAAGCAGTGAAATTTTTATTAATAGGGAATTTTTACGAAGCGTTAAATTCTTATTTATGGGTAAAACTATTAATAAATGTAATTTCCAATAAAGAAGGTTATTGGGAAAGTATTTTCTGCTTTTTATCGTGAAATTAAATAATTTTTATCAAGTGAAATAACTTTATTCAGCAAAGTATGGGTAATTTCGTTTAATAATACTTAGCTCTTTTGGCGTTTCAGATTCTTTTCCGCAAAAAACTTCTTATTTTAATTTTGGTACTGTAATTTGAAACGGAGGTTTCATCGGATGATGAGATGTGCATTGAAAGAAATGAACGCATGCTGCAATGTTTGAATTGTTGGATTCTTAACTTGATTTACCTTTTTTAGGATACCTTTGACATTTGTTTATGAAGAAAATAATGTCAAACTTAATATTCGAATTTCAATTCCTCACTTTCTATACACTTTCGGTATTTTTCAGGCAACTTCTCTTCTCCCTTTAACGGTATTAGGCTTTTTCTCCTTCTGAATGCTACTAACACGAATCACTTGCTATGGATAAAGGCCAGGAGGTTACTGAGTTGTTTGACTAGACTAGATATATATATATATATATATATATATATATATATATATATATATATATATATATATATATATATATATATATATATATATATATATATATACCAGGTGTCCTATTAAGGATGGATCGCGGCCAAATCTTGAAAACTATTTATCCCACAGCTTTGGGGGAAAAAAAAGTACTAAAAATGATCATGAGAAATTCACCAAAAATATTTTTAAGCTTCTAAAACGACCGCAAGAGGGCGTGACGAGCTAAACATTTTTAAAAATCATTTTTTTGTGTGTATTTTCAAGTGTTAACCGAGTAAGAAAAATTCTCATTTATAATTAGCAAACAGTCTCCTACAACTTTGTTTTATGACATTTAGTCGTAATTCCACGAATAGAGGGGCGGGAGGGAGTTTTATCTATTGAGATAAAAAGTCCTCTTAATGTCCGTTTGCCTTAACCGATTTTCTTCAATTTGGATTCATTTAAAAGGCAATTGCTGGGACAATCAGATAATCTCGGAGATAAATTATTTAGTTTATAAATGAAACCGCGAGGTGGCGTTACATTCAACAATAGTTTTTTGAAGTTTTGTTCAGTTTTTTCAAATGGAATGGTACAGCTTTTACTACATGGCAAGAAAGGTAATTTAAAGAGGAATCATCCAGTGAAAACCCGAAATCGATATCTCTGACATGTCAAGAGATATTTCGATTTTTCTGAAAAAAATCAATCAGCTCGTCACGCCCTCTTGCGGTCATTTTAGAAGCTTAAAAATATTTTTGGTGAATTTCTCATGATCATTTTTAGTACAATTTTTTTTGCCACAAAGCTGTGGGATAAATAGATTTCAAGATACGGCCGCGATCCATCCTTAATGGGACACCTGGTATATATATATATATATATATATATATATATATATATATATATATATATATATATATATATATATATATATATATATATATATATATATATATATATATATACAGTTGACTGACAGTAAACTATACTGATGAAGTGCACTAAGTGAAGAAGAGTAGTAATCTATAGGTGAAGACACTAATTCTCTGTTTTTGTTTCGTGTGTTTATTGTTGGGTGGTGAGCAGCAATGGACTCGCGAATGAGTGAGGGATTTCAAATTTTTTTGTCATTAAACTTTGATATTTATTTGAACTTTTTCGAATTTTCTCAATTGATTTGTTGTTACAATAAACTGTAAGGGAAACGGTAAGTACTTACTTATTCATTCCATTATCTGCGCAACAAGCAGCAATTCATTTTTCAATGTAGTAACAATACAAAATTTTAATGTTTTCGGGGGGGGGGGGGGGGGGGGGTCCCTTGCTACTGTAAAGGGTTTCAATAGCATGAAAAGTAAAAAGGAGGAAAGGGAAAGTAAAAAAATCTTGAGCGATTTTCTTCTACTCCCTCCAACCTGACTAAGAAAAAAATACAAACAATACTTTCCAGTGGTGCCAGATTTCTTCAGTAGCTACTAAAAACATATTTTTTGAAATGGCAACACCGCACTTTTTTAACATAATTTGAAAGTAGTAGTCGATGATTTGAGTAGTCGTTTTAGAACAATTAGCAAAAACAACTAAAATAATATGCCGTCGGCAGGAACTAAAAGAAGCTAACATATCAATGTAGGCCTTGGAAATTAAACAAAAATTGTGTTGTTTGAAAGGAGCCATCATTATTGTGCTGTCATTGTGTTATTTGAAAGCTGTTGTATTTGAATGTGTAAAAAAATTACTTTTTAATTCGTTATTTTTTTTTCTTCTTTAACTGGAGAGCAAACCCAACAATATCAAGCGTCTACAGTCTAGCTGTTGCTTGTTAGGGCATCCAACAACTCGCCTTATGAATCTTCCCTAGCTTGAATAATGTTTAGAAATGGCTAGCAGTATACGCCAAAGATTTGCTCTTTGCTCTTTGCTTTGCTCTTTGGCCACGTTCAGCAGTGCATTTCTCGAACATTCCTAAAGTTTCAGTCCACAAAAACTGTCCTGTTTCAGTACTTGTTTCCACTTTGGTGCGTGATTATCAGTGAATAAATTTACCTTGAGATATTTTAAGTAAATTTTGCAGATTGTAGAAGTTTTTCATTTGTGATTTTCTCTATCTAAGATATAGTAGACACATTTCAAAGTATTCAAGTCATGTGATTATGTATATGTTAGGGGTGAAAACTTCTATATCGTAAGGGAGAATCGAGTATATGACGCAGTGAGCAGATAATTCAGAGTTTCAATTCGTTTTCTATTTTTCTACAGCACAAGAAATATTTTATCTTGTAAATTGTGATCCTTGACTTATTAACAATTTTAACAATGAAACGAAATGAAAAAATATAGCTTTCCACTGGCAGTTACACAAAAAAAAAACTCTTGGAGTTAAACATTATTGAAATTCTTTGCTCAATTCTTGAAATTATCCTATTTCGTAAGTTATTGACAATTTTTAAAATGAAACGAAATAAAAACCAATTGTTTTTCACTGGCAGACATTGTGTTTTTCACTGGCAGACAACTGAACTTTTTCTGCAACCATCTTACAGTCCAGGTCACATCCTATTGTAACATATTCTATTTATTAGCACTTTTCTTGCTCAGACGGAATTTTATTAATCTAAAGGGAGTTAAAATGGGTTTTAGTGAATTTTTAGCTTATATTAGATCCTTAATTTAATTCTCGCCATTGTTGGCTGTGACTATTTTTGATATTTATTAACTTAACTTCGAACTAATCTGCCTTACTTTCTATAAACTTTCAAGCAACTCTTGAGTTCCACTTCTGATAATGATTAGCAGTGACCGTTTGACCTTATTGGAGTCATTCTTAAGGCTCGTAAATTCATTACAGTGATGCTATGACATATCAGATAACTAGATGGCGTTGATGTTTACCCCTAGCTGCCTTCACCTGAAATATTTTACGCGGGTTTTTTTTTTCGACCTGTATACAAAACGCATCTGTTATCTAATTCTAGATCGAAAGTCCTTCACGCTTCATAAAGAAAACGAGGCGAAAAATTAAAAATTCAATGGCCAAAAATACCGAGATATCGAAGCATTAAACGCAATTAATTTTTTCTTGAATTAAGTACAAAATCCTCATTGCGACATCGGTTAGTTTTGTTTTTCCCTTCCAGCAGCGACTGGCCGACATTTCATCGATTTCTTCAGTAAGGATTGGTTAATATTGGTCGGTCGATTATCTAACTGATTCAAAACCGCATAAAATTCATAATTTTCCCTTCCCAAAATCACAAAACAATTAACAAAAAAACCGTTTATAAGAGCTCAAAACCGTTTTCTCTCGATTGTCGGCAATTTAACTTACGGTTATACGGTTTTTGGAGATTGTGCTTTTGGTCAGTTTTGACCGGAATATCGCGTAATTTTTGTTTGTAATTCTCTCAGGCATTGTCGTTGACATTGATCGTTTTTTCAGGCTTGTTTTCGACCAGGTGAAGACAATGTACAAGTTGTTTATCTGTGCTTCCTTGCTGGTTGTTGGCGTCAGTGCCAAACCGGTAAAGGATAACCTGATGTTCGAAGGACCAGGAGATACCGCCACTGTGGAGAGTACCGTTCGGGAGGCTAGGGCTGCACCCAGTCACATTTCTGATTTGATTAAACCAGGTAAAATTTTAACTAGTGATCTCAACTATGATTTCTCTCCTTTTGTCTTCAACTGTGATATTTCTTTGGTTTCTAATTTTTCCATTTTCCTTTTCTATTATTCTTTTGAGATATGTTTTATAATAATAATAATAATAATAATAATAATAATAATAATAAGCTGAATGGGAGGAGCTGAACTGCTTTCTCATTCTGGCATTGTAAAACCGACCAGCCTAGGCTGAGATGATCGATGAATCATGTTTGTGACAATAATAATAATAATAATAATAATAATATATGCACTGCTGTCAAGAAAACTCATAACTGGAAAGCTTCTGGACCAGATGGACTACATAACTTCTGGATTAAAAACTTTACGGCGGCGCACCGCCCACTTGCTAGTGCATTTAAAGAGGTAATGATAAATCCTGACACTTTCCCGAATTTTTTAATGGAAGACAATACATATATTCTGTACAAAAAGGGTGATCTAAGCAACCCAATAACTACAGACCCATCACATGTCTATGAGTATTTTATAAATTGTTGACAGCCCTAATCAATGAAAAAATTTACAAACATTGTGATGAAAACAATATTTTTAAAGAAGAGCAGAAAGGATGTATAAGAGCAAGTATAGGATGCAAGGAACAGCTAACGATCGATGCTGTAATTCTCGAACAAGCGCGGAAAAGAAAACGCAACCTAAACATCTGCTATATAGACTACAGGAAAGCCTTCGATAGTGTTCCACACGATTGGTTACTAGAAGTCCTGAAGATTTATAAAATAAGCCCTCCCATCATTAACTCCTTAAGGTACCTGTTGGGGAAATGGAAAACAAATCTCTTTATCGATCAACAATGCATTTCAACTGCGAATATCGAGAGAGGAATTTTTCAGGGAGATTCCCTTTCTCCAGTTTGATTTTGTCTAGCCGTAAACCCTATGTCTACATTACTGAACAACAGTAATATAGGATATAAACTAAACATGAGGAATCCACGAAAGCTCTCGCACCTACTATATATGGATGGCTTTAAACTCTATGGAGAAACAAGAGAAAAACTAAACTCCTTAATAAAAATGGTCGAAGAATTTAGTAGGGATATCAAGGTGTCATTCGGACTTGATAAATGCTCTACCATTAGCATTCAGAAAGGAATAGTCTACAATCAACAATCAACACACTGTAGCATACAACAACTGGCACCAGAAGAATCCTATAAATATTTAGGTATACCTCAAAACAAGAAATTTAACCATAGCCAGTTAAAGAAAGACTTTTCTACTATGTACGAAAACAGGCTTACAAAACTTTTAAATACCAAACTGAACAGTGGAAACCTGATTAGAGCGACCAATGAATGGGCAGTGCCAACTCTGACCTATTCCTTTGGTATTGTTAAATGGTCAGAAACAGACCTTGATGGACTGGATAGATTAACACGTCGAACATTGATAAAATTCCGATGTCTGCATCCAAATTTATCTATAAAGCGACTGTACATTCCAAGAAAGTTGGGAGGCAGAGGCCTCGTGAACATTAAGAACCTTTGTCTGAACCAGGAGAGTAAGATGAGAGAACGCTTCATTAATTCAAGCAGCACGCTAATGAAGTTGGTTGCTAAGGAGGACCGGGGTTTCACCCCGTTGAACCTAGATAAATTGAATCGTGTTGATGGTAGAACAACACTTACGGATTGTGTCCGTGAATGGAAACAACAGACACTATATGGACGGTATCCAAAGTCACTCGAGGATGATACCATTGATGGACCATTGTCTCTAAAATGGCTGACCGATGGGCTGTTGTATCCAGAAGCAGAAGGTTTTGCGACATCTATTCAAGATAAGGTAGTAAGAACACGGAACTATGAAAAGCATATACTACACATGGATGTTGTCGACCGATGTAGGAAGTGCGGTATAGTGGGGGAAACGATTGAACACCTTATCGGTGGGTGTGCAGTTCTAGCCCCTAATGCTTATTTAGGAAGACATAATCAGCTGGCGAAAATTATACATCAGCAAATTGCATTAAAGTATTCGCTATTAGATAACGCACCTGCTTCATATTATAAGTAGTCACCTTCTCCCGTATTGGAATCATCTGATTCAATCCTATACTGGGACAGACCAATTACAACAGATCGAACAGTCGATTATAATAGACCAGACATTGTTCTAATTAGTAAAAGGGAGAAAAGGGTTTTTATAATTGACATCGCAGTGCCACTCTCTCATAATATCAGGAAAACCGAGTTGGAGAAAACTACTAAGTATGAAAACCTTGCGTACGATTTAAACCAGTGGAAACTGCATAAGGTAGAGATAGTGCCTTTCGTTATATCCACCGAACGCCTAATAAGTAAGAACTTTTCAAAACATTTGAAGAACCTTGGTATCACAAAATCGATTGCCATAGTGGGACAACGTGCAGTACTCTTGCAGACATGCCACATTGTTCGTAAAATTTTATGCTAAGTGAGAGGAGTTGAATTGCTTTCTCATTTTGGCATTGTAATATAGACCAGCTTAGGCTGAGATGCTGAGTTCAGTACGAGGATAATAATAGTAACCTGAGAACAGCACTGAAGGTTCAAGAATGGAAACAACAGACATTACATGGGAGATTTCCTAAATCACTTCCGGATGACTCCATTGACAAATATTTGTCCCTAAACTGGCTTACCGATGGACTATTATATCCAGAAACAGAAGGCTTCGCGACAGCTATTCAAGATAAGGTAGTAAGGACAAAAAATTATGAAAGACATATTCTACACATGGATGTTGTCGACAAGTGCAGGAAGTGCGGTGGTGTAGGAGAAACAATTGAACACCTTGTTGGAGGGTGTCCAGTCCTTGCCCCTAATGCTTACCTAGGCAGGCATAATCAGCTGGCAAAAATTATACACCAGCAAATCGCTTTAAAGCACTCGCTATTTGATAAGATGCCTCCACCATATTACAAGTACACGCCTTCCCCCGTACATGAGTCAGCCGATACAATTCTTTACTGGGATAGACCAATTACAACAGATCGGACGGTTGACTATAATAGGCCGGATATTGTTCTAATTAACAAAAAGCAGAGGAGAGCTTTCATAATTGACATTGCGATACCACTCTCTCATAACATCAGAAAAACTGAAATGGAAAAGGTCACGAAGTACGAAAATCTTGCAATTGATCTGAAAAATCAATACAAACTCCAGAAAGTGGAGGTGTTAACTTTTGTTATATCCGCCTAGTAAGCAAAACCTTTTCCAAAAATCTGGAAATTCTTGGTGTTTCAAAATCGATTACCACAGTAGGACAACGAGCAGTTCTCTTACAAACTTGCCACATTGTTCGTAAGGTACTAAGCTGAATGGGATGAGCTGAACTGCTTTCTCATTCTGGCATTGTAAACCCGACCAGCCTAGGCTGAGATGATCGATGAATCATGTTTGTGATAATAATAATAATAATAATAATAAATGGCCTTTATTGCATCATACTAATGACAAGAAAAAAAAAAGAAATACACAAAAGTATAGAAACAAAATAAATGAGAATTCTTAATTTGTTGATCAGCAAGTTGGCGAAGTCTGGTATAATTTGCTATTCCACTCAACCAACCTACCGATGTTAATCCCTAGATAGAAAAAAAAACTCACATAGTCTAAAAAACAATACTATTACCCAACCATCCGGTCACCGCCAGAACGTCAAATGCCCATGAAACAATAATCTTAAAAAAAATATAAAATATATTAGCAATTATAGCTGTTGAACTAAAAGAAATTCCCTGACTTTGTATTTGAATTTGTTAATATTAAACATTTTAAATATATTGGGATTCTATTTAATATCTTAATAGCATTATATATGTATGATCTCGTAAACATCGATGTTATGTAATGTGGCATTGTAAATTTGCTTCTATATCTAATATTCACAGAATGACTGGCTGAACGAACTACAAACATACTTTTAAGTGCTTCAGAGTTATTGTCAGCATTGATAACCTTATAAGTGAAATTAGCCATATGAAGCTGCCATCTGTGATCCATAGTAAGCCACTTAAGCTCATTAATCCTCTGAGAGATATGATCCCGTTTTTCAAGTCCAAAAAAAAGGCGACAACAAGCATTCTGTACTCGCTGAATTCTGCCCCTGTCCACAGAGTCGAGACATGGGAAATAAATAAAGTCACAGTAAGTAAATTGAGAAAGTACCAACGACTCTGACAATAGCTTTCTTAAAGCCTGGTTCAAAATCTGCCTATTAGCATAAAGTAATTTAAGGTGCATGAATGATTTACGAATTAACTTGGATACATGATCTTTAAAACGTAACTTCGAATCAAAAATAACACCCAAGTTTTGCGCACAATCAACAAAACCAAGCCTCTCTCTGTCAACAGATATTGAAAGATTCGTCCTCAAAAAAATATAGTTAGATTTAGTACAAAACAGCATAACTTTAGATTTAGAAGAGTTTCATTTCAAATTATGTGCTAACGAGAGTCTTTTAAGGTTGTTTAACTGGTTATTAATTAATTATATTATTGGCTCTGGAGTATTCACGTGGAGGAAATCTGAAATATAATTGTGTGTCATCAGCATAAGCCCGTACTTCCATGTTCTGAACAGAACGCAAAATATCAGATGTATATACTATAAAAAATAATGGACCCAACACTGATCCCTGAGGCACACCAGAAAGAACATTCACTTTAGACGAGTTTACATGATTAACAGAAATATATTGTGTTCTACAATCTAGGAACGATTTTACTAGATTAACGGATGATTCGTCAAACCCATAGTAAGACAATTTTGCGCACAAGAGGCTGTGGTTTAATGTATCGAACGCCTTAGAAAAGTCCAGTAATACAAGCACGCTAGCTAAGCCCCTGTCATAGCTGTTAAATAAATAACTAGTCACAAAGCCACATTGCGAATCGGATATTACTTTATTGGAGACAAAAAACTACTATTTTTGTACATCTGTTTAAATAAAATTTTCTCAAAAATCTTATAAAGAACTGGAAGTATGCTAATAATACGCAAGTCAGAAAACGAAGAAGGCTTATCATGTTTCGGAAGAGGAATCCCTACAGCTTGCTTCCAAATTAGAGGAAAGTAGTTTTGCTCTATGCAGCTATTAATTATATCAAGTATATATACATCAAGAAAGGTACTGCAATACTGTAGCATCCGCAGAGAAATATTATCAGCACCTGTCCCATCTTTTTTTAACTTAAATAACATATCATGCACTACCCTCTCATCCACCAACTGGAACGAGAATGCGCCTGCCGAGGGAAATTTATTCGAATAGTAGTAAGTAATCCTTTCATCGCAATTACCATTTACATCCGAAACAAATTCTCCAAAATACCGATTTATAAGTTCCGGTTTATTTAAGTTGTTAGGCAAACTTCGTTGGCACTTAGAACCTATACTAAATGTTTTTAAGGTTGACCACGTTTTCCTCACATTATTTTGATTAATTGTATCGTTAAGGAAATTCTTCTTTTCACGTCTCGTCTCCGAAACAACAAAATTTCTCCATTTTTTATATGCTATCCAATCACTATTAGATTTTGACTATTTATACTTATGCAGAGCACGTTCCCTATCTGAAATAAGCAACCGCAAATTTGAGGTCAACCAATGGGCCTTTGGTTTAGTTACCCTATGGGTAACCACGGGAGCATACCTGTCAAAGGCTGAGATCAAATAATAATAAATTATTAAATATATCTATTTTCTTATCAATATTTTTTTCGTAAAATATTATGTTCCAATTTAATGAAGATACATAATGCATAAATTGAATTTTTGATTGAACAAGAAAAGCAGTACGTGCTATAAACTACTACTACAACTCTGTATTGACAAAGCCTTTCTCATTAATTTTTACATTTTGTTTAAAAATAGAATTAAAACTGACTGGTTTTGAATTAACAATAAAATTATTGCATTTCTCGTGATGATACATTTTACCAAACCAGACTAATTCAGATAAAAGTTGGAATTAATATGTCCGGGAGTCCTCGACAGTTTGTTGCCTTTTTTAAACATATCTAAACGTGAATAGGCATATCGAATGTACAATGCTGACAGGATTAAAATACCACTTTTTGCCTTATAATACTTTTAAGTGTCAACAAGTGGGATCTTATGACATATCACTTTGTTCATGACTGATAAGGAGAGGGTGAACTCCAGCACGTAGCAGATAATCTTTTCACAATAAAAAAAACGACGTTGAAGGAAAAAATAAGAATATTTTTTGATTATACACATTTCTCAACAATGTGTATTATCTGTGAACGTGCTCAGATAAGGATACTTTCTAAGTGGCCTTAACCATTTTTCCCTACATTCGTGAAGTCTCGAAACTGATATCATATCCCTCGAAACACAGCTGAATGTCACAGGAAAGAAAATAAAAATAAAACACTTACTGTATTTTGTTATATCAGAAACTAGAGATATATTTATTACATATGAAGGTCCGTTCTAAAGATTAATGATTTGTTTTTTGGTACTTTTGGTTTTTTTACGTCAACGTCAAGTTCCTTGTTTACACTTTCTTGATTCGAGTTTCCGCAATGCTGATTTGTTTTTCTTTGATGATCAGGGGCTCGTACATAAAGAAGGGGTTTTTGCCTCCAGGTCAAAGGGTAATCCAGCAGTTTTACCAAGAAGTTCTTGAAATACTTGGATAAAGAGTATTTCGTGTGGGACCGAACATCAAGAACGCCTGGGTGATGCTTTACGACACTGTACCAAACTCCTTTATTCGTAAGACTAGAGTCCTTGTGACTTTTTCCTTTTCCTCACATTAAAAATTCATCTAAAGGGAAAGCCAACAGTGTTCCCAGATCGAACGTTACTCTATTAGTTTCATACAACGCGCATTTAACAGCAGGTTTCTTAAACTCGAAGAGATTATTCACTAATCACCAAATCCTTAGCCAAGCTAACCAAAGCTAACCAAGACCACGTTGGGAGTTTTTTCCGATTGCTGGTATGTGATTTTTTCCAATAAGTCAAACAGTGAATAAAGAAAATTATTTGAATGAAGCTATTTGTAACTAAATGACCGGAATTTTGATAAAGCTCCATCTCATACTGTATCCGTGATATTTTTGCCAAGCATTCAACCAAACCCATTCCCTGAGCTCCATATACATCTGATATAACTCCGTGTGATTGTCTTTCGTTCTCCGCGCTTTAGGTTGTCACGTAATGGTCACCCATGTTTGTTTTTATTATTTTATTAACAAGTTTAAAGACTCCTTTTTTTCAAGGTGTTAAAGATGCCTTCTTGTACGTCTACGGAGATGCCGAGAACGACGACGGAGATGTACATGGTTACTCTAAAAAAATGAACGACAAGGGACAAGACGGTTATAAGCATCACGATAGCTTCCATAAAAAGGACGGAGATAAATACGGATATCAAAAGCACGCAGAATACGGTCAAGAGAACAAGGCTTACATTGAGGGCGAAAATAACAAGGGTATCAAAGAATCCTTCGTTGAATGTAAGATACAATTGGTAAAGTGGGCGTTTAATTTTAAATTTTTCTTGTTTTTTTAGCTGGTGGGGAGAAGGAGGATGAAGGTGAAGAAAGTAAAAAGTCAGTTACTATCTTCAAGGAATTTGAATCGTAAGTAGATCTCTTTTTATACAGTATATAAAAATTTCAACTCATCGGCCCATTAGCTCAGTTGGTTAGAGCGTCGTGCTAATAACGCGAAGGTCGCGGGTTCGATCCCCCCATGGGCCAGAACTTTTTTTTAATATTTCTACAATTTTAGAAACTTTTACGTTATTTGCATTTTCCAATTATATATTAAAATAATAATTAAAATATTTATTTTTATTATATGGTTTTATTAATTTTTGTATAAATTTAAATAACATCGGCAACTAGCTCTATTAACTTAGTTTGTTGGAGCATCGTGCTACTAAGCCGAAGGTCCGGGGTTCGATCACCCGTTGGGAAGGAGTGGTTTTTTTATTTAGTATTTAGGTATGTTTCTTAAATGATTAGAAAACTTAATTATTCACATTGTCTGATTATATATTAAACTAATTAAAATTTTTGTTTATTATATCGAGAAAGTTTATTTTTATATATCTTTAAATTTTATTTGCCTTCAGGCCCATTAGCTCAGTTGGTTAGAGCGTCGTGCTAATAACGCGAAGGTCGCGGGTTCGATCCCCCCATGGGCCAGGACTTTTTTTATTATTGCATTACGAAAATATTAATTCTCGCCCAAATATTTGGCAAATAAGGTTATCAAATTACTTTTAATTGTTATATACAGGGACGATAAAAAACAACCCAAGAAGAAGGCTGAGTCAGAGTATGACTTCTTTGGTGATGGTAGTCCCGATTACGGAAACTACGCAGGAGAATCATCTAATGGAGGAGAAGCAGAAGAAGATGAAGCTGCTGAAGGTAGGTTCCCAATTTATAAACATTCATTATCATTATATTTCTTGGATAAATTGTTTTATAGTTTACTAGCAGAACCCGGCAGACCTTGTCCTGCCTTTTGAAAATGTATTTACCTCTATATATCTAAAATGGATGGTCTATATGTAATGTAGAATCTATAAAGCGTTGTAGAAAATTATGGAAAATTGAAAGATTACTCATATTGATAGTATTCTATTATTTTTATTAGTATAAATTGATGATACATTATATACATTTTTTTAAATAATAATTTACGTGAACGAACAATATTTTTAACTATTACATTCGTTATATAATCAAACTAATTTAAAGTAATTCAAACTAATATTAACATCTAGCGTACCGCGAGTGGGTAAACAATATTTTTGGTTTTCTGATTCGGTGTATAGAGTTTTTGGAGTTCCTACTCTGGAGCAAGCAGCATATAGTTGACTTTTCGATGGTCAACGAATCCAGATCGTTCCATTACATGTTGAGGGCTTTGTCCAGTTAAGCTACCCGCCCTATAGAAATTTCCTTTCACTTTTAACTATATCCATTGAGCCACATGATCTATCGTACGGTAGCATTTATAAATTTAAATACTATACGCAGGGAAAGATTTAGTTAAGGTGTAGAAGTTGATGCGCTATAGCCCCATCTAGTGGCGAGGTACAATAAAGTGGATAGCACAAAAATATTGACCGTGTTCAAATATCTATGTATACCAATTTTCATAGCGATCAGTTATATAGTGTAGAAGTGGATGTTCTGCAGCACTAGCTAGTGGAGAATTGAATGAAAAATTAATTAGATATGTCAACTTTCATGGTGATCGGTCAAACGGTGTGTGAAACGTCAAAACGTCAAAATTTCTCAAGTGATACTCCGTCATACATGTGGCAATTGATTTTTATTTATAGAGATATAAGGCAGGTGATGTAAGAACGACTGAAATAACTGATAGTCGAACGGAGTGAGATCTGGTGAATAAGGGGCATGAGTGAGAACGCTCCAGTTCAATCTGCAGCTGATATTTTTAATTGATTACCTTTACCCACCACAGGGCCTTTCACTATCACGTTCTTCTGAAAGGATATTTGTTTTTCTGGTGCCAAGTGCCATTACCATCAATATCCACTTTAGGGTACATGTAAATTTTATGCAGGTGTTTATTTTTCTCTAGTAATATTGTTTTTCAATTTCAGTATGGGTTTAGAATATTATTAATTTTGTATACATCTATAGGGTGAAAATTGTTTTTATTTGTGAATGTTTTCACAATATCTATATTGTGGTCATTGATGTCTCTGATCGTTTATTTAAAATCAATTTTTATCAAGTATCAGCTACCTCAGTTAAATATTTCATATTTTTTTAGCTTTTATGTAACCTTACACTGAGGTCTCTCAAGTTTTTCCACCTATCATGCTTTTGTACGATTCTTATCCATGGTAACCCTGCCACTCTCTTTAGATCATCTCATTTCATTCATTCATTGAAGGAACATTTTTCTTGCTACTTTGCCTGAATACTCTTATTTTAATTGTCACTCTTTTCACGACATAGACTACTTTTGGATTCAGGATAATCCACTTGTTTCTTTTTTTTATCTCTTCTTGTAATCGCTGATCCCTTCATGTCTCTTTGGGTACCTAACCTCTAACTTCGTAACTTGCTTTGTTAAGGTCCATGTTTGGACACTAAAGAGGGTGTTAGGTAAACATGCGGCATGTTTACCTAACACTCTGTATATTAGAAGAGAGAATATGCACTGGTCATATTCCTTAGATCATAAACACTGCGGAATTCTATTGCTCTTAAGAACTTAAGAAAGCCTACCAAAAGCCATCCATGCTAGACGTATTCGTCTGTTAATTTTAGGGTCTTAACAAATAAACTGGATTACTATCAACCAGTAGAACAGGCGGCATTTTCGAAAGGATTTGGCACTTCTGATAAAATGCATAAGAAAGCCTTTGACTTTGACTTTGCCTTTGAAGGGATCTCGAGAAATTGGACTTGACATTAAATTGACCAAAACCTGACTGGAAAATGTCTTAGAAATTCCGGATGAATTTTCATACCTAATGCTAACATGGTTAGCAAAACGTACGTCCAGAACTTAAAAAAAATGTTATTCGATATTTAGCGGTAAATCTCTTTGAGTTTAGTCTGAGCCTAGGAAAGAGAAGAAAATCGTTGGGGGCCAAATCTGGTAAATACGGTGGGTGGTCAATCAATTCGAATATCAGTTCGTGAATTTTTTCCATGGTGACCACTGAACTGTGAGACGCTGCGTTGTCTTGATGGAACAAAATTTTCTTTTTTTCAAATGCGGTCGTTTTGTTTAGATCACTTACCTGGCCGATGGAATAGTCTTCGCTGTCTTCCGAGTCGATTCACCCTTCACAATCCACTGTTTTCACTGTGCTTTGGTTTCAAGAACAGCAGGAAAACTCATTCATTATTAATTTTTGTTTTTCGCAACTGCAGCTTTTTCCTAAACGCCGCAATCTATTCCAAAAGTTTCAAAATGTGTATGTAATGGCCTTACAGAGGCAGATTCAACACATTCAGTTTCTTATATATATATATATATATATATATATATATATATATATATATATATATATATATATATATATGAAAAATTTCTGTTTTTCAAATATCTCTCTCCACGGCCCCACTACGCTATCTTTTGAGCAAACCTTATACCTACATCCAAGGTTGTGGGAAGAATGTGTCGCGTAGTTTTTGACTGGCGCGAACATTCACCGTAGGATGGCGCGAGTTTCATTGAGATTGCGACCCGCCATCGATATGACCAGTTGACTTGGTCTTGCTCTGTTCGTTTCGTTTCAGCTGTCTCACTGCGTTGAGCTCGAGCCCAGCTGATGACGGCTGTGAGGCCAGAAACCGGTCCTGGGAGGTACTTCTCTCGGCATGGTGACGGCGACTGATTTGAGACGAGCAGAGGACGTGGAAGTACGGATGAAAAATTTCTGTTTTTCATATATATATATATATATATATATATATATATATATATATATATATATATATATATATATATATATATATATATATATATATATATATATGCTAGTTTCAGCATAAAGTCCGGTTCGGAAAAATACTTGGAGTTTTCATGACCTTCCTCTTGCAGAAAAGTCGTAACTCGAATGCATGGCATAAGACGTTTCCACGTGAGGGCCAACTGAAGTAGTACAGCGGGACCGTGAAGTAGTACAGCGATGAACTGAAGTAGTACAGCGGGACCGTGTGTTCAGCTCCCATATGTATGCATAGTTTTTTGAACAATCAGGCCTTTAGTGGTCTGGTTTTATGTAGTTTACTTCGTCTGTGACACGTTCTAATATCAAATTCAATTGAGAACTTATCGACTTCGATGCAAGTGCTTTTCTATGGATGATGCAATGGGTCCACATAGCATGCGGTGTTTTGCTGCTAATAAGTGCCTGGAAACCTCCATAGCGGTCGGACATTGATCGAGCACCATCAGTACATACACCAATGCACTTTTTCCAATCCAAATCATTTTCTGTTATAAATTTGTCAAGCATCTCAAACAAGTCTTGAACTTTTGCGTTTTCAATGATACTTTTCCAGAACAGGAGGCCTTCAACGATAATATTATAACTCAAGAAGCGCACATAGCAAATAAGATGTGATGTGATATTACTGTCACTAGCCTCATCAAGTACTGTCACTAGCCTCATCAAGTTGCAGACCAAATTCCCTGCCTTCTATTTTTATGCCACCTTGAAAGATGCTAGATGTTAGGTACTGGGGCTTGTTGAGGGAAGACATTTTTTTTGTTTTTGACAATTTTGCAACTATATTCTTCTATTGGAACCTTTTGTGTGAAACACTAAACTTGAAGAGATTTACCACTAAACACCAAGTCACTTTTGTTTTGAACTTCTCGACGCGCATTTCGCTGATCATGTTAGCATCATCAGGAGATGATTTAATCTAATTTAAAAAGTAAATTATGTTCTTTTTATATGAGAACCTTAATTGCTAACCGACTACCTACGAAGCGTACTATCTACCTAAGGAAGCGTGTAAAAAAAATACAAGAAAAAAAAGAAAAGGGGAACAAAATTAACCCTAAAAAATAATGAATCTAACTAAAATGGGCACTGCGGGGGAAAAAAAGGGGGCGTTAGCGTCGGTATGTACGAGCGGGAATTCACCTTTCGGTGCACGCAGCGAGTGATGCATGCAGACTGTACGATGTAAATTTATTAGTTTGTACCCGCGAATATAAGTAATTTTAGTTTCCGAAGAAGATGGACTTATATTCCTTCAATACATAAACATTACATTAACACAATAGCTTTAACAAATTCTATTTCCTTATACAACACACTCCATTCGAAATAAATTTAATTTTAAAAGAAAATAACACAAATAATCCATGCATGTATATTACTTTAAACAAATTTGCAAGTTCTATTCATCAATTTCTCTCCCAAACCTGTCTGAATTATTTATCCCGTCGAAATCTGTAAGTAAAGTAATATTAACATTTTTCCGCGAAGAGGTTATTTTACATTGCAGATTCCCCTTTCGTTATTAAGATCAATAATGTCGTGTTTTTAAAGAATCGACGTTAATGTGTTAGGAACACGAATTTGTCGGTGGAAACTGTAGCCAGTGGGGAATATGACGCCGTGGTCAGGGTTCGTTCTTGTTTTTGCATTATACAGTTTATATAAAGGTCAAAATGAGGGTTCTCTCTAACACACAAAAATCACGTGCTACAAAAATTGTTTATTTTACAAAAAAAAATAAATAAAAGTGATAGATAACAAAATAAAAAATTGTTTTATTCCTTTTTTAAAAAATGAACTATCACAAAGTAACGGACAAATCAATCAATAATTTGTTTATTTTACATTTGCCTTATTCGCTTTGGATTTCCTCTATTGTGCTATATTTAAATATTAAAATTATTGGCATATTTATAATTTACGATAGTCGCTGAATTATAAATTTCTTAAAGTAATCTCGTAAATAAAGTAATGAGACTGGTGGCGTAGCGTTCGGTTTGGCAACATTGTTAGCTTCCCCCCAGAGGAGAGGCAGACAAACATCTGATGCTTCTTCAGTTGAATTTTGTAGTCAACAATTGCGCTATTAAGTGTTGCTTCAAACTTCGATACAGTGCGATAGAAACTATTGCAAAACTTCAACAGGTCTAGCAAAAAAAATATTGTCGAGATGGCGAGCTTCGCGCCGCTGGCATTCTTGAAGGAATGATCGAAAATGTGCTATCACCCGGCCGCACATACGTCTGGATATCCAGTGGATCTCATGAACTATATTCTCCTTTAATTGCAATATGCTACATGGTGTATTTTCATAAATTTTCCTCTTGACATAATCCCGCAAGAAAAAATCAAGTGGAGTTAAATCTGGACTTGTTGGGGGCCAAATTATGTCGCCTCTACGAGATATAACTTTTCCTGGGAAGAATTCCTGTGAAACCTCCAAAGAATCACATCAGGTATGACACGTACGCACCGTCTTGCTCTCGTCGTTATATCCTTCAAATTCTTGCAGTGATTGGTGGAAAAACCTTGCATTATCTCACAATATCTAGCTGAATTGACATTGACCACTTTACCACTGGCATCTTCAAAGAAGTATTTGCAAATTAGGCCTCTAGCTGAGATTGTAGCCCATGTAACAACTTTTGGGGTATGTAATGGTTTTTCGTGATTTTCCTCCGTCCAGTACCTGCAGTTTTGCTTGTTTAATCTCGAACATTTCATTGGGAAATGTCAAGCATATAATAAAATCAGTTTCTTTCATTTCTTGGACAATTTGAATTTTATAGGGATAAAACGAAGATTTTTTTTAAATAACATACAATTTTCTTTCTTCATTTTCTTCTTCCTTTGCCCGTGTAAGTTCTTTTTTCCCTTTAGAGTGTCATCAACTCTCTTTGGTTTTATTTTAAATTAATTTTCATTTAAAAGAAGAAAAGTATAATAAAAGTAAGTAAAATAATTTAAAGTTATAGTTTTATCAATTTCTCTGTCTGTCTGAATATACTCGCTTTGTATAAACTACTTATTCCATCCAAATCTGCAAAAAAAGCGGTATTAACATTCCCCTTTCGTTATTATGATCAATAATGTAGTGTTTTTTAAAAAAAGGCCACGGTTGGAACATAAAATTGTTGATTTTAGTCTGTATGAAACACGATACCATAGTCAGATTTTATTTCTCGTTTCCCTTCATACAGTTTAAATAAGTCGTTCTTTATAATCAACGAACATATTCTACGAAATAAAATAATTGATTTCAAACTATTCTGTCATCAGATAAAAAAAATAAAGGCATATTTTAAAAATTATCTTATTTATTTTATATTCTCTCGATTGTTTTGTACTTTGTAATAAATAACCGGATAAATTGCTATGAATCTGGTAAAATAAAATAAATATCTCATATTATACAGGGTGTAAGGGAAATAACTTTCCTAAATTTAACCAGTGATTTTGATAAAAAAAAATCTCAAAATATGTATACAAAATATAACCATTTTCACTGATAATTGGCCAGAAAATAGGTTCATAATTTTGCAATCCTTTTTCGCAGAAACCTTGAGGTTTTTGACTCTTCTTGCAAGGAACTTTTTCTTTCAAATGATGCGAATGATCGTTGGTTAAAATTACGGTTAAGTAACACCCTTACACCCAGTATAGTTTTATGTAATCTCACCAGCGTTTTTATGAAATTCTGTATGAATTAGCTTAGATTGATTGTCTGGCGTTTGTATAGGTAAATATCTGATCCAAAATCCAATAATTTATTATATAAATTATGGATCTACTTAAATTCAAGAAAAGTTTACTGTATAGTAAATTTCAATGCTAATATAATAAATGCCAATTTAATTTGAATTTGAAATTCTCGACAAAAATTATAATTGGTAGACAGACAAAATATAGTCTGAGATTATAAAAGATATATAAAGATATATATATATATATATATATATATATATATATATATATATATATATATATATATATATATATATATATATATATATATATATGCCCACAAGGTAGCGTAACGGAACCGTGGAGGGAAAATATTACAGAAATCTTTCACCCTTTCTCCACGTGGTGCCACCGATCGCCTTCACCGAACTGTCAACCATACGACGTCACGTGTCTCTCGGGACCGGTTTCTAGCCTTTCAGCCGTCATCAGTCGAGCTCTAGACGTACGCAAGGAAAGCAGTTCGGAGAGGCAATCGGGGCCAGATCAGATCAACTGGCCATTTTAATGACGGGTCGTGATCGCACACAACTCACGCCATCATACGGCGAATGCTCGTAGCAGTCAGGGCCGCTCGTAACATTCTGCCTGGAACCTCGGGTATAGTACCAGGTATGCCCACAAGGTAGCGTAACGGAACCGTGGAGGAAAAATATTACAGAAATCTTTCACCCTTTCTCCACGTGGTGCCACCGATCGCCTTCACCGAACTGTCATCCATACGACGTCACGTGTCTCTCGGGACCGGTTTCTAGCCTTTCAGCTGTCATCAGCCGAACTCTAGACGAACGCAAGGAAAGCAGTTCGGAGAGGCAATCGGGGCCAGACCAGATCAACTGGCCATTTGATGGCGTGTATGATGGCGTGAGATCACGCCGTATGATGTGTATATATATATATATATATATATATATATATATATATATATATATATATATATATATATATATATATTTTGTTCACAGCTATATCAACAGTACAGTTTGTGGATGAAGGTATTTCCGACACGGTTTCGTACATCATCAGGTTCTAACACGAGTTCAATGCGGGCTTCAAAACATTATTTCTGTTTCTTATTGCTTGATTTTATTGTAAAATTTTTGAACTAACAAGTATTTATTCCGCTTAAGACTCTAATTGGAAGAATGGTCGAATTATGTTTAAACTCGAAGATATTTACCACTAAATACCAAACCATTTCTCGATGCGCGTTTCGTTAACCATGTTAGCATCATCAGGAGACGATTTAATCTAGATTAAATTATCTATAGATAGATATTAATATCTATAGACAATATCTAGCGAACAAGTAGGGGAATATCAAGGAGGGTTCAGGGCAGGAAGATCAACAATCGACCAGATATTCATAATGAAACAGATCCAACAGAATACTTATGAACAAAATTTGAGCTTATATTTACTGTTCATAGATTATCGGTAAGTATAGGACTCCATCAGCAGAGAAAAGGTGTTCCAAGCAATGAGACAGTTGGTAGTCTCGGCAAAGTTGGGGAAGTTGGCGGAGATGACTGCCAGGAGAACAGAAAATAAAGTTATAGTCGATGGAGCAATGTTTAAAGAATTCACTGTAAAGAAATGACTCAGACAAAGCGATCCACTGTCCACAGTTTTGTTCAATCTAGTGCAGGAAGTGATTCTGAGCGAGAGTGTCATCAATGCCAAAGGGTTAATATATGGTACCGGACATCAATGCTTAGTCTATATCGACGACATTATATTGATGGCGAAATCTAAGGAAGAAATAGTAACGGTATTCAAAATGTTGGAAAGAAAGGCAAGAGAATATGGCCTAACAAATAACGAGAACAAGACCAACTATATGGTAATGATAGTACGAGAGGACTGTGGATTGTGCAGAAAATAAGAAATATACGATAGAGAAAGTTGAACAAACTGAATATCTAGGAGTCACATTAACATATAAAGCGGATAAAGAAAAAGAAATATAGAAACGACTAGCGAAAGAGAGCAATGCCGCAGGCACGTTTACAAAGATTTTTAAGGGCTAAGAATATATAAAAGTAAGAATGTACCAAATATATATGTCAGGTTTTACAAAAACTTTTAAAAAAGTTCAGAACGAATTTAGAAGAAGAACAAATAGAGAAATAGAAGAACTGTACAAAAAACCAAACATTGTTTAGATGGTGAGAGCGCAGGAGGAAGGGCTGAGAGGTGAAGGGGGAAAGAGAAGAAAAGAGCGAAAAGAGGGGGAAGAGAAGAAGAGGCGAAGAGAAGAAGAGTTTAGTGTTTTACACCGAAGGTTCCAATAGAAGAATTGAATCACTTTTGTTATTATTAATTCTCCAGGAAAATTATGCCCACCATATACACAATAACATTGATAAACACAGTGTCTGCGACATTACAGTTTTTGAACGTTTTTACTGTTACTAGCTGTAGCCGCCTGCTTCGCTGGGCATTTAAAATTAACATTATTATTTATTGTCATTATTACAGTTTCTTTATAAAAAAAAATTTAACTTCCTCTTCCCGTATTAAATCAACCTTAGATATAGTGCCCTCAAATATAGTATTTAATCTTCCTAACATTTAATCTTCGTCGTTTATCTCATCTTCTTCGATGATAGTTTCGATTGGCCGCAAATCGTTCATGAGCCCCATGTACTTATAGTTAAAACGACATCTTCTTCATTGCACTGAATGATGTCATTTGGAAAGCATTGTTGTAAGGTCTGATAGATTTTAAAAATGCATTTGATTTTACATGTGTTCCATGGAGTAGCGATTTTAATAGGTCTGGAAGTTGTCGCAAAAGTTCTAGTTTTATTTTGCCAGCTGAACAGCATAAACCTTCACATTCACCAGTCCACTTTAATGCTTTACAATAAATACAAATTTTTGTCATTGAACTTAATTTTGATTCTTGTTTATAATCAACTGTAGGATCATACGAAAAACCACAATTTATTTTTACTTTCCAACGAATTTTTAATTTGATACGTCGTAAATCTTGTTTTTTTTCTATTCTTTTGATAATATATACATATATATGTTTTTAATACCTTTTTAAATCAGTCAATTGACATTTCGTAAAAATTTGTTTAGGTTAGAAAAAAACAAAGTTTTAATGCTACAAAAAATATTAATTTAATAATTAATTTATTAAAATTAATAATAATAGTAGTTAATGTACATGATAATAATAATAATCAATAATAAGTTGATAAAAGCCGAAATTTTAAATTTAGCTTTTTTGATTATTCGCGCACTCACAACCGCTTTAGGAGTTTGAACTCCATTGCAGACGTTCTTAATTAGTCTTAATATAGCTCAAGAAAGTAAAAAATCATTTTAAATTTTCATTTTAATAATAAGTTTATAAAAGCTATAAAATCAGATAATTAGCGATTCTCATCATTAACGCCCCCGTAACTGGTGTACCAAGTCCAATACTCATATAAATATTAGCCTATCCATTAAGTACATGTATTTTCTACATGGATACCAAGTTTCAAGTCAATCGGATGCATAGTTCAGTGGTTATAACGGAACATCCGTAAAAACCACTGCAGATTTATATATTAGTATAGATTTGATACGCTGGAATCAGAATTTACTTTCCGTTAACGCATAGATTTTCTGTAAAATGCGCATTTATATCACTGATTGTAGTTCTAGTATCCAGATTAAAATAATTTAATCTACTTTTAAATATTACTTCCATTAAGATATATCCGTAATGGAAAATTGCTGTTGCTGTTTATCGTTGCAGATTAAAACGGGAATCCCCAGAAAAAAAAATATCATTGAAAAATATTAAAAACAACATTCTAAGGTGCGATTATGATTAAAAATAATATGTTTATCGTTAATAATTTGTTACAATGGAACAACACTTTAGAGCAAAAAAAAATATTGGTGATCTTTTCGTCATCAGTATCATCAGGTAATTTTTAGTTTTTATGTCAAACTTTATATATTATAGACCACCGGAATTTTCAAGAAAACTGTTAATTACTGATTAAAAATTTTATAGTTACAAATAAAATTAAATAAATTCAAATCTATACATGCACTTACTGTTTTTGTTTCTAGTGGGATATATACGATGAGGGCAGAGTTTTATGCGGGCTAAAAGTGTCAAACAAGCTTAGAATCGCACGCAGACTAAAATTATATCCGTAATAAATAATCAGGAGCAAAAAGGCCGGTCCGTGGAGAAGCGGTCTATTATTCATTGACACGGGAACATGGAGAATAGTAACTTAATTTACATTATTATACCTAGTTGACGTATAAATCTGGGACAGGGCTCGCATCTAGTTTATACGATATATATCCTAAACAGACGTTCTCGGTCTGGTAAACGGCACAAATTTGAATTCGTCTACTATATTAACATATTGATTTTGATGTAAAGGTCGTTTATACCATTCACTTCTCACCATGTTTGCATAGGGTGTTATGCCTTTCAAAAAACTCACTTCATTTCCATCTAAAGGAGACGGTAATATCAGGAGGTAATCAAGGAACTAATTCAGCATTTAAAAATTTAGTCCATAGTCCATTTAGTCCATATATTTGGTTTGTTTTGTACCAAAAAATGGGCAAAACTTACACATTAATGCCGTTTAATGTCAAAGTTGAAATGACTAGAACTAATTTTTTACACCATAATATCATGATACTTTTTTAACGATTCAAGTCAAATTAAGAAGCACAAAATTAATTGTTTTATTAACATAAATGTCCAAATTGTCTACCATTTGAGTTTGTGTACGCCTGGTGTGACTGAAATTCTATGTTAGAAACTTCCTCCGCATATTCGGAGATATTTCGCATTTCCACAGGGCTAGTTGGTTCGTAAAACGGATCTTGGTTATTGAATTAATAGGCAGAATATACACATATATTAATAAAATAATTTCCAAACACTTTTGACGTAATTTTTAATTTTAATATCTTAAGTTTTGCGAGATTTAGTTCAAAAAACGCCAACAACACTCAATGTCAACATGTCAACTCAAACCCTTAATTCATACTGTCTTATCGAACTTCAACCTCATCCCGTCGACGTAAAAACCTATAAAAAATTATTTGTTCCTGAATTGTTCTCTTTTTTTTTATTTTACGTAAGTAACTTTACCCCTTTACAACGTTACGTTCACTTCTGATACCTGCCTAATTAATATTAATTCTTTGTTATAATTATCTTTGCTTCAAGGAAAATTTAATTAAAATAGTTAGGAAGGTATCTCGAAGTGGTGGTGTTTTTTTCCAAAAATATCCAAATCGAAGCTATTTTTGTTGTTTTTACTGACTAAAACATCTAGATATGGTAAACTATCATTGTTTTCCAGTTCATGAGTGGGTACTATGTTTTGGGATTTATTTTTAAGTTAATAAAATAATACTACGAATATCTTAGAGAAAGTCGCAAATATAAAGATCCTGTGTAGAATATCCACTAAATAATAACCATAAAGACATACAAATTAAGAAGAGATTTACCTCTAAATACCAAAACACTGTTTTAAACTTCCCCACCACGTTTGTCTAACCATGCTAGCATCATCAGGAGATAGAGTATGTTGTAAGACTTGTGAATTTCTTCCATACCCATTCTATTTTCCAGACTTTGTTGTGCCATTCGAGTATTACGATTTGATAATATCCGAAAGTGTTTATAATCTCGGATATACAATCTCGTATTTCAGCATCGTCTCAACAAGTCGGAAAATTTATTTCCTTAGAAATATGTTTTTGTAAAGTTCATAATATTATCTCGAGTACATCAAAAATAACTTACAACTGAAATAAAGTGTAATAGTAAACAATTTTATTTTAAAAAATAACTATTTTTCTCTAATTTATTAATTATTTGTTATTGTTATAGATGACGATGGATCAGTCGAGACCGAAGAAGCCGAGGAAGCTGATGAAAGTGAAGAATCCGACTATTAAAAAAATAAAACAAATCTAGCTTTTTCTTCTTTTTGTCTTTATCATTTCTAGTCTTATTTTTTGTTCTTTTTTTCTCCTATAATTTATTTCTTTTTGTTTATTTGTTGTCATTTTTTTATTGTATTTTTTTTGTAGTAATACACATTCTTATAAGCATACGCCTTGTATATTTTGTTTTGTTTTAGTTTCTAATTCTTGTAATTTATTGATATGTTATCGTTGCGTAGCGTTTATTTATTTTTTTGCTCTGTTAGTGTCAAGGTTGTGATTATGTCGTTTTGGTAGGTCATTAGTAGACGTACGTATATGTATTATAATGGGAATGACCAATATATCTCTTAGAATTGATTGTTTCATGAAAGTATTCGAAAATTGCTTTTTTGAACTGTGACGGGTGGGGTTATGTTTAAATTTCCAGAATTTTGTTTTCGGGCGGGCACAGTTTGAAATTGTTTTAATAATAATGGCATACGTTAAGAAAGAACTTGTTTTCTTTTTTAATTCCTGTTATAATATAAATTTTTTAAGATATTTGGAATATTTTACACATTTATATATAAATGGCCTTTCAAATTTTTGAATTCTTGAATAAAACACAGAATTTGTGATGATTTTAAAAAACTTTTCATTGATAAATAAACATAGTGTATGACATTTAAACACGAAAAACAATATGTACCAAATGACCACCTCTTATAGCTCCACAGACGTCCAAAATGAGGTGGACTATCCATCTAGATCAATATTATTCAATATTATCAATATTCAACTTATTAATTCACAGTTACAGTTTCACCAGTAGCAGTATACCAATTATACCTCCTGACCACAATGCACATCAAACAGTAACTTGTTTAAAATCTAAAGGTTTCTCATGAATCAATCGTGGATTTTCCTCACACCAAATGTGGAAATTTTGTTATTAACAAGGCCACTAATTTCAAAATGTGTTTCATCTAAAAAGATGACTTTTTTGAGAAAAATCATCTATTTGCTCTTTGATCCAATTGACAAATGCGTTTTGAATGATCCATATGAATTTTGAATGATCCAATAAACGTTTTGAATGATTCAGTGGCTTTCCAAGTCCAAATTGTTGTAAACGACTCCTAATGGAAATTTTTGGGTCTTCAACAACACTTTCACGTACCAAATTAATATGCTCTTGAGAATGACCACTACGGCTATATATCCCTCTTTTTTTTATCTTCCATCGAACCAGTTTCATAAAATTTTTGAACAATTCGATTGATAATGCTTTCAGATGGACTCTTGTGCAAACCGTAAATATTACATAATAAATATCAGACCGAGGCAAATTCACAACGCCATCTGTGCTTTTTTTCCTGGTTTTTCTTATTCTTTCAACCCAATTCGTATATTTTCGTTTCTAATTATTGTAATTTGTTGATATGTTATCGTTGCACAATGTTTTTTTTCTCGTTAATATTTATTAAGCTTGTGATTATGAGGGTTTTTCTAGACATGGGAATAACTAATGTTTGTCTTCGAATTAATTTTACTTCGAAATCACTTAAACATTTCTTCTTTGAACTTGAGATGAAGGGTTATCTGTAAAATATGTTTGAATTTGCACACATTTTAATTCAGGTGGTCAAAGTTTAGTATTGTTGTTTCAATGAGAATTGTAAAAAATCAATTGTATGAAAGATTTAATTTTTTAAATTTTTTGTGACTCCCTCGAAAGAAATCTTCAAGAGAATATTACAAAGAACAAACACAACGAAGACCATAGTAATGTAAATCCACACAGATGCGATTTATTGTCAGTATAAAACGGTTCGGTTCTATTCGGTTATTCAGGAAAGAATTTTTCGTCGTTTTAATAGTGATTTTACATTTGCATTTGTTTACAAAACAAATGCAAAAAAACTAAACCATCTGGAGAATTTAGAAATAAATCGTCTCAAAGATGCAAAAACCTTTCCCTCAGTCAAGTCTCAGTTGTCAACTCTGGAATTTGAATACCCTCCCTCTCTCTGTCTCTCTCTTTATATAAAGTATAGTGAAGAGGCGTGAAGAAGACAGTTGACCTCTTCAATCGAAGCAGACAGCACTTGAAAATGCCAAAGGAGATTTTCGCGAAACGTCGTGATTCTTCACAGAATGAACGGATTGACACCCGGAATAATGTAGAAATATTATCTACCATCCTTGAAAATATTAGATGTAACATTTATTATTATATTATTTTTTATTTATTGGGACTTTCGGTCAGTAAATAAGTTTTAATTGTTTTAATAAGTTTTTTATTAGTTTTTTATTGTTTTATTAACGTTTCGGTTCAACAACGAACCATCCTCAGAATACTTCTACAATAAAAATTACTTTTATAAAAAACACAAACATACATTTAAAAACCTACCAATATCAAATTAAATAATTAATAAATAAAAAACAAAGATTAATATCTAAATTTCCACTATATTTAAAACTTGTACGTATGACAATTGTTTCGATACAATGTTTTCGATACACAGTGTGTATTTGAAAAAGACACTGTGTGTCGAAACAATTGTCATACGTACAAGTTTTAAATATAGTGGAAATTTAGATATTAATCTTTGTTTTTTATTTAAAATGAATCCCCATCAAGTATCGGCTACCTCAGTTAAATATAAATAATTAATTTTTAAAATTTTTTAATATGTGACAATTTTTTATAAAAATTAACTTTCAATTTAATATAACATTTAAATTTAAATTTTATAAACGGTCACGGTCATATATATATATATATTATCATCATCATTATCATCAGCCTGTATCGATCCACTGCAGGATGAAGGCCTCTTCAGCATGCTTCCAACTTTCACGGTCTTTGGCTTTCCTCTGCCACTCGGGTCCAATATACTTAACGATGTCATCAATCCATCGTGCTTTCGGTCTTCTTCGCGGACGTTTGCGATCAAGCGGTATCCACTCCAGGATTGCCTTGGTCCATCTGTCGTCTTCTCTCCGTTTACTCTTCCAATGATGTCACAGACTTTCGTTTGTTCTCTGATCCATGCGCAGGACTTTCTGTCTCGTCTTGTAATACCAAGCATACATCTTTCCATTCCCCTCTGTGCCACCCGAAGTTTTTGAATTGATTGGGATGTGAGTATCCAGGTTTCACTTCCGTATGTCATAACGGATAGAACGCACTGATCGAAGACTTCTTTTCAGGCAAAGTGGGAGTCTGCTCTTAAACACTGTGTTGACATTTAACACGCTGTTCCACCTCCAGGGCGGTATTCCCCTCCATTGAAATCCTCTGCTCAAGATATATAAAGCTGTCCACAATCTCTAAATCCCTTCCTAAAACTGAAATTTTTCTGTCCTGAGCGAAGTTATTGAACATAACCTGGCTCTTTTTCAGGTTTATTTTCAAGCCAAATGGTTCGCCAGCCCTTTGCAGTTCTTGTATGCGTCTTTGCAGCTCCTCTGGGTCTTGTAAAATGAAAATAATATCATCTGCAAATCTAAGATGGTTTAAGTTTGCACCATTGATCTTTACACCATCCTGTTCCCAATCCAGTTTACGGAATACTTCTTCAAGGCCAGCCGAGAAAAGAATAGGCGATATTGCGCCACCCTGCCGTACACCTCGTTCTACATTAATTCCCACTTCAAGATCATCAAGGTGAATTGTGGCTGTAGCTCCATCATATATCGATTCTAATAGGTTTACATAGGCTCTCTCTACACGTTGACTAAGCAGTGCATCCATTATCGCATGTTTTGAGATGGAATCAAATGCTTTTTCGTAGTCGATAAAAGCCAAGCACAGTGGCATGGTGTATTCGTTGTGCCTTTCTGTGACCTGCTGTACAACCTGAAACGTGATTCATTGTACTGAATCCACTTCCGAATCCTGCTTGTTCTCTTGGCTGTGCGTCATTCAGTTTTCTTAATATATATATATATATATATATATATATATATATATATATATATATATATATATATATATATATATATATATATATATATATATATATATATATATATATATATATATATTACGCTTTGCCATTCCATCATCCGCCACCTAAAGCGCCAGTAAGCGTCTCCCAAGATTCTCTTGCTGGTGCTATTTTGCTTCCCCTATCTTCCTTCTTCGCTCGCTTTTCTTTGAGCACGGCGATGGTTTATGGTGAAGTGAGAATAGTGCTTTTCATTAGCTTACACCCGCGGTCGGACATTTCAAAGTTTTTCCTGATCTAATTGGTTCAATTCTAGACAAAACTGAAGAAAGGCTTGACGAACGTGACAATGATTGCTGTGTTGCAATTAATGTTGATGGCTCTTCATTCTCATGTGTAGAAACATCCATTAAAATAATGCGCCGCTGCTGATAAAAAAACTACGTGCCTCAGCTGTCCCAATTTACGTACATCGTGGCCATTTTAAAATGACATGATTCTTTTTTCCTGTGCAAGATATGTTCGAAATTCATTCAGGACTATAAGAGAGACTAAAAACTAAGGTATAACTGTTATATCTATCTTTTTTTACCGATGTTTACTTCGTAATGAATAAACAACTAGACAGTCAAAACCTACGGGCGTTTCCCTATATATATATATATATATATATATATATATATATATATATATATATATATATATATATATATATATATATATATATATAATCATTATTATTATCATCAGCCCGTGTCGATCCACTGCAGGATGAACACTTCAGCATGCTTCCAACTTTCACGGTCCTGGGCTTTGCTTTGTCACTCGGATCCAATATACTTAAAGATGTCATCAGTCCATCGTGCTTTCGGTCTTCTTCGCGGACGTTTGCAATCAGTGGTATCCACTCCAGGATTGCCTTGATCCATCTGTCGTCCCATCGCCTCGCTATATGCCATCTCCATTTCAATTGTTTTATTCTTCCAATGATGTCACATACTTTCGTTTATTCCCTGATCCATGCGCAGGGCTTTCTGTCTCGCCTTGTACTGCCAAGCATACATCTTTCCATTCCCCTCTGTGCTAGTCAAAGCTTTTGAATTGATTGCGACGTGAGTGTCCAGGTTTCACTTTCGTACGTCATGACGGGCAGAACGCACTAATCGAAGACTTTTCTTTTCAGGCAAAATGGGAGTCTGCTCTCGAACACTTGTTGAACCTGCCAAATGCCTGTCAGCGACATTTAACACGTCGTTATACCTCCCGGGCGGTGCCCCCCTCCATTGAAATCATCTGCCCAAGATATATAAAGTGGTCTACAATATCGTAGTCCCTTCCTAAAAATGAAATTCGTCTATCCGAAGCGAATTTATTGAACATAACCTGACTCTTTTTTAGGTTTATTTTCAAGCCAAATGGTTCGCCAGCCCTTTGCAGCTCTTGTGTGCGCTTTGTAACTCCTCTGGGTCTTGTGAAAGAAGAACGATATCCTCTGGAAATCTAAGATGATTTAAGTTTTCACCATTGATCTATACACTAGACACTAAAAACAATGTAAATGTAACAAATAGTACTGTCCCAACCTATGGGCATCTCTCTCTCTCTCTCTCTCTCTCTCTCTCTCTCTCTCTCTCTCTCTCTCTCTCTCTCTCTCTCTCTCTATATATATATATATATATATATATATATATATATATATATATATATATAATTTAAATATTTTGGATTGAAGTTGAGTTCACCATGTATGCAATAGATGATACACAATAGGTTGTGATTACCGCTAATGTTTATTTAAGCCACAAGTAGCAAAGATTCTCGCGTATCTACCTTCTAAATAAAATTAAATTTGTTGTACTGGCACTTAACTTTGATAATTTTCTATACACACAAAACTATATAAGATCGATCGACAAGCTGCATTGGCCATTAAGCGCGCGCGGGAATTGGTCCGCCGTAGTTTTTTCAACAACTGATTAAGCCTTGATGAGAATATCCGGTTAAAAATTTTACATTATTGTATTTTAATGCACGGTTCTTTTCAGATAAAAAAATAACTGAGTATTTGTTACCTTGAATGTTAGTGGCTTACGAATGTTTTAGCTGTTGTGCTCGTTAGTGTAAAATAAAAAAATTGCTGCAATTGTTCCAAATGGAGAACGACAAAGATACTCAAACAACCGCTTATAATGGAGATGTAACTCTGACCAGTTCCGATAAAAATGGAGAATTTCAAATTAGCATTCATAGGGTAAGTTCGTTCTATATATTTTAAATATTAGGATTGGCAGATCAGTTTAATTATCGGTCCTTCTTAACCTTCTCTGACATTTGTTCTCATAATATGCGACGCCCAGCTGATCTCATCAGTTACACATTAATGCAGAATTAATCCACGATTTTTCTCCTCTTTGAATTATCGCAGATGATCCAATTTACATTACAAGCTACAGTCTTGTGCCGAAAGATTTTTTTCTTGCATCTGGTGAGCGATAATATCACAATATTATTATTATTTCGCTTATCCTTAATGCAGAATCTCAGCTCATGCTGGTCGAGATTCCAATGTCAAGATGAAAAAGCAATTCAGCTCCTCTCACCCTTATATAGTATTTTACGAACAATGTGACACGTCTGCAAGAGCACGGCACGTTGTCCCACTATGGCAATTGATTTCGAGATACCCAGGCTCTCGAGTTTCTTTGAAAATCTCTCTTATCAAGCCTTCGGCGGATATAACGAAGGGCACTACATCTACCTTACCCAGTTTCCACTGGTTCTTCAAGTCGTATGCTAGATTTTCATACTTTGTGGATTTTTCCATCTCGGTTTTTCTAAAGTTGTGAGAGAGCGGCATTGCGATGTCAATTATAAAAGCTCTTTTCTCCTTTTTGTTGATTAGAACAATATCTGGCCTGTTATAATCAACCGTTCGATCAGTAGTGATTGGTCTGTCCCAGTAAAGAATGGTATCGGATGATTCAAGATTGCCAGCTGATTATACCATCCTAAATAAGCATTAGGAACAAGGGCTGGGCAACCGCCAATAAGGAGCTCAATTGTTTCACCCATAGTACAGCATTTCCTGCACTTATATATGTCCAAGTGTAATATATGCCTTTCATAATTCTTTGTTCTTGTTACCCTATCTTGAATAGATATTGGGAAACCTTATGTTTCTGGATACAACAATTCATCGGTCAGCCATTTTAGACACAATTGTTCGTCAATGACGTCATCTTCGAGTGTCTTAGGAAATCTTCCATGTAATGTTTGTCCTTTCCATTCTCGAACGCAATCCGTGAGTGTTGTTCTGACATGAATACGGTTTTGTTTATTTAGGTTTAGTGAGGTGAAACTCCGGTCCTCATTTGCAACTAATTTCATTAGAGTACTGTTTGAATCAATGAAGTGTTTTCTCATCCTATTTTCTTGATTGAGACAGATATTTTTTACGTTCACAAGGCCTCCACCCCTCAACTTTCTTGGGATGTATAGTCTTTTGCTAGATGAGTTTGGACGCAGGCATCGGAATTTTGTTAATGTTCGGCGCGTCAACCTATCAAGTTCATCAAGGTCAGTTTCTGACCATTTAACTATGCCAAAAGAATATGTCAGAGCTGGCACCACCCAACCGTTGATCGCTCTAACGAGGTTTCCTCCGTTCAGTTTGGTGTTTAAAAGTTTTGTAAGTCTCTTTTGGTATAGAGTGGAAAAGTCCTTCTTTAACTGGTTTTGATCAAGTTTATGCTTTTGGGGTATTCCTAAATATTTGTAGGATTCTTCTGGTGCTAGTTGTTGTATGTTACAAAGTGTTGAATGTTGACTCTGAACCTATCCCTTCTGTTTACTAATGGTAGAGCATTTGTCCAGTCCGAATGACATTCTGATATCCCTACTGAATGTTTCAACCGTTTTTATCAATGAGTTTAATTTTTCTCTAGTTTCTCCATATAATTTAAGGTCATCCATATATAGTAGATGAGAGAGCTTTCTTGGATTTCTCATGTTAAGTTTATATCCAATATTGCTGTTGTTGAGTAGTGTGGAAAAAGGGTTCAATACTAGACAGAACCAAATTGGAGAAACGGAATCTCCCTGATAAATTCCCCTCTCTATATTTGTAGCAGCAATGCATTGTTGGCCGACAAAAACATTCGTTTTCTTATTATTTTTTTTATTATTAAAATAGTATCTCATTTAAATGAGAACAGATCTCGACATTTCAAAGTTGATTAATTGGAGTTGTACTTCTGGAATTTTTGAAAGTGGATTGTTGACCATGGGACCCCCATGTTAAATAGATGGGAATTGTCGATTCGTGGCAATCCCAATGCTCTCAAGGCGGTTTTGCGGAAATATATTAGCATTTAGAATACAGTATCTTAATTCCAATCATACGTATGAGATTCAAAGTTTATTGACTGGAGTTGTCGGTCCACTGGGTTTTTATAAACTTGAGGTTGATCTCGAAGTTATTAATTAGATTATGGTTTCCAAATCGCAACAATGCCAGTGTTATCTAAACATGCTGCTTTTTGCATAATGTTGCTTTTTGCATAACGTAGAGTTCGTAATTGATTTTTTAGGTCTAATTTGAAGAAGTTCTAGGTGGACGACATGTAGGGACCGAAAATTACGTTAAGAACCTAACACTTGTCTTTTTTTCTGTCAAATTGCATAAAAGAATTTTTTTACCATATTAACACAAATATTTTTTTACATCCAGATATATTGATCACATATAAATCAACACATATTGAGAATGATTGTTTTGTTCCTTAATATAAGCACAAAAGAAATAATTGTTATGTGATTCCAAATAAATTGTGCTTGTACAACGCTATTTGCTTGATAATTAGTGAAAAATCGACGAATAATTATTACGATGGTATTAAACTCAAAGACATTTGCCACCAAACACTGAATCACTTTTTAAAGTTCTCGATGCACGTCTCGCTAACAACGTTAGCATCATCAGGAGATGATTTAATCTGATTTGAGCTAGAAGTCTAGAAACGTAAAGTATTAAGGAGGATTTTGGAGGAAAAGAGAATTGTAGAAGAAAAACAAATAGAGAAATAGAAGAACTGTACAAAAAACAAATATTGTTCAGGTGATGAGAGCGCAGAGAGCTAGATGGTTGGGGCACTTATCGAGGATGTTCGGCGAGAGATGGGTTAAAGAAATACTGACGAGAGGTAAAGGGAGAAGGAGAAGAAGAGGGGGCCCGAGAAAGGAATTGCTGGATGAAGTGATGAATGATTTGAGGGATGTAGGAGTCAGATAATGGAAGAATGACCCTTTGGATCTAAAAAAATGGAAAAGAAGTGTGAAAGAACTCGAAACTAAGGCCCACTAGGCCTATAGAGCTGAACATTATTATTATTATCTATATATAAAATCATATCCTGATGATGTTAACATGGTTAGCGAAACGAGCGTCGAGAAATCTCTTTGAGTTTAGTGTTTCACACCGAGGTTCCAACAGCAGAGTGGTATGTGGTGGTATTGATCCTGATTGCGGTGGTATGTTATCCTGAACATTGCTTCTAATACTTAAGAGGCGATTACTCAATACAATATCCTGCTTGTCTACCATCAATGTAATTGTTGTACCACTTGTAAAGTTTATTTCTGCACGAGAAATTTCGTTTTTAGACAAAATGTAATTCAAATCCTTTTCTGTCGACACATTGTTCTAACAATTACGAAAGGCGCTATAATTTTCTACTTAACTAGTGAAATTATATTAAGCTTCTCTAAGATGTCAAGGACAGTCACACCAACATAAAAAAACAAGTTGTATCGACACGTAAAGTGTGCACATTTTTAAACAAAAGTCACTTAACTTTTTGATTATAGTGTACGACCTTGTGCTGGCTCATCACGCTTGTTCCATGATCTTTTGCGTTGAGTATTTAAGAGATTCTTTTATAAACGATCATTTTACTTACGTTTTAAAAGTAAATCTTACGTGCTTATACAATGTGTTCACTAAATGTAATTATTTCACTTAATTTTTACCTAATCTAACCTTTTAAGAGTGTTACGAACGTATACAAATAGTCTTTAATGAATTTAGACTTACAGCAAACTCATGCAGTGTTACGTGATGATCAGCATCAATCATTACAGCGCTTAATTCTCAGTTTTCCGCACATGTTAGAAATAATTATTTAAATTGTCTTTTTTTAACCGATGTTAAGTAAACATAATACCAAAAATCAACAATTTTTTTTTTCCGGAGTAATAGTATTCCAAGGTCTAACTATTAGAAGTTATAATTAATATTATTTTTGTCATTCTGAATACACATAAAACATAAAATTCCAACTAATGCTATCCATCGGTGACATTTTAAATTATATACCAGGTCTGGTGGTTATCAATTTTTAATTTTTTTTATAAAAACGCTTAATTTGCGAGAACGGTAAAAAAGGGTTTATTCAGAGTATGCGCCTTCGCTAGATGTACATTTTTTCGCTCTCTCCCAGAGAAACTATACATCTTTTGAGGTGGTTCAGTCATCAAGCCATTTTTCAGAAAATGAAGCTCGCGTTATCATTGTGAAGAATGATTCTGCATAGCTGATTACACTGGGGAACAATTTGAAAAATAATTTCTGTTGAGTTCGATATTTAAGCTGTTTTATATGTAAATTGACATGCTAATTCCAAAACTTTATTTAGTTTTTTTCTATCACGTCAAGTTTTTTCTCTACAGTTGTTGCGCATCCGACTAAGCTTGGCGAATCACAGAAGTCACTACTGTTCTCCTACCGGTGAACCTTCTTCGACCTCGGAGTGGGGGCGTGAGTGACGTTGCGTCATCTAAAACTAGTTCGGTCAGTTACGCATGAGATGCTAAAGTACGCGGGTCTGTGTCGCTCTGATATAGTGAAGTCAAAGTATACATACACAACTACAGATTTTCGTTATGTCTGCCTCTGGTAGTTCTCTTCGTAAGTGCTTAAACAGCCCTGATTCATTTTGTTATATATGTGGCAGTTTTACCATCCCCATTCAACGGACTAATATTAGTACATTTGTCAGGCAAGTCTATTTTGCTTATTTTAAAGTGAAAATAGGTGACCAAGATAAATCATGGGCCCCTCATAAAGTGTGTAAGCAGTATGTAGAGAGTTTATGAATGTGAACGAAGAGAACACGTAATAAATTTTCGTTTGGTATACCTATGGTTTGGTGAGAGCCCAAAGATTACTTAAGTGATTGCTACTTTTTAAAGATTGCTACTTTTGCATAGTGAAAACATTAGGATTCAACAAGAAAAACAAACATAAAATTGATTACCCTAGTAAATACCCTATAAAAGTGAAGATCGAAGTGACTCCACCGACGAAGAATTCAAAATTTCCAATGATTCTGTTCGTAAAGGATTCAATCAACATGAATTAAACGATTTAGCACGAGATTTGGGACTATCCAAAAAAACATCGGAATAATTAGCATCAAGACTGCACGAAAAAAATTTGCTTGACAAAGGAACTAAAGTCACTTACTATCGATCCAGAGAAAGGGAATTTAGGCAGTACTTCAGAAGTAATGACGGATTTGTATATTACCAGAATGTAGAAGGTTTAATGAAAGAATTGGCCATTTCTAATTATAACGCATCTGAATGACGATTGTTTATAGATAGGTCAAAGCGTAGCTTGAAGTGTGCTCTCCTACATAATGGAAATTTATACGGGTCATTCCCAATAGGTCATTCAGTTCCTTTGCGTGAAAAATATGGCGACATAAAAAAAGTCATTGACTTATTGTAATATAACATGCACCAATGAATCATCGGTGTTGACCTTAAAATGGCCTGTTTCCTTCTTGCCCAGCAACGCGGGTATACCAAGTATCCCTGGTTTTTGTGCATGTGGGACAGCAGAGCTCGTGAGAAGCATTGGGTGCAATTGAACTGGCCGCCAAGATCTGACCTAAGACCTGGTGATCCAAACATTTTAAATCAGCCACTTGTCGACAGAAAAAACATTGTATTTCCGCCTTTGCATATAAAACTAGGTCTCATGAAGCAATTTGTTAAGGCTTTGTCAATTGAAGAAGACTGCTTTAAGTATGACATTTCGGCATTCCCTAGCCTGTCATATGAAAAGATAAAGGCTGGTGTGTTTGATGGTCCACAGATTCGGCAACTCGTTAAAGATGAAAATTTCACTGAAACAATGACCAAACTTGAAAGGACTGCTTGGTTGGCTTTTAAAAATATTGTTAAAAACTTTCTTGGCAATACATGAGCCTCGAATTACATCGAAATTGAGCATCAAACTGCATTTCTTACATAGGCATCTTGCTAACTTCCCAGAAAATCTTGGTGCTGTTAGTGATGAACAGGGCGAGCGATTCCATCAAGATCTAAAGATTATGGAAGCACGGTATCAAGGTAGATGGGATGTCAGTTTGATGGCTGACTACTGTTGGAGCATCCAGCGAGAATGTCCACAAACTGAACACTCCAGGAAAAGCTATTAGAAGAAATTTTTACCATAATATCTTTTATTTATTTTTTGTATAAAAACAATTTAACTTTTAATAATATGTTAACATCTGTATGTATCAGATTTCACCTTATTTCCTTTCGTATGTACTCTTTTAAGGTAAAATGAGGGGTATGCTGTAGCTTAAGAACTTGACGTGATAGAGAAAAACTGTGAATATTTTTGAATTAAGAGATGAAAAATTAGTCAAAAACAAGTCACAGATCCAAATCAACGAAATTGCTGTGTCCCAGTGTTATTTTTTCTTATTTCTTTAAATACTTCTAGGAAACAAATAATTGTGTATCATTCAGAATTCACCATTCTACGATTCTTTAGTACGGTTCTTTACTTATCGCATGGACACATTAATTTTCTCGTTCATCACTTTATTCTTATATTATTTTTATTTTATATATTTATATTTAACTTTATAATAATTATACAGGGTGTTAGGTAAACTTGCGGCAAAATTGCAAGGGGTTATTCCTTGTCCTATTCTAAGAATATTTTGTCTTATGATAATTTTTGAAAAACCCCTTTGTTTCGAAGATACAGGGCGAACAAAATTTGCAACAACCATATTCGATATTTGTTGAAATCATAAATGTAAATAAAAGTAGGGTGTACGTCAATGAGTTTATCAAGTACAAAACATTTTTTTTTCGATCTCGATCACTTGGAACGGTTGTTTTATCTAGTAAGTGGATTTCATCGGCCGCATTTGTTTACATATCTTGAGTGATGTTTGGCTGTTTGACGTGTCTTAAATAGTGAGTGAAGTCCTCTATCATAATATATACAAACGCCGAGATGACTGACATGCACTTCATGTATGGACTTGCTGATGGCAATGCATTACAGCATTGCCATAATGCATTATAAGCTAGGCGATTGTACAGTGAACGATTTCCAGACATGAGAGCGGAAAAGCCTGGTAGTTCTACGCGAAAAATTGCAAATACTTTGAATGTGAGTCACTGGACAGTTTGGAAAATTCTTAAGGACAATTTGTTGTATCCATACCACATTCAACGCGTTTAGGCACTACTACCTGTTGATTTTCCTCCACGTATTGCATTATGTCAATGGATATTGCAAACTTTACTTCGCATCCCTCTATTCCTAACACAAATTCTTTTTACCGATGAAGCCACTTTCGCAAGAAACGCAATAAGGAATTTTCATAATAACCATGTGTGGGCAGATGAAAATCCGCATGAGGATAGTTTTCAACATCAGTTCTCGTTGAATGTTTGGGTTGGAATTGTAAGTGATTATCTAATTGGACCGGTATTTCTATCACAAAGACTTACTGACAAGGTGTATCGCAACTTTTTGGAAGCAACGCTGCCTGAGTTTCTGGAAGATGTACCATTGGCAACAAGGCATGAAATGTGGTTTATGCACGATGGTGTACCACCACATTTCAGTTTGGTTGCTCGTGATTTTTTAACAGCAACATACGGATATCGCTGGATTGGTCGAAGTGGGCCACACGCATGGCCTGCTCGATCCCCGGACTTAAACCCCCTGGATTATTTCTTCTGGGGATATCTGAAGTCATTATTTTACGCTACTCCATTGAAGAATTTGGATGATTTGCGAAATCGGACAATTGCTGGGTGTAACTCAATTAGAAACGACCCTGGTGTGTTTGAAAGAGTTCGGCAGTCAATGACGAGAAGATTGAATGCTTGTATCAAGGCTGGAGGAAGTCATTTCGAACATTTATTGTAGATTGAGCAACTTTACATGTACTTTTTGATAATAAAATGTTGTTAATGTTGTAACTTTTGTTCATCCTTCATACAACAAAATATTCTTAGAATAAGTCAAGGAATAACCACTTTAATTTTTGCCGCATGTTTACCTAACACCCTGTATATTTTTCTTTTTTTTCGGTTTTTCCCCACGATCTAAAACTCAAAAAATATCAAAAATATCTGTTCTTATGTAAATAAAGAATCACTGGGTAAAACGAAAAGAATCACTGGTATCAAAACGAACAAAATTTTTTAAAACTTTTAACGTTAACGTTTCATTATTGTCAATGTAAGTATCGTTGACATAAACAAAAAATATATTTACTTCCTATCGTTACTTTATCTATAGACATTAATATAATTTATTTATTAGATTCGTTTTGAAAACGGAGGGAGAAGACCCTCCGAAACGTTAACGTTAAAAGTTTGTACATTTTTTTATAACATTTTTATATTTTTAAAAATTTTGTTCGTTAGGCAAATTTATTACAGAAAACAATCACTGAGAAATTTGTCTCCGTTTGGTTTTTTGTTTTTACCCAGTGATTCTTTATTTACATAAGAACAAATATTTTCGATATTTTTTGAGTTTTAGATCGTTGCGAAAAATCCAAAAAAAAAAGAAAAACATATATGAAGATACCACTATCATTCAGACATTAATTAATGTTAATGCCTATGCATTAATGCAAATCCTTCTAGCTTAGAGCTTGGTTGGAATATGTACGATACAGTTACGGCTTTATACCACCAAACTTTCATTAATTTAATCCACAGCAATGATTTTTGCCAGGGATATCTTAGCATTTTCGTTCACTGTGGCCCCGAAAACGTAATTGAGTGATCACTTCACCTTTTTCGAAAGGCATAAAAAAGTTGGTAAACCGTAAGGCGAAGTGAATTAATAGTTTTGATTGATTGCGCGGTTGGCTCTTGGTGAAACATAGTAACAATGATAATAATTAAAACACTTGGTATTTGTTTCACAATATATTCAAGATATTCTTTAACATGTTTCGGCCTCGCGACCATTCTCAAAGAGAGTTATGTATAAACTAAACTAATTTTTTAGCAGTTTTATTGCAGCTATGTATTAATTTGGTATTATTAATGTTAAAAAAATGGTTCTGGTCTATATAATGTTCGGCAAAGCCCGTCTTTCTCTGATTGTGTAAAATTGAATATTTATGTTCTTTTAGCCTATCATTGAGCGATCGGCCCGTTTGGCCTATATAAATAGCGTCACACATATTACATTTAATTTCCGGCTCCATTCCGGTACAAGATCTTAAAAATATCCTCACTGAAAGAATTCATGAATGCAATCTTGAAATCGTACACAAAAATGCTCTCATAGAAGCTAACAATGTATGTACCGAACAAAATTATTTTCTGTTCAATTCAAAATTTTACCAACAAACGAATGGATTACCAATGGGAAGCCCCCTGAGCCCCCTCCTGGCAGAAATTTATATGGCTAATTTTGAAAACAATTTATTTAGCGACACTAATTATACAAGACACATACATTTTTGGGCTAGGTATGTCGATGATATTTGCATATGGACCGGTACAGAAAGACTATTGGGTCAATTTCTTAAATATTTAAACAGTGTAAACTCAAAAATCCAGTTCACAATAGAAACAGAGACGGATAATTCATTAAATTTCTTAGATTTAAAAATAATAAGAACACCGAATAAATTAGAATTCGAAATATTTAGAAAACCCACGTATACCGATACAATTATTCACGCAAGTTCAAATCAGTCATTTAATGTAAAAATGTCCACTTTTCATAGTATGACCCACAGACTTCTAACGATTCCACTTAAAAAAGACAGCTATGAAAAAGAACTTAATATTATCAAAAATATCGCAAGGAATAATGGATATCAGCCAAGCATCATAGATAAAATGATAAAAAACAAGATTAAGAAAAACAACACCAAACATTTTTATGCCGCAACACCCGAAAAAGATTCTAAAAATTGGCATGCTATAAACTATATTCACAAATTAAGTTCAAGAATCACAAATCAGTTAAAGAACGAAAATATTAATATTATCTCTGTTAATAAGAATAATCTTACATCGATGTTAAACAATAACAAAGAAAGAGCAAAATTTTGTGACAAATCTGGAGTATACGAAATTAAATGTAATATGTGTGACGCTATTTATATAGGCCAAACGGGCCGATCGCTCAATGATAGGCTAAAAAAGAACATAAATATTCAATTTTACACAATTAGAGAAAGACGGGCTTTGCCGAACATTGTATAGACCAGAACCATTTTTTTAACATTAATAATACCAAATTAATACATAGCTGCAATAAAAGCAGGCTGTTAAATTACCTGGAAATTTTCGAAATTAAAAAAGCCATATACGACGGCAAAAACCTAATAAACACCCAGCTAGACTTCGGAAATACTCCAATTATTGATAGTGTAATAAATTTAACGAGATGAAAAAACCGACTTCCATTAGACAGCACTTTGAAACTTTAGTTTAGTTTATACATAACTCTCTTTGAGAATGGTCGCGAGGCCGAAACATGTTAGAGAATATCTTGAATATATTGTGAAACAAATACGAAGTGAATTGAGGTGTTAAATTGAAGTTATTTTATTATAGAAAAGCGTAATAGCAAAATATGGACCACCAGACAAACCTACATACTATTTCGAAGAAAACGAAGACGTAAATACTTATTTTAGTACAAATAAAATTGAAATTCCCGATGTGGAGAAGGTAGGTTTCGATTTATAAACAACTGTTTTCTATTTTCGCTCACCTCTCTCTTTCCGTTAGTCGGGATTCAGTTTCAGAAAGCTGTGGGCCTTTACTGGTCCAGGATTCCTCATGTCCATCGCTTATCTGGACCCAGGAAACATAGAAAGTGATCTGCAGTCGGGAGCTATAGGTCGATATCGATTACTATGGGTGTTATTTGGGGCCACTATCCTAGGATTTCTTGTGCAAAGCCTGGCGACGAAATTAGGTAACGTAATAATATACCGATAGTGAAAAAAGAATCGAACGTTTATTTATAAAAAGTTTTCCAATAAGAATGTCAGAACTTTGAAATGTAATAGTGGCAAAACTGTTTGCCACTATTACATTTCATCTCTGAAGTGATTTTCTGAAAATCCCCTTCAAAATACTCAACTACGGTTGATATAAATTCTTCATTTGATGAAAAACTCATAGCACGTAGGAATTTCTTGAGGTTTGGAAACAGATGAAAATCAGAGGGTGAATGTGGTGGATGCTCCAACAATTTGTAGTGCAACTCCTTCAATTTTCTCGAAAAAAAAATTCTTCGCTAAACCAGGTCTTTTTCACGAATTTTTGCATCCACCTGATCCAAAAGGTTTGATTTTACTGTCCTGTTATTGTTTTGTCAGTTTTATATTGATACCATAACCTTTTTGGTCGATGTTGACAACTTCATTTGATGAAAAACTCATAGCAATTTCTTGAGGTTTGGAAACAGATGAAAATCAGAGGGTGAATGTGGTGGATGCTCCAACAATTTGTAATACAACTCCTTCAATTTTCTCGAAAAAAAAATTCTTCGCTAAACCAGGTCTTTTTCACGAATTTTTGCATCCACCTGATCCAAACGGTTTGATTTTACTGTCCTGTTATTGTTTTGTCAGTTTTATATTGATACCATAACCTTTTTGGTCGATGTTGACAACTTCATTTGATGAAAAACTCATAGCAATTTCTTGAGGTTTGGAAACAGATGAAAATCAGAGGGTGAATGTGGTGGAATCTCCAACAATTTGTAGTGCAACTCCTTCAATTTTCTCGAAAAAAAAATTCGTCGCTAAACCAGGTCTTTTTCACGAATTTTTGCATCCACCTGATCCAAAAGGTTTGATTTTACTGTCCTGTTATTGTTTTGTCAGTTTTATATTGATACCATAACCTTTTTGGTCGATGTTGACAACTTCATTTGATGAAAAACTCATAGCAATTTCTTGAGGTTTGGAAACAGATGAAAATCAGAGGGTGAATGTGGTGGAATCTCCAACAATTTGTAGTGCAACTCCTTCAATTTTCTCGAAAAAAAAATTCGTCGCTAAACCAGGTCTTTTTCACGAATTTTTGCATCCACCTGATCCAAAAGGTTTGATTTTACTGTCCTGTTATTGTTTTGTCAGTTTTATATTGATACCATAACCTTTTTGGTCGATGTTGACAACTTCATTTGATGAAAAACTCATAGCAATTTCTTGAGGTTTGGAAACAGATGAAAATCAGAGGGTGAATGTGGTGGAATCTCCAACAATTTGTAGTGCAACTCCTTCAATTTTCTCGAAAAAAAAATTCGTCGCTAAACCAGGTCTTTTTCACGAATTTTTGCATCCACCTGATCCAAAAGGTTTGATTTTACTGTCCTGTTATTGTTTTGTCAGTTTTATATTGATACCATAACCTTTTTGGTCGATGTTGACAACTTCATTTGATGAAAAACTCATAGCAATTTCTTGAGGTTTGGAAACAGATGAAAATCAGAGGGTGAATGTGGTGGAATCTCCAACAATTTGTAGTGCAACTCCTTCAATTTTCTCGAAAAAAAAATTCGTCGCTAAACCAGGTCTTTTTCACGAATTTTTGCATCCACCTGATCCAAAAGGTTTGATTTTACTGTCCTGTTATTGTTTTGTCAGTTTTATATTGATACCATAACCTTTTTGGTCGATGTTGACAACTTCATTTGATGAAAAACTCATAGCAATTTCTTGAGGTTTGGAAACAGATGAAAATCAGAGGGTGAATGTGGTGGAATCTCCAACAATTTGTAGTGCAACTCCTTCAATTTTCTCGAAAAAAAAATTCGTCGCTAAACCAGGTCTTTTTCACGAATTTTTGCATCCACCTGATCCAAAAGGTTTGATTTTACTGTCCTGTTATTGTTTTGTCAGTTTTATATTGATACCATAACCTTTTTGGTCGATGTTGACAACTTCATTTGATGAAAAACTCATAGCAATTTCTTGAGGTTTGGAAACAGATGAAAATCAGAGGGTGAATGTGGTGGAATCTCCAACAATTTGTAGTGCAACTCCTTCAATTTTCTCGAAAAAAAAATTCGTCGCTAAACCAGGTCTTTTTCACGAATTTTTGCATCCACCTGATCCAAAAGGTTTGATTTTACTGTCCTGTTATTGTTTTGTCAGTTTTATATTGATACCATAACCTTTTTGGTCGATGTTGACAACTTCATTTGATGAAAAACTCATAGCAATTTCTTGAGGTTTGGAAACAGATGAAAATCAGAGGGTGAATGTGGTGGAATCTCCAACAATTTGTAGTGCAACTCCTTCAATTTTCTCGAAAAAAAAATTCGTCGCTAAACCAGGTCTTTTTCACGAATTTTTGCATCCACCTGATCCAAAAGGTTTGATTTTACTGTCCTGTTATTGTTTTGTCAGTTTTATATTGATACCATAACCTTTTTGGTCGATGTTGACAACTTCATTTGATGAAAAACTCATAGCAATTTCTTGAGGTTTGGAAACAGATGAAAATCAGAGGGTGAATGTGGTGGAATCTCCAACAATTTGTAGTGCAACTCCTTCAATTTTCTCGAAAAAAAAATTCGTCGCTAAACCAGGTCTTTTTCACGAATTTTTGCATCCACCTGATCCAAAAGGTTTGATTTTACTGTCCTGTTATTGTTTTGTCAGTTTTATATTGATACCATAACCTTTTTGGTCGATGTTGACAACTTCATTTGATGAAAAACTCATAGCAATTTCTTGAGGTTTGGAAACAGATGAAAATCAGAGGGTGAATGTGGTGGAATCTCCAACAATTTGTAGTGCAACTCCTTCAATTTTCTCGAAAAAAAAATTCGTCGCTAAACCAGGTCTTTTTCACGAATTTTTGCATCCACCTGATCCAAAAGGTTTGATTTTACTGTCCTGTTATTGTTTTGTCAGTTTTATATTGATACCATAACCTTTTTGGTCGATGTTGACAACTTCATTTGATGAAAAACTCATAGCAATTTCTTGAGGTTTGGAAACAGATGAAAATCAGAGGGTGAATGTGGTGGAATCTCCAACAATTTGTAGTGCAACTCCTTCAATTTTCTCGAAAAAAAAATTCGTCGCTAAACCAGGTCTTTTTCACGAATTTTTGCATCCACCTGATCCAAAAGGTTTGATTTTACTGTCCTGTTATTGTTTTGTCAGTTTTATATTGATACCATAACCTTTTTGGTCGATGTTGACAACTTCATTTGATGAAAAACTCATAGCAATTTCTTGAGGTTTGGAAACAGATGAAAATCAGAGGGTGAATGTGGTGGAATCTCCAACAATTTGTAGTGCAACTCCTTCAATTTTCTCGAAAAAAAAATTCGTCGCTAAACCAGGTCTTTTTCACGAATTTTTGCATCCACCTGATCCAAAAGGTTTGATTTTACTGTCCTGTTATTGTTTTGTCAGTTTTATATTGATACCATAACCTTTTTGGTCGATGTTGACAACTTCATTTGATGAAAAACTCATAGCAATTTCTTGAGGTTTGGAAACAGATGAAAATCAGAGGGTGAATGTGGTGGAATCTCCAACAATTTGTAGTGCAACTCCTTCAATTTTCTCGAAAAAAAAATTCGTCGCTAAACCAGGTCTTTTTCACGAATTTTTGCATCCACCTGATCCAAAAGGTTTGATTTTACTGTCCTGTTATTGTTTTGTCAGTTTTATATTGATACCATAACCTTTTTGGTCGATGTTGACAACTTCATTTGATGAAAAACTCATAGCAATTTCTTGAGGTTTGGAAACAGATGAAAATCAGAGGGTGAATGTGGTGGAATCTCCAACAATTTGTAGTGCAACTCCTTCAATTTTCTCGAAAAAAAAATTCGTCGCTAAACCAGGTCTTTTTCACGAATTTTTGCATCCACCTGATCCAAAAGGTTTGATTTTACTGTCCTGTTATTGTTTTGTCAGTTTTATATTGATACCATAACCTTTTTGGTCGATGTTGACAACTTCATTTGATGAAAAACTCATAGCAATTTCTTGAGGTTTGGAAACAGATGAAAATCAGAGGGTGAATGTGGTGGAATCTCCAACAATTTGTAGTGCAACTCCTTCAATTTTCTCGAAAAAAAAATTCGTCGCTAAACCAGGTCTTTTTCACGAATTTTTGCATCCACCTGATCCAAAAGGTTTGATTTTACTGTCCTGTTATTGTTTTGTCAGTTTTATATTGATACCATAACCTTTTTGGTCGATGTTGACAACTTCATTTGATGAAAAACTCATAGCAATTTCTTGAGGTTTGGAAACAGATGAAAATCAGAGGGTGAATGTGGTGGAATCTCCAACAATTTGTAGTGCAACTCCTTCAATTTTCTCGAAAAAAAAATTCGTCGCTAAACCAGGTCTTTTTCACGAATTTTTGCATCCACCTGATCCAAACGGTTTGATTTTACTGTCCTGTTATTGTTTTGTCAGTTTTATATTGATACCATAACCTTTTTGGTCGATGTTGACAACTTCATTTGATGAAAAACTCATAGCAATTTCTTGAGGTTTGGAAACAGATGAAAATCAGAGGGTGAATGTGGTGGAATCTCCAACAATTTGTAGTGCAACTCCTTCAATTCTCTCGAAAAAAAAATTCTTCGCTAAACCAGGTCTTTTTCACGAATTTTTGCATCCACCTGATCCAAAAGGTTTGATTTTACGGTCCTGTTATTGTTTTGCCAGTTTTATATTGATGCCATAACCTTTTTGGTCGATGTTGACAACTTCATTTGATGAAAAACTCATAGCAATTTCTTGAGGTTTGGAAACAGATGAAAATCAGAGGGTGAATGTGGTGGATGCTCCAACAATTTGTAGTGCAACTCCTTCAATTCTCTCGAAAAAAAAATTCTTCGCTAAACCAGGTCTTTTTCACGAATTTTTGCATCCACCTGATCCAAAAGGTTTGATTTTACTGTCCTGTTATTGTTTTGTCAGTTTTATATTGATACCATAACCTTTTTGGTCGATGTTGACAACTTCATTTGATGAAAAACTCATAGCAATTTCTTGAGGTTTGGAAACAGATGAAAATCAGAGGGTGAATGTGGTGGAATCTCCAACAATTTGTAGTGCAACTCCTTCAATTCTCTCGAAAAAAAATTCTTCGCTAAACCAGGTCTTTTTCACGAATTTTTGCATCCACCTGATCCAAAAGGTTTGATTTTACTGTCCTGTTATTGTTTTGTCAGTTTTATATTGATACCATAACCTTTTTGGTCGATGTTGACAACTTCATTTGATGAAAAACTCATAGCAATTTCTTGAGGTTTGGAAACAGATGAAAATCAGAGGGTGAATGTGGTGGATGCTCCAACAATTTGTAGTGCAACTCCTTCAATTCTCTCGAAAAAAAAATTCTTCGCTAAACCAGGTCTTTTTCACGAATTTTTGCATCCACCTGATCCAAACGGTTTGATTTTACTGTCCTGTTATTGTTTTGTCAGTTTTATATTGATACCATAACCTTTTTGGTCGATGTTGACAACTTCATTTGATGAAAAACTCATAGCAATTTCTTGAGGTTTGGAAACAGATGAAAATCAGAGGGTGAATGTGGTGGATGCTCCAACAATTTGTAGTGCAACTCCTTCAATTCTCTCGAAAAAAAAATTCTTCGCTAAACCAGGTCTTTTTCACGAATTTTTGCATCCACCTGATCCAAAAGGTTTGATTTTACTGTCCTGTTATTGTTTTGCCAGTTTTATATTGATGCCATAACCTTTTTGGTCGATGTTGACAACTTCATTTGATGAAAAACTCATAGCAATTTCTTGAGGTTTGGAAACAGATGAAAATCAGAGGGTGAATGTGGTGGATGCTCCAACAATTTGTAGTGCAACTCCTTCAATTCTCTCGAAAAAAAAATTCTTCGCTAAACCAGGTCTTTTTCACGAATTTTTGCATCCACCTGATCCAAAAGGTTTGATTTTACTGTCCTGTTATTGTTTTGCCAGTTTTATATTGATGCCATAACCTTTTTAGTCGATGTTGACAACTTCATTTGATGAAAAACTCATAGCAATTTCTTGAGGTTTGGAAACAGATGAAAATCAGAGGGTGAATGTGGTGGATGCTCCAACAATTTGTAGTGCAACTCCTTCAATTCTCTCGAAAAAAAAATTCTTCGCTAAACCAGGTCTTTTTCACGAATTTTTGCATCCACCTGATCCAAAAGGTTTGATTTTACTGTCCTGTTATTGTTTTGTCAGTTTTATATTGATACCATAACCTTTTTGGTCGATGTTGACAACTTCATTTGATGAAAAACTCATAGCAATTTCTTGAGGTTTGGAAACAGATGAAAATCAGAGGGTGAATGTGGTGGAATCTCCAACAATTTGTAGTGCAACTCCTTCAATTCTCTCGAAAAAAAAACTCTTCGCTAAACCAGGTCTTTTTCACGAATTTTTGCATCCACCTGATCCAAAAGGTTTGATTTTACTGTCCTGTTATTGTTTTGCCAGTTTTATATTGATGCCATAACCTTTTTCGTCGATGTTGACAACTTCATTTAATGAAAAACTCATAGCAATTTCTTGAGGTTTGGAAACAGATGAAAATCAGAGGGTGAATGTGGTGGATGCTCCAACAATTTGTAGTGCAACTCCTTCAATTCTCTCGAAAAAAAAAATCTTCGCTAAACCAGGTCTTTTTCACGAATTTTTGCATCCACCTGATCCAAAAGGTTTGATTTTACTGTCCTGTTATTGTTTTGCCAGTTTTATATTGATGCCATAACCTTTTTGGTCGATGTTGACAACTTTGGCTGTTTCGGAGCTGAACAACCGGGCTCAGTCCGCTATGCGGTTTGTTGTCACAGTTCAGGGTCACAATGGTAAACCAAAGTCTCAACCATAGTTACAAAACGACTTTTAAAATTCGTTTTATCCTTTCGAAGAAGATCCAAATGTTGGTTAGAAAGTTTTACTCGATTGTTTTTGATACCTACCTTGCACATAGCTTTCTGAAGCCCAATTCCTTTTTCCAAATATTAAACACTCATTTAGTTGTAGTTTTAGTAAAAAATTACACTGATACGTTTACTTTAAGCTGTTGTTTTTGTACGAATGAATTGACAGCTCGACTTGAAACTTCACATATGTTCATGATTATGTAGTTCTTTTACTGCTCTATGGGTGTCGCTCCGCAAATTTTTCAATCAGCCTAGTACTTGTGACTCTCTTAATAAAAATTCTTAAATGTTTTATAAAATCACTGGTGGGTGGGTTGTATAATGCTGCTGTTTTTTTCTTCTGAGTATTTGAAGAGTTTATTTTCTTTTTTAGATAAACTTTATATGCCCACTACAATCAAATACATTAAAAAATACAACTTTTTCAGGTGTAGTAACCGGCCTTCATTTAGCAGAAATGTGCTATAGACAATACAAAAAAATTCCCAGACTATTGTTATGGATCATGATTGAAATAGCTGTTATAGGATCTGACATGCAAGAAGTAATAGGAACATCCATTGCCATATACATGCTCTCAAATAAACTGTAAGTTATTTCACGACCTTAGATTTAATTTTAAAAATATATTTATTTAGATCTTTGCGTAATGTTGTAGTTTCATTGTCTGATAACAAATGAGTACCTTATAAATCAAGGTAAATGTTACATTAAAAATACTCTGTTAAAAATAATAGCGTCGTATATTTATATAGACTGGCAATGAATTACGAAAGTTTTTTTGAAAGGTTCGGAGGAGATTGTGCTTTTAACTTTTATTACTAGTGGACTGGACAGGAACGCGAAGTAACATCGCAAGCCGTTTCAAAAAGTTTAGGAAACTTACAGAAGTTTCAAAATTCAACATTCAAAAGGTTCAGATTCGAGAATTTATTGTTTTCCATCAAGAGGTTCCATTCTTATTGAATTCATTTATTTACAAAACTTTTTATTGTTGGATAGCGATACAACAGTGTATGGTATACCATTTCTCTTGCCAGTTGATTCACAATTTCATTTCTCTTAATATCCTTGTGACTGGAGATGAAATACTACTGTCAGATGAATACAACTTGGACAATAAAAAAATATTTATTTTCCTTAACTATATTCACAACTTGAAGAGATTTACCACTAAACACATCATCAGGAAATGATTTAATCTAGATTAAAGATTAAATCATCTCCTGATGATGCTAACATGGTTAGCGAAACGTGCGTCGAGCAATTAAAAAAAAGTAATTTGGTGTTTAGTGGTAAATCTCTTCAAGTTTAGTGTTTCAAACCGAAGGTCCCAATAGAAGAATTGATGTATTCACAATATCTGCATCGAAACAAATCAAACTAAATAAGCTGATGATATAGGCCATTCACTGTTTTTCATTACATTGCCATCTAATGAAAGGCGAAGCTACTCCTTGACTCTGAAGCATATTGTCTCCGTTTGTCCTTCCCTTATATGCTTACGTTTAAACTATAGTATAAACATACCTGGTATTTGTTTCACAATATATTCAAGATATTCTCTAACATGTTTCGGCCTCGCGACCATTCTCAAAGAGAGTTATGTATAAACTAAACTAAAGTTTCAAAGTGCTGTCTAATGGAAGTCGGTTTTTTCATCTCGTTAAATTTATTACACTATCAATAATTGGAGTATTTCCGAAGTCTAGCTGGGTGTTTGTTAGGTTTTTGCCGTCGTATATGGCTTTTTTAATTTCGAAAATTTCCAGGTAATTTAACAGCCTGCTTTTATTGCAGCTATGTATTAATTTGGTATTATTAATGTTAAAAAAATGGTTCTGGTCTATACAATGTTCGGCAAAGCCCGTCTTTCTCTGATTGTGTAAAATTGAATATTTATGTTCTTTTAGCCTATCATTGAGCGATCGGCCCGTTTGGCCTATATAAATAGCGTCACACATATTACATTTAATTTCGTATACTCCAGATTTGTCACAAAATTTTGCTCTTTCTTTGTTATTGTTTAACATCGATGTAAGATTATTCTTATTAACAGAGATAATATTAATATTTTCGTTCTTTAACTGATTTGTGATTCTTGAACTTAATTTGTGAATATAGTAACAAAGAAAGAGCAAAATTTTGTGACAAATCTGGAGTATACGAAATTAAATGTAATATGTGTGACGCTATTTATATAGGCCAAACGGGCCGATCGCTCAATGATAGGCTAAAAGAACATAAATATTCAATTTTACACAATCAGAGAAAGACGGGCTTTGCCGAACATTGTATAGACCAGAACCATTTTTTTAACATTAATAATACCAAATTAATACATAGCTGCAATAAAAGCAGGCTGTTAAATTACCTGGAAATTTTCGAAATTAAAAAAGCCATATACGACGGCAAAAACCTAACAAACACCCAGCTAGACTTCGGAAATACTCCAATTATTGATAGTGTAATAAATTTATCGAGATGAAAAAACCGACTTCCATTAGGCAGCACTTTGAAACTTTAGTTTAGTTTATACATAACTCTCTTTGAGAATGGTCGCGATGCCGAAACATGTTAGAGAATATCTTGAATATATTGTGAAACAAATACCAAGTGTTTTAATTATTATCATTGTTACTATGTTTCATCAAGAGCCAACCGCGCAATCAATCAAAACTATAAACATACCTGTTGGCGATCTCTTCAAGAGGGACATAATCAGTAATTTGTTCAGCTTCTTCGGTGAGGTTGGCTTATTGAACCAAATTTAATCTTAATGTCTAGATTTAGAAAAAATAAATAAATAAGCAAACATTAATATCTAAAAATGTCTACTATATTTAAAATTGTATGTATAGCAATCGTTTCGACACACAGTGCCTTTTTAAAATACAAACTGAGCTAAACTAAAAAAGTGAGAAAAGTAGCATAAAAGGGATAAGTTTAATAACGGTGAACCGTTCAAGTCTAGATGGTCATTTAGCAAAATATTCAAATTTTGTATTAATTGCTAGGCTGTCTAAGAGATTTAATTTTTTGGATTTATTCTCAGTATGCAACATTATAAAATTTTCATTGAAGGTTTTCTTTTCTAACATTAAGTGGTTTGCATAATGAGAATTATTTTATCGTTTAGTGTAACTTCTTTTATGTTCGTTGAGCCTAGTAGAGAAAACCATTTCTTTTTCTCCAACCTCTGTATCTAAACGTTGAAAATGCTTTTAGAGGCGAGTGACGCAAAATGAAACACATAATTTGAATATTCCTAGTTGAATAAATTAACGAAATTACTACATTTTAGTTGTTAGGTCTGTTAAACAAAATAATTTTAATTATATTTGCTTTAGTCTCTAATGAGATAAGTGGGCTAATAAATATTAACGATATTAAACGAATAATGTAGAAAATGTAATTGCCATTTTGTGCAATTGATTAATTTATTATAGACGGTTTTTTTGCGTCCAATCCATGCTTTAATTAATTTGGTTTTTGTGCTCTGTTACACTAAAAAAGTAATAACGCAAGTACTACAGTAAAAATTTGGTGGTTTATAAACGGGCTATCAGAATGTTTTTCATTTTTGATACATAAAAATAAAACACCAGAATTAATTCAGACTTATTTAATTGCTGCTAAATTACAGAGTAGTTTTTCTTTGAAAAAATTATATACGACAGATTAAACCAAGCGATTGTCAACGAGAACATAATTCCAGCCTTCCAATTTGGTTTCAAACAAGGGCATTCTACGTGTCATCAACTTCAACGCTTAACAGAAACTATAGAAGAGGGGTTTGAGAACAAGGAGTACACTCTAACCATATTCTTAGATTTGGCCTAAGCCTTTGATAGTGTATGGCATGACGGACTAAAACATAAAATAACATCGGCTAAGATTCCAGAATATTTAAAAGCCATCCTTTTTTCATATATAAACGACAGATCCTTCCAAACATCCATACACAACGCAACATCAACTATTAGAAAAATTAAAACCGGCGTGCCACAGGGGAGTATACTTGGCCCAATTCTTTTTAACCTATATACACACGACATACCAGAAACAGAAGAATCTTGAACTTGGAGTAACCAAACTTCAAGAAGCTACAAATACCATTGTAAAATGGCTCAATAAATGGAATTTAAAAATCAATACAGAAAAGTGCGCAGCAAAAATTTTTACTTTAAGGAGAATCAATAACCCTCCGATTATTCACATAAATCAACACCCAGTCGCTTGGAAAACAAACGAAGAATATGTTAAATATCCGGGTGTACACCTGGATACCAGATTAACGTGGAGAATACACATAATTCGCAAACTCAACGAAGGGTATGCCAGACTCTCTCAACTCTACCCGCTTATCAATAGGAGATCCTCATTAAAAACAAAATGTACCTTATTGCTACACAAATCACTAATTCGGCCTTTAATCCTTTATGCATGCGTTATCTGGGGCAACGCATCGCCTACCAATGTACATAAAATGCAGGTTCTTCAAAACAAAATATTACGAATAGCTGTGAATGCCGAATGGTACGTAACTAATCGACAACTGCACCAAGAACTCGGTCTACTAACAGTGTCAGAGTATATTAAAAAGCGAACGATCATCTTTCATCAGAGGCTAGAGCAATCTCCCAGCACTCAACATTATCTACTAGGACGCAGAAACATACATACAAGACTGAAGAGGAAACTACCTCAAGATATGTATTTAGAATAGATTTGTGATGTTAATGTTAAAACTTTCATTACAACACTGTCTTGTAGAACAATTTCTAATTGTTGAGCAGACATTTCCATAAATAAAAAAAAACAGAGTAGTTTTTGAATTTTTATTCATGAAAACGACCATCCGTAAATACGCAACATCCGCTTCTTCACACTCATTTAGGAACTGAAATTTTCATTCACTCGCTGTAATATCGCTCTTGGAATCGAGTGGATTTCGTTTGTTATTCTTTGCTTTAAAACATTTAAGTTGTGTGGTAATTGGTTGAAAACCTTACTTTTTATGTAGCCTCATAGAAAAAATTAGTACGTGTTAAAACTGGACTCCTTGGTGGTCATTTGATAACCCCTCGGTGACTAATCACTCTTCCATGGAATACATCGTGAAAAGCTGCTAAAGAATCATTCGTGATGCGGAAAGTTGCTCCATTTGTTGTGGTTGTAGCTAAACGAGTTTTGCATTTCTGGAGCCAAAAAATGAAGGTAATAACGATCGGAATTAACACTCTAAGCGCGATCACGGTTATCCTAAAAAACGTAAGGAGCCGATAATTCCTTCGCTTGATTAGGCGAGTGTAATTGTTTCTGGTGCAGTTCCAGCTGATTGTTAGGAGCCCAACATCTGCAAGTTTGTTTATTCACGTAGTCTTTGATGTGCAAATTCGATTCATCAGAAAACCATATGTTATTGAAGCTCCTAAAAAAAAATATGTTTGATTGTCCTGCATTGTCCTGTTGTTTACATAGATCATCGGGCTTCATCTGTTGCACAAGAACAATATAAAACTTTGCGAATAATGGATGAAACGTGGATCTGTGCAAACGTAGAGGAGCTATGCGGAGTAGTAGAGACGTGGATCGTCTCTCACCGACTGGCACACGCGTGTGCGAACAATGGAATATGGCGAACAATTAATATGAAAGATGTACCTTTCGAGTGGCGTATTTTCATAGATTTGTCGAAATACATCCTCATAGTAGTCTTTCTTCATAGTAGAAACAAAAACCCTTCAACATGGAAACAAAATCTATTCCTTTAACTCATACAGTGACAATGAAAGAAACCTATCACAACTTAGCAATAATACTAAATCGCGTTAAATACGAACAGTATCAGTGGAATATTTGTGAGGATCTAAAAGTGATATATATATATATATATATATATATATATATATATATATATATATATATATATATATATATATATATATATATTATATATATATATCGCTAAGACTTCAAGGGGGTTTTATAAAGCATTTCTGTTTTTTTTTGTGTCTATGGGACAGGACAAAGATTGGCTTCATAGAACTTCTTTTTAACTTAGTACTTCAAATATAAAATATGCCTCTCTTGTTAACCCAAAAAAGATGCTTCTTCTATTTCTCCATATTAAGCTTGGACTAATGAAAAACTTTATCAAAGCCATGGACAAAGAAGATACTGGTTTCAAGCACCTGAAAGAAATATTCAGTTAAGTGAGTCAAAACTAAAAGAAGGCATATTTATTAGACCTCAAAGAAGCATCTAGATGATTTCCCTTTTCAAGAAAAATTAACAGAAAATAAATGTGCGGCTTGGAAATGTTTTGCAACTGTAGTGAAAAGATTTCTGGGCAACAAGAAAGATGAAAACTACAAAATCCTCATAGATGAACTCTTGAGAGCCTATAAAATTTTAAGGTGTCGCTTGCCCCTTAAAAATGCAATTTTTACACTCCCATTTGGATTTTTTCCGGAAAATGTGGGAGCAGTAAGCGGCGAACAAGAAGAGATGGCACTAGGACACTAGGACATCAGGATGACAGAAGCAAGATATCAGGGACACTAGAACCCATCTATGTACTGCTGGTTTTTAAAAAGAGATTATACTACAGAACACAAGATGAAAAAGTGAAAGTTTTTGTAGCTGTATAACATCTCATGTAATATTTTTATTCACATAATCATCAGTAATGTCATGCATAGCCTTTAACACGTTTTACATGTTTACATTAAATAAATACTAGGATGCCGTCCTTTGTTAAAATGTTTTTTTGCCTCTTCCGCTAGTTCCGTCCGCTCTTTTCTATCTATTGCTTTTTCTTTACAATCAGTTATTCCATTCTCTCGCAGTTTTTTCCCTACTTTCTCTCCATTTCTGTTTCGGTTTTCCCTTCCATGCTCCTTCCCAATATCTTCTAGGTCGATCTTTTTTTGTCTATTTCCTCAATGTGGCTTCTCCAACTCGGTCCGTTTCTATAGTGATGAGCCTAGAAAATATTTAGGTGGATATGATGGACCTAAAACGGTTAGACATTTTTACGATGACACACGAATTTTAATCCTGGTATTAAAATTAAAGATATTATGCTGTGGAGGGTCTGTACGTTAGGGAAGCGGAGACTATGTGAGGGGGTTTAAGGGCAGCCTGTTTTGTAAATGAAATATTGTAGCCTTTCCTAGTTGGTCAGGTATTTCAACTGAATATTTAAATGCGGTTCTGCAATATATTATTCTTAACATAACAGGAAACTTCATTTTAATGTATTTACATTTTACATTTTTTTACATTATTATTTATATATTATTACATATTATTTACATTACATTTTAAATATATTTACTTTTGTTTTAGGATACCTTTATGGGGTGGTTGTCTAATAACGATAGTGGATACATTCACGTTCCTTTTCCTCGACAAATATGGCCTTAGAAAATTGGAAATGTTCTTTGCCCTGTTGATTGCAGTGATGGGTGTCACCTTTGGATATCAGTATGCTATATCAGGTCCCAATCCAGCTGAAGTAACCAAAGGACTTTTTTTCCCATGGTAAGTGTATCTATAAACATAGTCCAAAGATAAATCGAATTTTCTCTTAATACACGATAAAAGCCAATCTACCAGGAATATTTTAATGAAAATACTATTTCATTTAATCAAAATAATATATTTAAAGTTACACCTGTGTTAACACGATATCTAGAAGACGTAATGAATGTAACTTGTAACCAGTAGCGGCTCGTGATGGAGGGCGTTGGGGCGTCACCCCTCCAACTCACTTTAAGATATTATTTAAAATTAAAATAAAAAAATCCAAATCTCCCAAAAAAATTCAATCTTCTCGCCGCAATTTTTACATCGTTGGTCGAACGTTTACCTCCAGCGTCTCACGCCCGTGTTGAATTTGAGTCAAGTTCAAAAAGAATGAAAAAATAGGGCACGTTTTATGCGACAACAATTGATTCTATTTTAGAAAAACATATGAATGACTTGACTCATATGACCCATCCTCCAATGTCCTTGTCAGTAGCAACAATACAAAATTTTAATGTCTTCCTGGGTCACCTCCTGTATAGGGTTTCAACAGCACGAAAAGTAAAAAGGAGGAAGGGGAAAGCAAACAAAATTCTTCAGGAGCACTACTTTCTTTTACGTCCTTCCACATTAAAAACCCACGAGCCGCCACTGCTTATAACCATCGGGAATATTGTTACGGGTTCAGGCAAATACGGTGGGTACGGTTTTCAACTGTAAGTTTGTTAAATTAAAGGACGGCTTTTTTATAGACAATTTGTGTTTATTATAATAGCAAGGATATGATGTTGAAATTCAATAATGTTTATATTTAAAATATGAATATGAATAGTCGTCATTTGTGTTTAGTTCTACTATGATTAAAAACTAAGATGACTTTTTAAGCAAAATACAAAGTATTTATTTATTTATCCAAATTCATTTTGTTTCTTTAACGTTTTTTTCCAGCCCACTTTTAAAGTGTCTCACCGCACATATAAACATATAAACACAAATGTGAATTTACAGATCTAGAAAGATCACAACTTACACCACATTATAGTAAACCACCTCATTTCTATGGTCTACCAAAAATACACAAAACTAATATACCACTTCGCCCTATAGTTAGTAGTATAGATTCCCCATGTTATAAACTAGCAAAATTTTTATTAAACATTTTAAATCCTGTTTCGGGTAGAACAAAATCATATATTAAAAATACTTCAGATTTTTTAGATAAAATTTCGAACATTAAAATTACAAACCAAAATTTAATGGTTAGTTTTGACGTGGTGGGTTTCCAGCCCACTTTTAAAGTGTCTCACGGCACCATTTCTGGCGAATATGGTGCTTGTAGAGGAGTATTTCTTTATTTTTTAGCGAAAAATTGATTTATAGTTACTAGTGTGTGCGACGGTGTGTTATCGTCACAAATCTAGACGATTTAAAACGAGATTTAATAAAGGACGCGAAATTTTTAAATCAACAGTCACCTTACTTCTTGATCATTGTAGTATTTCAACGTCACAGCCTTTCCATTCACAAACCTCTTACATTAATAATCTTTTAGGTGTGAGAACTGTAATCGAGAAGTGTTTCTTCAAGCTGTAGGTGTCGTAGGGGCAGTCATAATGCCACATAATCTTTATTTACATTCGGCTTTGGTCAAGTCTCGAAATATCGACAGAAAGAAACCCGAGAAGATCACGGAAGCCAAGCTGTACTATTCGATCGAGAGTGCGATAGCTCTTCTTTGCAGTTTAGTTATCAATATATTTGTTGTCTCGGTCTTTGCTTTTGGCTTGTTTGAACGAACTAATAACGATTTGGTAAGGAATCTTTGTAATATGTAAATATATATAATTGAATAATTTCTTTCGGATTCGTTTCTTTTATTAAGTATTGAACATTATTAGAGTGTGAACGACGTTTCGACTAGGTCACACTCTTCGTTTTCAAGTGGTGAAATGTTAACTGACGAGACTCTGGAAGAAATTCTTCAACATAACACCATCTGTGAATCGCTGTATACACTGTATACGCAAAAGTTTTTATATATATATATATATATATATATATATATATATATATATATATATATATATATATATATATATATATATATATATATATATATATATATATATATATATATATATATATATATATATGAAAGCTAAATATCATTATCAATTAACATAATTATAATTAAAAACTCATAAAAATTAATGTAATTAATTACAGTTTTTAATTAATTACCTAAGAAAAATAATGTCTCTGAAGCTTAATAATGTAAAAATCACTTTTTTTAACGTCACCAGAACGAACGAAGTCAGAGATGGTGAGATCCGAAGATCTTGGGGGATCAGTCTGCATTTTTGGAGATTAATCGATTGTGGAAATGTTCATTCAAAAGCGTTGAATCTCGAGAATCTCGCGCGAATCTCGTTCAGAAGGCGCTCAGATGTTGAACCTTCACACCACACTGTGATTTTCTCATTGTGAAAAGGTTTTTTCTTGATCAAATCTTCTATTGGAACCTTTGGTGTGAACCACTTTTCTTGAACTGCCCGCAGGTTTCGCTAACCATGTTAGCATCATCAGGAGATGATTTAATCTTAATCAGATTCAGATTAACTCATCTTGATGATGCTAATATGGATAGTTATTAGTTAAAAAAAAGTGATTTGTTGTTTAGTGGAAAATTTTTTCTTGAATCAATTGTAGATTTTCTGTGCTCCAGTAGCGTGAATTTTGTTTATTAACACATCCATTTACTCCACAATCTCTGAACAAAATATTTAAGATTTAAGAACGCTAAGAACAAAAAATTTTATAGATAAAGCGTTTAAAAATTTTGATACTAAACAAAACAGACAAGTTATTAATAACAATAATAATAACTCTCAAACAATTAATCTCACAATTCCTTATATCCGTGGTATTTCTGACACAATTAAAAGAGTAGGAAATAAATACAACATAAAAACGACATTTAAAACAAAAAATACTCTTAGATCTCTATTAACAAAGACTAAATCAAACAAAATACCAAAAATGTGATTTATAAAATTCCCTGCGAATGTGGCAAATTCTATATAGGTGAGACATCTAGACCGTTAGATGTTAAAATTAAGGTATTATAATTTAAAATGGGAGATTTTCTTTTGCGCCACTCTGTACTGAAAAATAATTTTTGTATGTTATGATTTTCCTTTATACTTCTTTTTTCAGTTGGATACTTGCAGAAATTCGACTAGTATGTTTGACAAGGCACAGGACGTCTTTGATGTAAGTATTAAGCTTTATTGGTAGGCCTACAGTGAAGATTTAGACTTAACCTTTCATTGTTTGTAGGCTAACGAAGAGATAGTAGACGCTGATATTTACAAAGGCGGGATTTTCTTAGGTTGCCAATACGGTATGGTCGCGATGTATATTTGGGCGATCGGTATTTTGGCCGCTGGTCAAAGTTCAACTATGACTGGAACGTATGCAGGACAATTTGCAATGGAAGGTAATGTTTTTCGCCATGTTCGCTATGCGCTAGGTTGTTAGGGCAATAAAAACAATTCACTCTCGACGGCCCAGCTCAATTTTTAAATGTTTAAAGCCTTTAAAATATTTATTTCATTTGTAATTGAAGCGGATCAAGTTTTGAAATAATAATACATGATTTTATTGTGCGAAGTCTTTATAGATGACAATATTTCCCCTTGGAACAGTGACTTTAACCTTCAATAACTATTAGAGGAAAAAATTAAAGGGTATCTTATTTCGGCTTCAGATTATACTGGGGCACCATTTGAAAAATAATTTCTGTTGAGTTCGATATTTAAATTATTTTATAGGTAAATTGACATGCTAATTCCAAAACTTTATTTGGTTTTTTTCTATCATGTCAAGTTTTTTCTCTACAGTTGTTGCGCATCCGACTAAGCTTGGCGAATCACAGAAGTCACTACTGCTCTCCTACCGGCGAACCTTCTTCGACCTAGGGGTGGGGGCGTGAGTGACGTTGCGTCATCCAAAACTAGTTCGGTCAGTTACGCATGAGATGCTAAAGTACGCGGGTCTGTGTCGTTCTGATATAGTGAAGTCAAAGTATACAAACACAACTACAGATTTTCGTTATGTCTGCCTCTGGTGGTTCTCGTCGTAAGTGCTTTTACAGCCCTGATTCATTATATATGTGGCAGTTTTACCATCCCCATTCAAAGGACTAATATTAGTACATTTGTCAGGCAAGCCTATTTTGCTTATTTTAAAGTGAAAATAGGTGACCGATATAAATCATGGGCCCCTCACAAAGTGTGCAAGCAGTGTGTAGAGAGTTTACGAATGTGAACGAAGATAACACGTAATAAACTTTCGTTTGGTATACCAAAGGTTTGGCGAGAGCCCAAAGACCACTTAAGTGATTGCTACTTTTGCATAGTGAAAACATCAGGATTCAACAAGAAAAACAAACATCAAATTGAGTACCCTAGTTTACCGTCAGCTATACGCTCTGTGCCTCATTCAGCTGAAATTCCAGTGCCAGTTTTTCAAGAATTACCTTCTTTAGAAATACAAGAATGTGAATCAAGTGAAGATCGAAGTGACTCCACCGACGAAGAATTCAAAGTTTTTAATGATTCTGTTCGTAAAGAATTCAATCAACATGAATTAAACGATTTAGCACGAGATTTGGGACTATCCAAAAAAGCATCGGAATTATTAGCATCAAGACTGCACGAAAAAAAAATGCTTGACAAAGGAGCTAAAGTCACTTACTATCGATCCAGAGAAAGGGAATTTAGGCAGTACTTCAGAAATAATGACGGATTTGTATATTGAAAGAACGTCGAAGGTTTAATGAAATAATTGGCCATTTCTAACTATAACGCAACTGAATGGCGATTGTTTGTAGATAGCTCAAAGCGTAGCTTGAAGTGTGTTCTCCTACATAATGGAAATTTATATGGTTCAGTTCCAATAGGTCATTCAGTTTCTTTGCGTGAAGAATATGGCGACATAAAGAAAGTCATTGACTTGTTGCAATATAACATGCACCAATGGATCATCCGTGTTGACCTTAAAATGGCTTGTTTCCTTCTTGGCCAGCAACGCGGGTATACCAAGTATCCCTGTTTTTTGTGCATGTGGGACAGCAGAGCTCGTGAGATGCATTGAGTGCAATCAAACTGGCCGACAAGATCTGACCTAAGACCTGGTGATCCAAACATTTTAAATCAGCCACTTGTCGACAGAAAAAACATTGTATTTCCGCCTTTGCATATAAAACTAGGTCTCATGAAGCAATTTGTTAAGGCTTTGTCAATTGAAGGAGGCTGCTTTAAGTATATCATTTCGGCATTCCCTAGCCTGTCATATGAAAAGATAAAGGCTGGTATGTTTGATGGTCCACAGATTCGTCAACTCGTTAAAGATGAAAATTTCACTGAAACAATGACCGAACTTGAAAGGAATGCTTGGTTGGCTTTTAAAAATATGGTTAAAGACTTTCTTGGAAATACACGAGCCCCGAATTACATCGAAATTGTTCAACAACTCTTGGAGAGTTTTAAAAAGCTTGGTTGCAACATGAACATCAAACTGCATTTCTTACATAGTCGTCTTGCTAACTTCCCAGAAAATCTTGGTGCTGTTAGTGATGAACAGGTCGAGCGATTCCATCAAGATTTAAAGGTTTTGAAAGCGCGCTATCAAGGTAGATGGGATGTCAGTATGATGGCTGACTACTGTTGAAGCATCAAGCGAGAATGTCCACAAACTGAACACTCCAGGAAAAGCTATAAGAAGAAATTTTTACCATAATATTTGTTATTTATTTTTTGTATAAACACAATTTAACTTTTAATAATATGTTAACCTCTATATGAATAAAATATTCTAGTCTATTTGGTCAGATTTCACCTTATTTCCGTATGTACACTTTTAAAGTAAAATGAGGGGCATGCTGTAGCTTAAGAACTTGACGTGATAGAGAAAAACTGTGAATATTTTTGAATTCAGAGATGAAAAATTAGTCAAAAACAAGTCACAGATCCAAGTCAACAAAATTGCTGTTCCCCAGTGTTATATAAGCTCTGCCACGTAAGAATCTACTTAAACCTAAAATATAAACCTACTCAGAAGGGGCAGAGTTTGGGTTGTAACATTATGACTGCCCCTTACATACCGATATAACAATTTATTTTTTAAGTTGGTATGATTGTTCTTGACATCTGATAGAAGTTTCAAATCATTGCGCTTGTTAAAGTAGAAATGATAACATCTTTTGTAACTGTTAAAAATTCTTGTTAAAAATTCTTGTTAAAATAATTTGCATTGCATTTGCTACCGCGATGCACCTGTCAAAAAAAATGTTTAAGAGGGATACAAAGATATTTCATCGATACATCATTAAATGTTTTGGTTAATCTTTTAGGAGATTACGTTGAAATACAAAAAACATAATCCCACTCGACTTTATACTGCGGGGCTTCCTCAATGACAACGTCTAATCTAACAATCCGCAGACGATTAATGACCTGAAGCAAAACATGCGTCAAGTTGCTGGTGAAATGAAACCACAAATGTGTCAAATTGTTATTGACAGTTTTACTCAAAAAATATCCATCTGTAGAAAGAGCAGAGGGGGATATATAGAGACTATTAGTTTTAAAACATATTTTCCATGTCTTTTAGGATACCTTCTACATTAAACTCAAAAAGATTTACCATTAAACACTGAATCGCTGTAGTGATTCGGGGTTTAGTGGTAAATCTCTTTGAATTTAGAGTTTTACACAGAAGGTTCCAATAGAAGAATTGATATACCTTCTACATGATCATTTGAACATTAATCGATATTTTCTGATCATCTCCTGGTGATACTGATGTAGTTAGGAAAACATGTATTTTTTAAAAATTACCATAATTCTTTTTTTTTAGGGTTTCTAAATTTGCAGTGGCCAAAATGGAAAAGAGTGTTGTTCACTCGTAGCATCGCCATGGTACCAACATTCTTAATCGCCTTTTTCAGTACCCTGCAAGAACTTAGTAATATGAATGATTTTCTAAATGCAGTGATGAGTTTACAGTTGCCTTTTGCTCTCATTCCTACCATTGCGTTTACCAGCAATCCTAAATTAATGGGACAATTCGTAAATGGAATGTAAGTCAAAGTTTTCTTGACTATTGCGTTTGTTCTTAATTATTTTTCATTTCTAGAATATATAAAATCATCTCTGTAATCCTGGGGGCTGTAATAATAGGCATTAACATATTCTTTGTGACATCAACTATAAAAGGATGGAATTTAAACATTGCTGAGATGGTTTTAATCTATATATTATCCTTCCTATACTTCCTCTTCATTTTTTATATCAGTTTCCATATGTATATCAGTTTTGGAGGCAAAGAATTGGAACACGCGCCCTGGGTACAAAAATACGTAATGAAATCGATGGATATCAAGCCTGTGTCAAAAACAAACCAAGATACCGCTTAAAAATTATGTTTATAAGTCTCAATATTCTTAATACTTAGTTTTGTATTTTGAAAATGTATCTGACAATGTTCGTTTCTAGTCCATACTGAAATTTTATGATTAGAAATTTTTATATTTTTTTATATTTTATTATATTGTAATGTAAAAATATGTTATTCTCTCAAAAATAAAAGTATTAGAAGATGTGTTATTTTTGTTTAATTTATAATATTTAAAGGATTGTTCTTGATGTGAGCCACAAATTAATTTTTTCGCAGGTTCCTTCCGCAGGGGCACCAGAAACTAGTGTCCCCGCGATCAGTTTTGGCTTTATGGACTTCAACAATGTGACTTTTCAATTCTTCTATTAAAATCTTTAGTGTAAAACTCAAAGAGATTAACTTCTTTTTCTTTGTCCACTGGTTCTACAGTCCTTTAATTTCCTAGCAGTCTGTCAGCATCTTATTTTTGACAGTTCTCGCGAATCGTTCTTGGCCTGCTTCTATCTTTGTTTCTGATTACTTATCCTTTCAGCTTCATTTCGGGTATAGTCCCCAGTAGGGGCCACTCCATCTCTTTGACGCAGATCTTGTGTTATACTAAACTTAAAGAGATTTACCACTAAACAACAAATCACTTTTTAAACTTCTCGACGCAAGTTTCGCTAACCGTGTTAGTATCACTAGGAGATGATTCAATCTATATTAATGATCTAAATTTTTCGATGTACGGTTTGCTAACCATGATCGCATCACCAGGAGATCAATCAATCTAAATTAAAGATTGAATCATATCCTGATGATGCTAACATGGCAGGCAAAACATGCGTCAAAAAGTTTAAAAAATTGATTGGTGTGTAGTGGTAAATCTCTTCGAGTTTAGTGTTTCACAGCGAAGCTTTCACTAGAAGAATTGATCTTGTATTAAATTATCAGGTAATATTTGCTCTATTTTGACTCTATCCATAAAGATATTTACGGTCATTTTTGTTTAACTGATTAGATTCATCGGGATTCCTATCTCCATCATGGTTTTAAACAAGACGTCTCTATTGACGCTATCGTAGGTTTGTTTGAAGTCCACGAACAGCTGAATCCGACGTCAAATTCCTGGGTCTTTTTCAGTATATGTCGAACAGTTGGTCAATGGTAGATTTTCCGGTAAACAACAAATCACTTTTTAAACTTCTCGACGCAAGTTTCGCTAACAGTGTTAGTATCACTAGGAGATGATTCAATCTATATTAATGATCTAAATTTTTCGATGTACGGTTTGCTAACCATGATCGCATCACCAGGAGATCAATCAATCTAAATTAAAGATTGAATCATATCCTGATGATGCTAACATGGCAGGCAAAACATGCGTCAAAAAGTTTAAAAAATTGATTGGTGTGTAGTGGTAAATCTCTTCGAGTTTAGTGTTTCACAGCGAAGCTTTCACTAGAAGAATTGATCTTGTATTAAATTGTCAGATAATATTTGCTCTATTTTGACTCTATCCATAAAGATATTTACGGTCATTTTTGTTTAACTGATTAGATTCATCGGGATTCCTATCTCCATCATGGTTTTAAACAAGACGTCTCTATTGACGCTATCGTAGGTTTGTTTGAAGTCCACGAACAGCTGAATCCGACGTCAAATTCCTGGGACTTTTTCAGTATATGTCGAACAGTTGGTCAATGGTAGATTTTCCGGTAAACAACAAATCACTTTTTAAACTTCTCGACGCAAGTTTCGCTAACCGTGTTAGTATCACTAGGAGATGATTCAATCTATATTAATGATCTAAATTTTTCGATGTACGGTTTGCTAACCATGATCGCATCACCAGGAGATCAATCAATCTAAATTAAAGATTGAATCATATCCTGATGATGCTAACATGGCAGGCAAAACATGCGTCAAAAAGTTTAAAAAATTGATTGGTGTGTAGTGGTAAATCTCTTCGAGTTTAGTGTTTCACAGCGAAGCTTTCACTAGAAGAATTGATCTTGTATTAAATTATCAGGTAATATTTGCTCTATTTTGACTCTATCCATAAAGATATTTACGGTCATTTTTGTTTAACTGATTAGATTCATCGGGATTCCTATCTCCATCATGGTTTTAAACAAGACGTCTCTATTGACGCTATCGTAGGTTTGTTTGAAGTCCACGAACAGCTGAATCCGACGTCAAATTCCTGGGTCTTTTTCAGTATATGTCGAACAGTTGGTCAATGGTAGATTTTCCGGTAAACAACAAATCACTTTTTAAACTTCTCGACGCAAGTTTCGCTAACCGTGTTAGTATCACTAGGAGATGATTCAATCTATATTAATGATCTAAATTTTTCGATGTACGGTTTGCTAACCATGATCGCATCACCAGGAGATCAATCAATCTAAATTAAAGATTGAATCATATCCTGATGATGCTAACATGGCAGGCAAAACATGCGTCAAAAAGTTTAAAAAATTGATTGGTGTGTAGTGGTAAATCTCTTCGAGTTTAATGTTTCACAGCGAAGCTTTCACTAGAAGAATTGATCTTGTATTAAATTGTCAGGTAATATTTGCTCTATTTTGACTCTATCCATAAAGGTATTTACGGTCATTTTTGTTTAACTGATTAGATTCATCGGAATTCCTATCTCCATCATGGTTTTAAACAAGACGTCTTTATTGACGCTATCGTAGGTTTGCTTGAAGTCCACGAACAGCTGAATCCGACGTCAAATTCCTGGGACTTTTTCAGTATTTGTCGAACAGTTGGTCAATGGTAGATTTTCCGGTTCTAAATCCTCCTTGATAGTTTCCTGTTGATAGTTCCTGTTCCTTGATAGTTCCACATAAGAAATTATTATTTATCTTAATCGGGAGCGATATTTATGTAAAATTTTCGCATTTGTATATTTCTCCTTTTTTATATACAGGATAAATCACTACTGTTGTCCATTCACTTATTATAGACATGCCCCCTCTCCCATTTTAATTTTTTTCTGTAGCCGTGTTATCATTATCAGAAGACGATTTAATCTCAGATTTTATCTCCTGATGATGCTAACATGGTTAGTATCATATACAGCTAAATATATACAGCAAATATATACAGTAAAAATCAGTGATATTCTTTTTTCTCCACATGTAATGATTCTTTTTACACTGTATTCATAGCCGAAATCGAAATATCAAGATGCTAAGAATTAAAACTATTGTTTTCCTTAATTTTTTTCCTTTTTCGAATGTTGGTAACGAATAAAAGAAACGTTTCATAACATACCTGAAAGTTATTTATGGCAGTGCGAAGCTGGATAGTGTACAATTATACGTGGAATACAACATCTGTCAAATAACCGCCACGACTTCTCTGGTAGCTCACAATTCTTTTGTTGAAATTCTCGATTACTGCTGCGGAACACATTTGCGGAGTTATGTCACGAATTATTCGCCTAATTTCTTCTTTCATCTGTTGAACGGTTTGCGGATTATTTTCGTAAGCTTTGCTCTTCACATAGCCCCACAAAAAATAGTCTAGCGGCGTCAAGTCGCATGATCTTGGTGGCCAATTTACGCCCCAATTCCGGGAGATCAGCCTCCCTCCAAACTGTGTACGCAATAAAGTCAATGTTTCACGTGCTGTATGACATGTCGCACCATCTTGTTGGAACCACATATTCTCTAAATCCATGTCCATTATTTGATCCCATAAAAACATCAATCATCGTTCGGTATCGTTCTCCGTTTACTGTAACAGCTCGTTCATCTTCATCTTCAAAAAAATACGGTCCAATGATACCCTCAGCCCAAAAACCGCACCAAACTGTGACACGTTGAGCATGCATCGGGATTTCGTGGATTTCTCTAGGATTTTCATTGCCCCATATGCGACAATTTTGTTTATTTACGTAACCGTTTAAGTGGAAATGAGCCTCGTCACTGAAAATGATTTTATCGCAAAACTTATTGTCATTTGCCTTCATCTGTAGGATCCAATTGGCAAATGCACGGCGTTGCCCATGGTCGGCTGGCTTTAGCTCTTGTGTTAGCTGAATTTTGTAAGGATGTAGACTTAAGTCTTTTTTCAAAATTCGCCACGTTGAAGTTCTGCTGATACCCAAATGTTGCGCGCGCCTGTTAACAGACAGTTGTGGATTTTCAGTAACACTTTCACGAACCGCCTGAATATTTTCAACCAAACGAGCAGGACGTTCCCGGATTTTTGTTTCGATATCTTTCACAGATCCGGTAGTTTCGAATCTACGCACTATTTTGCGAAAGGTTACTTCTGACGGACGATTGCATACACCAAAGTATTCACGAATTTGCCGAAATGTGGCTCACAGAACGCCCATTTTGAAAATACGTTTTAACAATGTAAACACGTTGTTCTACTGTGTAGCGCTCCATTGCTGAAATTGTACTGAATTCCACAATGAAACCGAATAACATAAATAAAGTTTGAGATAAGAAGACTAGCAAAATAAAACATTCGAAACCTGACATTGACATTGACAGATGTTGTATTCCACGTATAATTGTACACTGTCCAGCTTCGCACTGCCATAAATAACTTTCAGGTATGTTATGAAACGTTTCTTTTATTCGTTTCCAACATTCGAAACCTCTTAATGGAATACCCTTTATAACGCCGGGCCCCTCTGTATCAGACCTGGAATTAACAGTATTTTTATTATCGTTGATGTGAAACATCTCCAGGAACAACCGTTTAGTGCGATTATTCTCAGTCGCTAGGACCTTAATTGAGCTATAATCAAAATTATGACCAGTCTGATGGCATTGAATGGCCAATGCACAAGAGGTTTTTCCAATGCGCTTATCACTCTTTTGTTGAATAATTCGAAGTTTGGGACATTGAATTATATTTTAACATTTCAACTGAATTTTAAACATTGTAAGTCCGTCATTATATATTTATTGTTTAATTTTATTTGTAATATGACATTTTTGTTGCTGTTATTCCTTCTGAAGAAGTCATTCCTTTCTGAAGAAGTTATTTCTCTTGAAGAATAATTAAATTTTAGTATTAATTCATCAGAACAGACCGTATACCCCCAGATTCTACTCTGGTATGTTATCAGGTGTATCGGTAATTTCTTTCCGTCTGTCTTTTCGGTTCCTGTAACGAATTTCACTATCCATAAGTATGCAATGTTATGATTTGATACATGTCATTTTATTCTACTGACATTAACCTCAAAACTGCACAAGTTACGTTCCGCCAAAATAACAGCGTTAAAGATTTAATTTTTTTGAATATGTCGAATTTTGTGCCTGAACATGTGCATTTGCAGCACGCATTACTTTTCTTGTTTCATCAAAAGAAAAAAGCCGCTGAAAGTCATCGTTTGCTGATAGAGACTTATGGTGAACATGCTCCAAACATAAGAACACGTGAAATGTGGTTTCGACAATTCAAATGTGGTGATTTCAACGTTCAAGACGAAGAACGTCCTGGTAGGCGGAAAACGTTTGAAGATGCGGAATTGCAGGAGTTATTGGATGAAGACTCAACACAAAATCAAAAACGATTGGCAGAAAAGTTGAATGTGAGCCGAGTGGCAATTTGTGAATGATTACAAGCGATGGGAAAGATCCAAAAGATGGGTGCCACATGAATTGAATGACTGGCAATTATAAAATCGAAATATCGTCAGTAAAATGCTGCTTCAAAGATATGAAAGGAAGTCATTTCTGCATCAAATAGTAACGGGTGATAAAAATGGATTTATTTCGAAAATCCGAAGCGAAAAAAAATCATAGTCATCATCTGGCGCAGCTGGCTCATCGACTCCCAGGCCAAATCGCTTTGGTCGCAAGACCATGATCTGTGTCTGGTGGGACCAGTTTGGTGTCGTATATTATAAACTGTTGAAACCTGAAGCAACAGTTAATACTGATCGCTACCGACAACAAATGATCAATTTGAACTATGCATTGATCGAAAAACGCCCACAATACGCTCAAAGACATGATAAAGTGAAGAAGGGTAAACCAGCCAAAGAAGTGTTGAAGTGTTGAAAAGAAGTGTTGGATGGGAAGTTTTATCGCACCCGCCGTACTCTCCAGACCTGGCTCCACCCGATACCACCTTTTCACATCGATGGGGCACGTGCTTGCAGAGCAGCACTGCGCCGATTTCGAAGAAGTTAAAAAATGGCTCCATATATATATATCCATTATCTATTCCATTATCCAATATCCATTCTAAAAAACGTGTTTTCTTTAGCGAAAAAACAGGAAAGGAAATACCGCCAGACCTGGTATATATTATTATTATTACATTTTTATTATTATTATTATTATTCACGTATGGGCACTGGTGACCCACGCGAAGTACAGTTAGAGGCGTTTGTTGTTGTTAGCCTTCCTTTGCGCCTATATCAATTTCATGCTTTCGCTATGAGCTTTTTTTCCTTCGTAAGATCAAGTTGTTTCAGTCTTCCTACATTTTTCTCTCTGGTCAACCTTCCAAATGTTAACCTTGTGTTTGAAACAGCCTCTATCATGAATTTCACTTTGTGTAATATTTGCTGATCTTAGGTCCTCTTTAACTGCAGCAATCCATTTAATTAGCTCTACTCCTATTTTCATAAAATTCGACTATTGTGCTATTTATTTGTTTAGGGGCCTAAGATTTTTCTTATGATTTATCTTTCCTTCTTTTCAATGTCCTCAATGTCTCTCTTTCTATTCAAAATGAACATTTCTGCCCCATATAAATATTCTGGCTTAATAACTGTGTTGTAATGACAGAGTTTTGTGTTTTTAGATATGCATTTTTTGTTGTAAATATTTTGTGTAAGTCTCAATGGCGTTTCTATTTTTTTACATCTACCCTTATTGGCCGCTTTTTCCAATCCATTTTCCATAATTATTTCACCCAAATATTTGAATTTAGAGACTCGTCTGATGTTACCATATTTTGTTTTTTGAAATGGTATTCTTAGTCTGTTGCAGGTCATGTATTGTGTCTTTTCAAAGGAAATTTGGTGTCCTACCTTTTCTGCTGTTTCTTTTAGGATTTCAATCTATTTTTGTGCCATTAATATATCTTGAGTCAAAATTGCTAGATCATCAGCAAACGCCAGACAATCAATTTTGATGTTGGTTCTTCCTAGTTTAATGGGCTGGTCAATATTCAGGGCCGACTTTTTTTTACGCCAATCCTATGTTACTTTTTCTAGAACACAGTTAAATAAGAGTGGCGAGAGTCCATCCCCTTGTATCACTCCGGTTTTAATTTCGAAGGGCTCTGAGATGTCACCCATGATTATATATATATATATATATATATATATATATATATATATATATATATATATATATATATATATTCATGGGTGATTAGACATTAGAAAATGTAGCCTTCTTTTGAGCTCTAAAGACTCATTTTTTGTGGTGAGTTAGTCCACGTTTCTCCATTCTTAACTAATTCTATATTGTTTGTCTTTGGTGTATGTATATATATATATATATATATATATATATATATATATATATAAATATATTTATATATATATATATATATATATATATATATATATATATATATATATATATATATATATATAATAAATTATATATATATATATATAATATATTATATATATATAATTATAATATATATATATATATATATATATATATATATATATATATATATATATATATATATATATATATATATAATAATTATATTATATATATATATATAATTATATATATATATATAATTAAAACATTCTTAGCAAACACACCGTTACGAGAGGACCCTTACCATATTATTCTTGATAATAAAATAAGTTAAAGCGAAATTTAAAATATATATATATATATATATATATATATATATATATATATATATATATATATATATATATATATATATATATATATATATATATATATATATATAGTTCAATCATATATCAATTCAATATATATCAGTTCAATATGAAGAAATCGCCAACAATGTACTTCAAACGGCTGCTTCAATAGCACCAGAGGAAAAATGTCTCAAACAAACAAAAATCTCCAGTGAGACCATTGATTTAATGAAGAAACGGCGAGCAATGAGAAATGCAGGTAGTCCTTTTGGCAGAATCGAGTACACCGAGCTCTGCAAAACTATAAGAAAACGTATCAGAGAGGACACGCGCCGATTCAATATGCAGCTAGTGCAAAAAACCCTGGAAGAAAACAAAGGAATTAACAAAGCTAAACAGAAGCTGAGAAACAAAAGAACGCAAATATATGCTTTAAAGCGTGAGGATGGCACAGTGTGCAGGACGCGTACCCAAATGTTAGAGATTGTCAGAAGGTTTTATTCCCAGTTATATGAAGATCAGAGCCAGTCAGGGACAGCAATACCCACGGAAGAACAATATATAATACCAGTTATCTTAGTGGAGGAAGTAACAAATGCTATAGAATTGATGAAGAACGGCAAGGCTCCAGGAAAGGATAGTGTAACTGTCGAAATGCTAAAAGCTGGTGGTCGGACGTTACATAAAACACTGGCAAAATTATACTCAAAATGCCTCAAAGAACAAAAAGTACCTGACTTATGGAAAAATGCAGAAGTGATCCTTTTACATAAAAAAGGAGCACAGGAAGATTTAAAGAACTACCGTCCAATAAGCCTCCTATCAGTGATGTACAAAGTTTTCACTAAGATAATTTCTAAAAGAATATTAAAAAAAATGAATGACGCACAACCAAGAGAACAAGCAGGATTCAGAAGTGGATTCAGTACAATGGATCACATCCAGGTTGTACAGCAGGTCATAGAAAGGCACAACGAATACACCATGCCACTGTGCTTGGCTTTTATCGACTACGAAAAAGCATTTGATTCCATCTCAAAGCATGCGATAATGGATGCACTGCTTAGCCAAGGTGTAGAGAGAGCCTATGTAAACCTATTAGAATCGATATATGATGGAGCTACAGCCACAATTCACCTTGATGATCTTGAAGTGGGAATTAATATAGAACGAGGTGTACGGCAGGGTGACGCAATATCGCCTATTCTTTTCTCGGCTGGCCTTGAAGAAGTATTCCGTAAACTGGATTGGGAACAGGATGGGGTAAAGATCAATGGTGCAAACTTAAACCATCTTAGATTTGCAGATGATATTATTCTCATTTCACAAGACCCAGAGGAGCTGCAAAGACGCATACAAGAACTGCAAAGGGCTGGCGAACCATTTGGCTTGAAAATAAACCTGAAAAAGAGTCAGGTTATGTTCAATAACTTCGCTCAGGACAGAAGAATTTCAGTTTTAGGAAGGGATTTAGAGATTGTGGACAGCTTTGTATATCTTGGGCAGAGGATTTCCATGGAGGGGAATACCGCCCGGGAGGTGGAACGGCGTGTTAAATGTGGCTGGCAGGCTCAACATAGTGTTTAAGAGCAGACTCCCACTTTGCCTGAAAAGAAAAGTATTCGATCAGTGCGTTCTACCCGTTATGATATACGGAAGTGAAGCCTGGACACTCACATCGCAATCAATTCAAAAACTTCGGGTGGCACAGAGGGGAATGGAAAGATGTATGCTTGGCATTACAAGACGAGACAGAAAGTCCTGCGCATGGATCAGGGAACAAACAAAAGTCTGTGACATCATTGGAAGAGTAAAACAGTTGAAATGGAGATGGGCAGGCCATATAGCGAGGCGATGGGACGACAGATGGACCAAGGCAATCCTGGAGTGGATACCGCTTGATCGCAAACGTCCGCGAAGAAGACCGAAAGCACGATGGACTGATGACATCGTTAAGTATATTGGACCCGAGTGGCAGAGGAAAGCCCAGGACCGTGAAGGTTGGAAGCATGCTGAAGAGGCCTTCATCCTGCAGTGGATCGATACGGGCTGATGATGATGATGATGATATATATATATATATATATATATATATATATATATATATATATATATATATATATATATATATATATATATATATATATATATATATATATATATATTTTTTTTTTTAATTTCGTTTTAACTTATTTTATTATCAAGAATAATATGGTAAGGGTCCTCTCGTAACGGTGTGTTTGCTAAGAATGTTTTAATTATTTTTATACTTATTAAGGATTGTGTGTTAGTTTGCCTAGTTATAATAATTTCGACAATATTGTTGGAGTTTGCTCACGGCTGCCGATAAGTGAATAATTAAGAAACATCATACAATTGGCAATGAGTCAAGCTGGAGTTTACGGCCGGTCTAATAAGATCAATACGGATACGGAGTAATAACCAAAATTCTAAACATTCCGTTTCACCCGTAGCGATATGCGACTATTGTGTTGCGGGCCATTTTGGCATGAAGGCAACTATATTAATTAGCAGCGTACATGCATTAAGGCGAAATGTTTATCTTTGATTTTAGTCCTGAATTATGAACCGAACCTTGTTAGCGGTTTCGCAGACTGCAACTTCCACGCAACACAATTTGAAGACTATCTTTCCTTAACATCTGCAGGATTTCCTATTCGATTTGCCTACACCTATGGTTAAATTTATTAATAATAAACTAAACTTAACAGATGGGGTAGGTATCACGTCGTCAGTCAGAGTTGAATTACTCTCTTAAGTATTTGTAACTTTTAAAAGAAGGAAGACAGCTTTTTTTCCTATAATATTGTGAATTCTTCTACTAAAACCTTCGGTGCGTCATATTAAACTCGAAGAGTTAATTAGGGAGTAAGGTTAGAGTACTATACACCAAATCAATTTTTGAAATTTCTCGACCGCGTTTCGTTAACCATTTTAGCATCATCAGGATATAACTTTAATTATCTCCTGGTGAATTAATTTAGGAGAGTTTAAATCATCTCTTAATGATACTAAAATCGTTGACGAAATGCGCGTCGAGAAATTAAAAAAAAGTAAAGTGGTAAATCTCTCGAAAATGGAGGATAACCCATATATGCTGCCAGATCGTTATTGTCAATTTTTCGCTGATGAGGAATAAAGTGTGCCTTAAAACTCAAATGAGTGACGAGTTAAAATAAAAAATCTTTTTATATTATTTATTGGTTTTGAACTTCCTCTGTATATCTAAATTGACGTGTTTTTGTCTAGAGCTAATTTTCATTGATAAAAGAAATAATGAGGATGGCTATTTTTGAAATGAAAACATTATGTTTTTCAAGATTACTCAAAAGTTGTTGGATGTAATCGGGAATATTTAAACTGATACTTACGAACAGTAAAATCTTTGATTTAAATTATCCGATACGATACACCAAATTATCCCGGCTCTAATTAGTGGAAATCTGGCGCAAACTTTTCCCGATTTTCTCGTGAGCTTTTCTCCATTTTCGCCATCGGTTCTCGTCGGTTACAACCGGCGCGGAGCGTCGTCGGGGCAATGTTGCAGAAATATGGGCAGTGCGAATCGCGGGCACGTCGAGACCGGTGCTTTTCCATTGAGTTTTCCGACGAATTGGACGATTTTCTCTCTCGCAAAAAGAAAAGCCCTTTTCCGGAAGAGTTGACGATCGGCAAGCGCGTTTGTGAAAAAATTTAGTTATCGGGTTGTGAAAGTTTTTTTGATTGAGTGTGAGTTAGGTGATTAAGTTTTTTCCTGAAAACATATTCGCATTAGAAAAAACGTAAGTTGATACGGAAAAGTATGTTTTTTTTAATTATTTTAGAGTACTAAGCACACGACAAAACATTTTTGAGTGTGTTTTTATCACCTTTATTTCTTCATGTTGTTAAATTACTTTCTATATACATGGTGTTCTCAAAGTTGAGTAATTTATTTTAACAGGTTGCGCAATTTGTAAAAAGAAGTAATTTTACCAAAAATCATTTATATAAAAGTTGCAGAATAACAAAATCAAAAATGTCACATATTACAAAAATTGCACTACACACGTTAACACAAAAATAAAATCCCAATATCCACGAATAATATCATAAGCGTTTTCGATGGGTTGTTGTAGTTCTTCCACAGTATCTGCTTCTCCTTCGTAATAAACACACTTTTTTAAATAGCCCTACAGGGCGTTAAATCTGGGGAGCCTGCAGACTAAGAAATTGGTCCGTAGCGCCCTATCCATTTGTTAGGAAATTCATTATTTAAATGTTCGTGAACTTCCCGTCTAAAATGTGGTGGAGCTCCATCATGTAGAAACTACATATATTGTCTAACATTTAAAGAATCTTGTAATAATTGTGGCAGATCGTTTTGAAGAAAGCCTAAATAATTTTCATCTGTCAGTCGACCTGGAAGAAAGATGGGCTCAACAAGCATGCCGTTTACTCCAAACATTTGTTGCCCAAACATTTATTGAAAAACTGTGCTGAAAATGGGTTCTTTTCACAGCATGCGGATTTTCTACTGCCCAAACATGGTTGTTGTGGAAATTATTTACTCCATTTCTTATAAATGTGACCTCGTCGGTAGCCAAAATAAATTTGGTAAAATTTTCATTTCTGTTATACTGATGTAAAAGCCACTGACAAAATTCAACTGTTCTAGGATAATCTTCGGGTTGTAATGCTTGTATAATGATAGGGATAAAAGTGTTCTTGTCGTATTGTCTTCTATACTTTACTATGACTAACTTCAACTTGACCTGCTATAGATCTAGTGCTCGTTGTTGGCTTGTTTTCGACAATTTCTAAATTATTTCTTCAATCTCTACCATTTCGCGGGTAGGAGATCTTCCAGCGTGACCTTCTCGTTGTGCCTTTAATATCCCTGTATGGCGAAGACTTGTAACTAAATGTACAAACATCCGCGGATATCCACTAGTTATATCTCAAACAGTGTTATTGCTGTTACGTTTTAAAGTTCTGACACCCTTATTAGAAAACTCTACATGTTAATATTGATAAATCTCACTGGCCACAAAAAAGACCCGTTCAAAATGAACGTGATTTTTTATAGGCTAGTCGATCTAACACGCGAAGGATATATTATAGAAATAGGCTTAATATATAAGTCTTTATATAAGCTAATATTTCATGTTATAAGCACCTTATGAAAAGCCACACGTTGCTGTTGCGAGCCAACAAATGGTAGAGATTAAAAGCAACGATAATAAGGTGAATTTGATCTATACTATATCAAATCTGGTAAAAAAGTAAGATGTCTTTTTAAATAATACTCACAATATTTATTTTGTATCTTTTAAAATAATGCCTTTCCCCTGCAATACACTTATCCAAACGTTCTTACCAGTTTTTTACTCGATTTCTGCTAGTGAACTGTCTTGAATGGATTCAAAACGGTATCCAGGAAGTGTTTTTTCAATCGTGGGATAACCGAAGTCAGAAGGTGCCATATCTGGTGAATGTAGTACTTGTGAAACTGAATTTGTTTATTCAATGTTTCAATTATTATATATTTGTTTATTCAATTGTTATGTCAAAAATCTAAACTTTTTCTAACGCTTAATCGGCGATTACCCAGTGCAAGATCCTTGACTTTGAAAGTGTTTTCTTCATTGGGCGATATAAAAAGTCTAATCTGAAATTCTTCACTATGTATGTTGTCCTATATATGTTCTACTGTAGTCGGAACAAGATATACTATATAGCCCATAATTTTTTAGTCTAACTTTGTTCTTGGGCTTTTTAGGATGCTTGCGGCTTATAAGTTGTTCTGATCGTGTGTTTTCTTAGTAGTCTACCTATCCTATCAGTGATTCCTTTTACGTATGATAGCAGTACCTTTGATGCATTTAGTTTTTGATTATCTAGAGAATCAGGAAACAAATGCAGCTATTACGCGAAACGACGCTCCGAACATTACGAAAGTATGGAAATCGCTTCTGAAAAAAAAAGAAAGACGGCAACGTGGCGACGAGGAAGAAAAATCAATAAACAAACGTCAAACAGCGTTGCCGAGCGCCGCGAATAGTCCCGAACTACCTCGATACAATCTGCGCAGTCGCCGGCCGCTTATAAGAGCGAGCGCATCGGCCTGTACACGCAGTTGGACTCTTCAGTCGAAGCCAACAACACTTGAAAATGCCAATTAAGATTTTTGGCGAAACGTAGTGACTCTTCACAGAATGAACGGATCGACATTCGGAATGATTTTGAAACAAATGTCTGTACCCTGAAGAGTCTGAATATTAAGAGACCTATAGACTTCTTGTATGTCGTCAGAGCAGGAAATTTGACTTCCCTAATACGAGAATCATGCTACTTCATCCAGTGATTGGCAATTCACAAGAACGTTAGCTCTGTCCCTATTTTGAGTTGTAACTTTTTCATTTCTTGTTCATTAATTTTCTCTCTTGGTCTCAGTAAATAATTTCAGCACCGTTCTTCAGTATACAATGTCTCTATTAATATTTAACAAGTTCTTTGATGGAAACAATTGATATATCTCCAACGGGCGAACGTTTCTTGCTTTATGGGGGTAAGGGGAATTAATATACCAGCCGAAAAGTTTAATAAAAACAAATTTCTCCCTCTGCAACACTTTTTTTATGACGCTGCCTAATTCACTTTTATGTCGGTTATAAAAAGTGTTACGAGCACCCCCATGTAGGCAAGCAAATAACTATACGTTTATGGAAATTATTCGCCTTGATTTTGTCGAGAAATATGTTATGGGAAGTAAGCTGCACAGCTTTTTCATATCGTCCACTTACATAACAGAATATTTATGTCCTCAGCTTAATTCTCGGCAACTTTGACAATTGTTGAATCTCAGATCGAAAAAATTTGTTGTTGAGACTTTATTCGACTTCCTCAAGGACTTCCTCAGAAACGGCTGCCAATCTGGTGACCTGGCAGGAATTGGAAGAGAACAATCCGAAGGGGCTAAGTTTGGAAAATATGCAAGATGCGATAAAATCTCCCAACCTAATACGGTGATCGTTGTTAGAGTACTTTTTATTGTATGTGGTATTCGAAAGGAAAATACCTTCCTTTCTTCCATTGACATTTTGAGGCCACTTTTCATCTCGAACGTCAGCAACATGAATCAGTTTTTGCTAATCATTTATTTTCATTCAAAATTTATGAATCGTCTTTTTCAAAGACCCTATATATTCTGTTTTTGTTGTAAAAAAGTATCCGGTAAACTACTGGATAAGCAATTAACCAATAATGGGTCTGAGACGTTCCATAAAAAATATATTAGGATGCTTTCATTATCTTTTCCTCATTCTTCATTCTGCCAACGTATATTTCTGTTGATCCAGATAACAAAAAGTTTTAACGCTCTCTTTTTAGTTAATATTTGTTTACGACTTCCAGTACATTTGTCTTGGACAAGAAACAGAAAATAAAGTGTTTGCGATCTCAGAAAAATAATTATATTTTCTCTGGAAGTTCTGGGAGATTTCTTAATAGAGGAAAAGAGACAAATATATATGTAATCCAGAAAAGTATTGCTATTTTATGCATTTCCGTCAACTGATACGGTTCCCTGGCATAAAGGTATATTTATTTATTATATGATGCGACCTCAAAAATATCACCATTATTTTTCTCACAAAGCCTTTTCAATTCAGAAACTTCTCTTTGAAATTGAGACATGTTGAATGTATCGAAAATCTCGGTATTATTCGGGAAATCTCATCGGTTGCGACACAAGTGGAATTTTCTCGACATTTGCACCATAGTCTTATTTTCTTACTATACTGCCCGACAGACAATAATACATGTTAAACTTTTATGTTTTAATTGGAAAACTTATTATGTTGAGCGATTATCCAGACCGTCAGCAGCTTTAAAAGAACTTGAAGCATGTACTATGTGATTAACCCTCAAGAGAAGTACTGGGTATAGGAATTAAACCCAAGGGTGAATTAAATATGTTTTAATTGAGGGGATGACTTTGAGTGGGGGAAACATTTTACTATCTCCACTACAGATTCCCCACCATAGCTATCTTAAGATGTTAATACTAACATATAAAAAATAAGTAACCGTAGTCAGTCTATGGGTATACGCCACCCAGTGATGTTGTTTTGTCAATTTATTTAAATAATCTTTTTGCCCAAATAGTGTGATTTTTTTCCGATCTTGATACAGTTTGTGGTAAGTAAATCATAAATATATTTTCTATAGTATTTTTATTGAATACTTTGATTTTTGATTTTTTAACATTTATTTATCGGTTTCTTTCATTTTCTATATATCTCAAAATGAATAGCGTTCTCGTACTCGCTGTGCGTCTGAAGTAGGTATAGTGGGTCTGATATATTAAACTGGATAATTTAATCAAAAGATATTAATAATCAAAGACATACATGTGTTCCTCCAATCGGGAGCTTCTCTTGAGCGCGCGGTTTATGAATGGGTAATTTTTTTCTTAGATTGGTACAACCGTATATGATATACACGTAAAGTTTGAGCGCGATATGTCAGTTAGTGTATATTTGGCAGATGTTTGTTTGTATCACGAAAAGTTACTCTAGCGATTTTGACTATGAGCAAAAAAATTGAACACAGAATTTCTGTGATAAATTCAACCAAATTCATAGAAAAAGTTAAAAATACACTACATCTACAGGAAGCTGAGGTTTTGGTTTCCTTTGACGTTTCATCGTTGTTTCCGAGTGTCCCGATTCCACATACCTTGAAATACCTGAGGGAGTTACTGGAGTTAAACGGTTTTAATAACAAGAGTGTTTCTGAGTACATCTCCTTAACAAGATTATGTATGAAGCAAAATTGTTTTCAGATTAATAACAGGTTTTATAAACAACAAGAAGGAACGGTAATGGGCAATCCTCTGTCACCGTTCTTAGCCAACTTATTTGAGTAAATTTGAAACGGAGGCAAAAGATGAATTCAGTTACTTTCCGAAGGTATTGTTAAGATATGTGGATGACCACTTCGAGATACATTCCTAATGATTCAAATCATAGCTTCCAAAATAAGATGGCTAGTTTAAATTTTATGGTAAATAGATTAATTAATTTTCCTTTAAATAAAGATAATTATAAGAATTAAAATTAATTAGGGAGGAATCTGAAGTTAATAGTTATAATAAGAACATTGTAGACAAGTTCAGAAAATTACTGAAAGAATCTTCGACTTTTCAAAAGGATCAGAACACAAAGAAATTCATGGTAATACCATTTGATGCCCAATTAACAAGAGGACTAGACAAAATTTTGAAAAAAGTGGACATTAAGGTTGTGTACAAACCATATAATGAACTAAGAGAAGTTCTGAGTAATCCAAAGGATAAAGTAGAGCAACATGAAAAGTCGGGGATTTACGAAATTAGCTGTCAAGACTGTGATTGAAGGTATATTGGGCAAACAAAAAAATCCATATTGACAAGATATAAAGAACATATTGCCCACATTAGATATGGAAGAATTGAAAAATCTTGTGTTGCCCAACATGCAATCGAACATGACCACAGTATAGATATTAATAATTTAATACTAATTAAAAGTGTTAATAACAATAGGGCTTTGGATGCGTATGAAAGCATTCAAATAGAAAAATGTAAGAAAATCATGAACCGAGATAAAGGGCCTATCCCGTTCAGTCAACTTTTTCTATTATTAATGAAAGGCTTAGTACAGGTAGGGTTTTTCTTTAGGTAGGGTTTTTCAAATAAATAGAATATAGCTTAGTTTTAGAATTAGATTAAATCATCTCCTGATGATGCTAACATGGTTAGCGAAACGTACGTCGAGCAGTTCAAAAAAGCGTTTTGGTGTGTGAAATTTTGTGTTTCCAATGGAATTTCTGCAACGAATGCATTGAAAATGTTTCACATAGCCTATGGGGATTCTGCTATCTCAAGAATCAGAGTATTTGAGTGGCATAGGATATTTAGTGAAGATCGTGAGATCGTTGAAAAATTGTTCTTTCGCATCCACCCGCACTCGCCAGACCTTGCGCCAACCAATCATCACCTTTGCCGCTCCCTGCCTAACCAAATAAGGGGTGCAATCTTTCCCAACAATGATGACCTCAAGAACTGCCTTAACAACTTCTTTGAGTACAGGCCTGGCGATTTCTGGCGCAAGGGCGTTAATAAATTGGTCGAGAGATGGGAACAGGTCGTGAACGGAACGGAATGACGGAGAACACACCATTGATTAATTTGTTGTTATAATTGTTGATTTTTGAACAAAACGTTTTATTAAAAAAATGGCGGAGACGTATGGAATAATCCAATAAATTTAAATTGTATTAATTCTTGAATAAAATTAAATTTTGTAGAATATTATAAAACGACATTATTTATCTATATTTGAATAATAGAATTTTGAATACAGAGGAACAATATATATTTTTCTTTTATAATACCTATCTATTAATTTAACGATTACAAAGAGAGACTCTATTTAACCGAAATAACCGAGATGGCTCTAGTTGAAAAGTTTAAAGTTTAAACTACATCTCATAACTTAGAGACGTAAACATCCCACCCGGCCCAAAGACGACATGTTTATTTCCAACCGGCTCTCTTGTTTTAGAGTAACCCCGGTGCTCAAGACTAAAAACTTTTAAATTCCGCACGAAACAAAAGCAAAATGTCGTAACATATTTTTCAATAGTATCAAATAACATCAACTAGCTGTTCTCGTTATAAACTATATTATTTACGATGGGAGAATACACAATAATTTTACGTTATAGCAGACTTAACGTGTAACTCAATTTTTCCTTCTGCGGTAAAGCCACAATGTTTGAAATTATATGACAGGACGTAGAGTCTGGTTTGAAATATTACTTTTCATAACGTTTTAAAATATTTTTCAGCGAATCTTACTTTTCCTCGATAAATGTATGCTTGTTTTTCGTCTTTTTGTTTCTGTTATGTTTTCCTTCTGTATTGTTCAATATTATTTTAAAATATTTAAAAAACAAGGGATTTTCTTTCCGAGCTTCACGTTAAATATTATTATTTCTTCTGGCGCCATCACATGTCAACAAGCCCGTCTTCCAAGACCGGTTTTTGGCCTTGAACTATTTTTGGCCAATGGTGCGTCTACGTACTAACCTACTAAATATATTTTTAAGATTATCTGTCGCAATAGTTTCTATATGACGAATTTTACATGGAAAAAATAATGTTTTCCAACCAAGTTTTTCATATCTATATGTATTTTTTTTCTGAGAAATATTTCTTGAAACATACCAAATAATGATAACTAATACTAATACCCCGGTATTAGTAATTAGTATTAATATATTAATACTAATTACTAATAGCCCGGACATATAAACAATGAGGAATAAGAAATATTTATTGTTTACATATTCTGTGTTTATGTCTGACATTTTTGCCAAAGAACTTGTGCGGGAAGTCCCCTGGAAGTCAACTGGGTTTGCTGGTTCGCGAAATGGATCTTGGTTATTGAATTAATAAGCAGAATATATCAATTCTTCTGTTGGAACCTTTGGTGTGAAATACTAAACTTGAAGAGATTTACCACTAAACACCAAATCACTTTTTTTGAACTTCTCGACGCACGTTTCGCTAACCATGTTAGCATCATCAGGAGATGATTTAATCTGAATCATCTGAAGATTAAATCGTCTCCTGATGATGTTAACATGGTTAGGGAAACGTGCGTCGAGCAGTTCAAAAAAGCGTTTTGGTGTTTAGTGATAAATCTCTTCAAGTTTAAGCAGAATATACACATATATACATTTATTCACTAAAATTCACAACTGTTTCACTACACTTTTGATATTTAATTTTTTTTATTTTTCACTTATTGTCTTGAGTTTTACTTGATTTGTCGTCACAAAATACTTATTTAACTAGACTTCGGAATCGACATGGAACGGAATCTAAAGTACAATTTTAAAATAGTGTTTTCTACTCTTAATCTTCGCGTGCATCTCTGAAACTTGTGCTTTTAACTCTTACTCTATTCTCGTGATCTTCCTCGACCTCTCCACGTGTAAAAGTTCAACCCAAACTCTCTTCTTCAACTTTTTAATTCCAACTTTCGATTCGTACTTTCAACGTGTAACTTTCAACTCACTCTCTCTTCTCGTGATTCGCCTTGCTCTTAATTTTGTTCAAAGTTTTTAACGCAAAGAGAATTGGCAGAGGTAATGGAGGAAATTATTGATGAACTGAAAGATATATACAGATGCCTTTTATATTTCATTTTAAGATTTTCTTCACATCACTGGCGACAATTTTGATTATTGGTCAATAAGGTGGAAATGAATCTCATTGGAGAATAAGATGTTGTCGACTGCTCGATATCGGTTCATCATTTCGTTAGCGAATACAAGTTTATAAACGTGGTCCGTCGACTTCAATTCTTGCACTAACTGAATCTTGTACGGACGTATGCATAAACCTTTTTAAAGGGTGCGAAGCACCGATGATCTCGTCACATTTAAAGCAGCTGCGTACTTTTGAGTCGATAAGTTTGGTTGTTGGGCACGGACGCTCTCACTCTCTCATCATGTTTTTATCGGTTCTCGCTGACCTTCGATGGCCGGGGACGCGTTTATTTAACATTGAAACAGTTTCTTAAAATTCATGAACCCCTGGCTTCACGGGCGTAGCCAACGGGGGGGGGGGGGGGGGGGGTTCAAACCCATCCCCCCGAAATAAGCCAAATATTACCTAATATTATACCGAAAAAATACGAGGAGTGAAGAGAATTAAATTATTACATTTGAATTGAATATATATCCGAATTAGTGGACGGTGCGCACAGTAACGCCATCTCTTGTCGAGTGGTCGAACTATTTTGTATCGTATGGAAACTTTGCGTTGTTTCTCGATTATTCGCCACGCCCCTCGGTCGGAATGAGCGGAGCTTTGTGGAAGTTCTGGACGGCTACTACTGGGCTGCTATATAAGCGGTGCGTGACCGCGCTTACGGCAGTATTGTTCCATGCGAACTCGAAGCGAATAGAAGTAAAAAGTGGTGAACGAATAGTGAAGAGAATTAAGTGTACCGTGTAAGTGAGTAATTTTAGTGCAGTGTTATTCGGTGACCTTGTTGTAACGTGAATCATTATTACTGTCGAAAAATGGAGGGGAAAAAAAGGAAGGGTGATAATCTTAAAGGTATGGACTACTGGAAAAGTGGTGTAGTCAAGGGGTTTCTAATACAGAAACAAATTTGGATTTAGCTATCAAAGCTTCAGCTACCTTGCATGCTGATAAGAAGACTGTGATGACAAGCGGGCCCTCGAGCTCGACCTCAATCACAATACCGAATGTCGAAATCGATGCCATGTCGCTGGTGCCCTGTTCGATACCTTCAACTGCCGAATCTACATCTAGTCTGCAACAGGCCAGCTTGCCTGTTACCTCATCTTTTACAACTGTAGCTAAGTTGGATGTTGGTTTTTACGCGAATCAAGAAAAAATCTTGGATGGATATTTTAAAGTCCAAATTTTAAAAACGCCATGGAACCCACCCAGAGATTATAAGTTTCCTATTTCCACAAAACGAAACTTGCGCTTTCAATTGAAATGGTTGGAGATATTCCCCTGGTTGTCATATTCGGAATATAAAAGTAGAGCATACTGCAGAGTTTGCGTGGTAATGGGACGTTCGCTTGATGAAGGTAAAGGCGGTCATCAAAGGATCGGCCAGTTGGTAACCGAACCTTTTTGTAAGTGGAAAAATGCTCTAGAAATATTTGAAGCTCATGCGAAATCGGGATACCACAAGCGAAATTCAGAACTGGCAGATAACTTTCTAAAAGTAATGTCTTCGCAGACTTTTTCGGTCACTGAACAGCTGTCTTCTGAAAGAACGAGACAACAAGAGGAGAACAAAATCGATTCGGGGCGCATACAAATTACACCAGAATCACCAGAACCTGAACAACCACTACAGAATGATGGTAATTTTAGAGCTCTGTTGCGGTTTGCGGCTGAGTCTGGAGATAAAGATCTGGCTGAGCATTTGAATACTTCACAGAAGAATTCCCTGTACACAAGCCCTCAGATCCAAAACGAAATAATTGACATTTGTGGTGAATTAATTCAACATAAAATAATTGAAGAAGTAAAGAAAGCCAAACTATTTGCGATTCTGGCTGACGAAACCACCGACATCGGACATGTGAAGTCTCGTTATGTCTTCGATATGTTGATTTTACAGATAATAAACACCATATACTTAAAGAGATGTTCCTTGAGTACATTTCAACGGTCGATGTTTCAGAATCCGGTCTCACAAATCTTATTATTACAGCTCTGAAAAAGCATGGACTTGAATGTTCTCATGTGGTTGGTCAAGGTTACGATGGGGCTGCAGCTATGAGTGGGTATTTGCACGGTGTCCAAGCTTATGTTCGCCAAGAATGTCCTCTTGCTCTTTATGTACACTGTAGTACACACTCTCTCAACCTTGCTATTGCTGATTCATGTTCATTAGCAAATGTCCGAAATTGCATTGGGATTGTGCAGTCTGTTGGTTCCTACTTTCGACATTCTGCTCAACGCACTGCTTTGTTGAAAGAAAAAATTCAAGAGCTACTACCCGTCGGTAACCAAATAAGCTTGCTCTCGATGTGTGAAATACGGTGTGAAATACGGTAAACAATTACAGACAATTGACATCGATCTTATCACGGCATTCAAACATGTAGATGATGTTATTAATGCCTTATAACTCCTGAGAAACAACACTGACGTCGAATATCTTCATCTCTATGAAGACGGAAAGGTTTTACTGGAAGAAAATGGTGGTATACTACGAATGCCACGCGTCGTCGGAAGACAATTAAATAGATCGAACATTCCTGCATTGGATGTATGCACGTATTACAAAATTAATTTGTTCATTCCATTTCTTGATCATACAATTCAACAATTGGTTGAAAGGATTACCAAACATCGTAAAGTAGTATCAGCATTATCTGGTGTGCTACCTTCAAATTTTACTGCCAGTTCTGAAATTGAAGAAGCTATTTCCATGTACTCGTCACTGCCTCCCGAAAGCAACATATCAGTGGTTAAAGCACAACTTGAAGTATGGAAAACAGTGATGACAAGTATCTCGCCTACCCCGAAATCTAGTTTGGAATGCCTAGATATGTGCGATAAAAACCTTTATCCTAATATTTACACATTACTACAAATCTTGGCTACAATTCCTGTATCCACTGCTACCCCAGAAAGGTCTTTCTCGAGCCTAAGGAGACTGAAAAACTATTTACGAAACACTACAAGTGAAAACAGACTTAATGGTTTGGCTCTCATGAACATTCACTAGGGAACAGAAATTCATGCAGATGAATTAGTGTATATATTTAAAAGAAAAAGCCGAAGATTTCTTCTTTAATGGTTTTAGATTTAGCGCAGAGGAACGAAATTAATTTAACCATTTCATTTAAAGTTAAGAACTTTATAAATATGTCGTAATTTTTCCGATGAATATATAGATATTAAATTTACTTGTAAGTATATTTTTGTTGTTTTATTTACTTCAAACTAACCCCCCCCCCCAACTAAATCCTGGCTACGCCCGTGCCTGGCTTAATCAGCGCACGGCTTCAACCTTGCTGAGTATCGAACAAATTGAAATGTTCGGTGCTCAATAGGGGCGGAATTGTTGTGGCAGTAGTACTCGCACGAATAAAACGAGAGCTTCTCTCCCGCGTAGCGCTGCATAGTGACTAAATTTCCCTGAAACGAACTATCGTTTAAAACCGACCGCACCTTCCTACATTTTCTTTCTGCAACCAAATATTAACAACTTTTTAGACCACTGTGTACATGTAAAAAACAGGAACATTTTTTTTTCGATTGGTGTACGATATGATATTTATTTTGAACGCGAAGATTTAAATAATAAAATTTTACGAACTGGCAATGTTGGAAATACACATTTGCCGAGAAGGAACACGAATAAGATGACATTTGCTCCAGTCGTCTTATCTAAATTGTATCAAAATGCAAAGTTTCCCGTTGGAGAATGGCGCTCGGCCGTTTGTTCTCCGGCTGCGTCTAATGTCGAATTCATCGAGGCCAATTCGGTAAAGATCACCGGTGTTGTAGCTGCTAGTTAAGAAAATACGATGTCGGCGGAGCAGAAAGTAACGTCTTCACGACCGGTTACAGTTTGAAGTCTTTTATTAGCGAATAAAATTCAGCTCGACTGCTTTTCTCTGTATTTTACAGCAGATGACATTCGCAAAAGTTTTGATAGTTATGGGTACTCGACCTGGAACATTTCCCTGGAAAAATCTCTATTTCATTCTGCACTCGATAAACTTTCTATCGAGTCTACGGGGGTTACAATGAGATAACGTAGAGCTTTGTTTATTGTTCTAGTAACTGTATTAGGAATATTTTCAAATGTTATAAACATTTCAATCTACTGATGATAATTTAACTTGATGTGTTTTAGTTTGTTTTGTCTTGTTCCTGTTGTTCCTGGTTCCGTTTCGAGTATGTTTCCAACTGACTGGGTCTGAGCTGGATGGTGGTGTAATTCTGCAATAAAATATCTGTTTGTGAGGTTTAGTTTGCTCTTTTTCGATTTCTAGTGTGAATTTTATCGTTTGTAGTGTGAATTATGTACGTAAAGAAATTATTTAGGTCTTGTTGGTTGTACGGGTATATATATATATATATATATATATATATATATATATATATATATATATATATATATATATATATATATATATATATATATATATATATATATATATATATATGTATATATAATCGCCAACAATGTGCTTCAAACGACAGCTTCAGTACAGACAAAAATCTCCGGTGAGACCATTGATTTAATCAAGAAACGGCGGGCAATGAGAAATGCAGGTAGTCCTTTTGGCAGGGTCGACTACACTGAGCTCTGCAAAACAATAGGAAAACGTATCAGAGACGACACGCGCCGATTCAACATGCAGCTAGTGTAAAAATCCTGGAAGAAAACAAGGGAATTAACAAGGCTAAACAGAGACTGAGGAACAAAATAACACAAATATATGCCTTAAGGCGTCATTATGGCACAGTGTGCAGGGCGCGTACGGAAATGTTAGAGGTTGTCAGAAAATTTTATTCCCAGTTATATGAAGATCAGAACCAATCAAAGACAACAATACCCACGGAAGAACAAATGCCAGATATCCTAGTGGAGGAAGTAACAAATGCTATAGAATCGAAGAAAAACGGCAAGATCCAAAGAAAGGACAGTGTAACTGTCGAAATGCTAAAAGCTGGTGGTCGGACGTTACATAAAACATTAGCAAAATTATACTCAAAATGCCTCAAAGAACAAAAAGTACCTGACTTATGGAAAAATGCAGAAGTGATCCTTTTACATAAAAAAGGAGCACAGGAAGATTTAAAGAACTACCGTCCAATAAGCCTCCTATCAGTAATGTACAAAGTTTTCACTAAGATAATTTCTAAAAGAATATTAAAAAAACTGAATGACGCACAACCAAGAGAACAAGCAGGATTCAGAAGTGGATTCAGTACAATGGATCACATCCAAGTTGTACAGCAGGTCATAGAAAGGCACAACGAATACACCATGCCACTGTGCTTGGCTTTTATCGACTACGAAAAAGCATTTGATTCCATCTCAAAGCATGTGATAATGGATGCACTGCTTAGCCAACGTGTAGAGAGAGCTTATGTAAACCTATTAGAATCGATATATGATGGAGCTACAGCCACAATTCACCTTGATGATCTTGAAGTGGGAATTAATATAGAACGAGGTGTACGGCAGGGTGACGCAATATCGCCTATTCTTTTCTCGCCTGGCCTTGAAGAAGTATTCCGTAAATTGGATTGGGAACAGGATGGTGTACAGATCAATGGTACAAACTTAAATCATCTTAGATTTGCAGATGATATCGTTCTTCTTTCACAAGACCTAGAGGAGCTGCAAAGACGCATACACAAGCTGCAAAGGGCTGGCGAATTATTTGGCTTGAAAACAAACGTGAAAAAGGGTCAGGTTATGTTCAGTAACTCAGGAGAGAAGAATTTCAGTTTTAGGAAGGGATTTGGAAATTGGGGACAGCTTTATATACCTTGGGCAGAGGATTTCAATGGAGGGGAATACCGCCCGGGAAGTGGAACGGTGTGTTAAATGTGGCTGGCAGGCATTTGGCAGACTCAACATAGTGTTTAAGAGCAGACTCTCACTTTGCCTGAAAAGAAAAGTGACTTCCATCAGTGCGTTCTACCCGTTATGACATACGGAAGTGAAACCTGGACACTCACATCGCAATCATTCAAAAACTTCGGGTAGCACAGAGGAGAATGGAAAGATGTATCCTTGGAATTACAAGACGAGACAGAAAGTCCTGCGCATGGATCAGGGAACAAACGAAAGTCTGAAATTCGTTTGTAATCGATTTGTGAATTTGTGAAAAGCTGTTGGAAATGTGTAAACAAAGTCAAAATTTGTTTGCATGTCCGTTTTTTGTTTGTTTTCTTGCAGGATAATTCAAATTCATTGATTTCTACTGACTGATGATGTCTCATTTGATGAGTATTACCTTCTTGTGCACGTGCTGAACGTATATATACAAGGTGGCATAAAAGAAAGCCAGCATTGCTGCGAAAATTCAAATAGTCTCTATTTCCATTGTACGTACTGTTCAGTTTGAGTTGAGAATATATAAATATTCAGTTTCTGCATTGTTGAAGGCAGGAACAAGCCAATTATACAAGAAAAAACATTATATTTCCGGAATTCAAAGGATAATGTATCTTTGCCCCTGCTGATATATTCCTGAACACGCCAAGCGTGAACGTACGGTTTAACAACACACGACCCTCTGTGGTTCGCGAAAGGGGAAAAGTTACCAAAAGGAATTTACAGTATTTTGTTACAAAAGCCTCTAATGGACCCAAAGGGAGAATTATAACAGAATACAGATCAGCGGAATTAAAATTATACCGCGTCTTGTTTTTGTTACCGTTGTCAAATTGGCCTATTCAACTATGGGTTTTAAAATGGAAACGCCAACTTTCGACGTATATAATTTTGGATATACGCGCACCATCGAACAGTGTTTGTTATTTTATTCCGTTCCACAGCTGAGAGTTTCATCGTTAAATATTTCCACTTGCTTTAGGAGTTTTGGTTTTGACGGGATCTTATCTTACAATTTCCCAAGTTACTCTGAATAATTTATGTAATTTATTTTGCTTATATTAAAATACAAATAAATATACAGTAATAACATAGATAAATACAGTTTTTGGGCGTTTAAGAATGGGTAGTGTTTCCTTAACTAGTATTAAGTTTTTTGAGTTCTACTTAATGTATGTTTTTTTTATTTTACTTTGTAGTTAATTTTAAATACACAACTAAATACCTAGTAAGATACAAAGAGTCGACAAAATGCAAATTAGAGGTCGATCAGAAGGTTGTAGGGCTTTAAATATCTGGGAGCTAAAATAGCAAGTTTTGGACATCTACAAAATGATGCACAGCTTCCGATGCGAACGGTTCAAGTAAAAATAATAAAAAACATTTACTCAAAAACATTATACGACAGAATTAAAAGTGTGGATCTTTGACTTCAAAGTAAGATACAAATCATAGGAAGGTGGGCGAGAAGAAAATACTGGAATAAACACAAGCGGAATAAATGCAATATTATTGCAAAAAACACGAAATTGTACAATCCCGTCGGAAAAAGAATTTAGGGTAGGTCATAGGGTAGGACATCTATGCCCGAAGAGGTATCAAAAACTTAAAACATGCAGAAGCCTATCTAACACATCAATCAATAAATTCGTAGGATGACATATAGCTGGAGCCACTATTGATAAACTCAGATGATTTTTAAGAAGTACTAACCTTCAAATGATACGTGTAAAAAGGTTTAGTTTACAGGTTACAGTGGTTTTAGTGACGCTATTCTTGAAATTTTGAACAGATTGGAAATATCTGAGCTGAAAAAATACCGCCCAAGTAAAGCAATGGCTCGACAACTGCTATTCGGACTCTGCTCCATCGAGACAAATGGTAGATAAGTAGTTTGCTGATTTTAAATGCGGCCATACAAATACCGATGACGCAGAACGCTTTGTTGGGAGTTATTCTAGAAAATACAAAAACAGTCTGCAAAATAGTTTTGGCCCATCGTAAACTGAAGTTACGTGAGATATTCGACATTATAAATATATCAGAAGGCAGTGCATTCATCATTTTACATGAACATTTGTCAATGAGAAAGTTCTGTTCGAAGTGAATACCGCGTTTGCTTACAGTTGATCAAAAACAGCAACGTGCCGACGATTCAGCGCGCTGTTTAAAGCTGTTTCGGTGCAATAAAAAGGATTTTTTTCATGCGGTATGTGACAGTGGATTAAACATGGATCTATCAATACACTCCACAGTCAAATCGGTAGTCAGCTGAGTGGACAGCAATTGGTGAAAGCCGCTTAAAGCGACCAAAACGCTAATGCCGGCTGGTAAGGTTTTAGCATCCGTATTTTGGGATCCGCAAGGTATTTTGTTCATTGATTACCTTGACAAAGAAAGAATTATCAATAACGAATATTACATGGCGTAATTGGTGCGTTTGAAGGAAGAAATTGTGAAACAATGACTCCAAATGAAGAAGAAAAAAGTGCTCTTTCATCAGGATAATGCATCGTGTCACAAGGCGCTCTCAACAACGGTAAAATTACATGAATTGCACTTTGAATTGCTTCCATATCCACCGTATTCTCCGGATCTGGCTCCCAGCGACTACTACCTGTTTGCAGACCTAAAAATAAAGCTCCAGGAAAGAGATGGCTCCAACAAAGAAATGATTATCGAAACTGAAGCCTATTTTGATGCCAAAGATAAATTTCGTTCTACAAAAAATGCATCGAAATGTTAGAGCAGCACTGGAATCAATCTATCACTCTGAAATGAGACTATATAGATGAATGAAGTTAAATTTTGATTAAAAGTTGTTGATTTTAGATATATGATATGCTAGTTTTAAATAAATAAATAATATATAATTAATTTCACAGTGTCTTTTTCAAGTACGAACTATGTTAAACTGTTTTTAATAGTCCGGTAAATCTAGTAAATCTTAGACTTTCAAAGATACATCCATTCACATCAAGCTGTAGACCATAACATTATCTATAAAAAAGATTTTAAGATAAGAGCCTTTTTTTTAAGAGCCACCGTTCCTGAGATATAACGATTCAAAAAGTTGTAAGCGTCATAATATGCACACGTTTCCACGCCACCTCTGAGGTAGTGTAAGCGCGTTTTTTTTAACGTGGTTTCCCCAGTAGGCCTATTCCACAGGTCTGTTGTGATTCTGTTTAATTGGAAACTATTGTAATATATTATGTACTATTATAATAACAGATATTAGCAAGGGTTGGAATTGATAAAAGCGATGGAAATTAAAAAACAGTAGAAAAAAATATTCGTCCGATTCATAATCTTCAATTACTTCTTCTTTTTGTCCTTTTTCTTCTTCTTGATCTGTTTCTTCTTCTTCATCTTGGGTGTAAGTGAATTGCGTTAGTAGCGATGTACCGCATGTCTCTTCGTTGGTAGCAAACGAATCCTCTACTGTTGGTGATTCAACATTAGAATACGACTGGCCTTGACAATTCGTACATGCCAGAGAACAACGTACGTACATACCAGACTTTGGTCGAACAGCAGTCATAATACTATGACAAATATTTGTGCATATTAATTTTAAATGATCTAAATTTGATCGTTTATTCTTTAAAATTACTCGTTCCATAAAATATGTCAACCACTCTGGGATGTCATTGTTTAAATCTTCAAACATGCGACCTGGTGGAGGGTAGTTTGAATTATCAAACACTGCGGATTGAATATCTTCGCGAATGATAGCTGCAGCTGCTTCTAGGATTTTGAATCGTTCTTCTTTTTTTTCCTTTTTTTTTCGTACCAGGCTTGATTCAAAATATCATGATGATTGTCTCTTAAGCATATAAATATTGATGCTCCTGATTTTTCAGTGATAATAAATTTATCACCATACTTTAGTTTTAGTCGCAGCTTAATCGTCCTGTGATCTAAAGTTCTAATTTTGGAAACATTTCTTAGTTCGTTTAAAGTGAACTGACAGTCATGTTATTATCTACGTCAGTAAATATTTCCTCCATTGACAGATTCGTAGTTTCGTCTTTAGAACGACCAACTTTAGCCCCAGTGGAAGGTTTCATGAAGAAATATAACAATCAAGATGATAGTTAGCTTCAGCAGCAACTAAATCGTATTCAAATTCGATTCGCGCAATTACAGCTTCTGCTATAGCATCGGAACGAGTCCGAGTTACTTCCAGAATTGAATCTTTGAATTGAAGTGTATTTACTTGGCTAATTTGACGGCGAAAATCCCAGGATTTCCTTCTCTTATACTCTTCGTTCAATTCCTTGCCGCAAAATAAGCATAGTGTTTTAATATAAAAAGCTGATTCACTTATACGTGATCTAGTACGAGGAGGACTTACTGTACATGTACTGGCTTCTTGTTCTTCACGTTGTCTTTTATTAGCTGCAGCAATAGAAGACTTTCGAGTAAAATTTTTACGATAATTTTCGTGTATTGTTACAGATTTCTGATTTTTAAGATATTCTGAAAATTCATCAGCTTGTTCGATACTTGCATTGATTAATGTCTCCAGACCACGTTCAACAGTAACATTTTCACTTTCAGTTAAAAGTTTAGCACAAATAAAACAATATTTTGACATTTTTATTATAAAACTCAAAACAGCCCGAAATAGGTTAGAATAAACACGTGTTGTCAGTACGGAGTAGCGCTAACGATATTTCATTTATTGGGTATTCTGACATAAAGCAGGTATACGAGCCTAGCCACGCACACAATTGAACAGAGAGGCAGATGTTGTTTCAAGGTTACACTGATGTATAAATTAAGGGACTGGGTTTCATTTTACCTGATATTCTTATATATCTCTATATTCTATTTACCTGATATACATAGTTATACTTATGTATATTTTATATTTTAAATGTTAGTTACAATCACCGATAGATAAATATTTTTACTTATATTACAGCTACATGTATATACGTGACGTGACTACATGTATATACGTGACGTATCTATGCATATTATGACGCTTATAACTTTTTAAATCGTTATATCTCAGGAACGGTGGCTCTTAGGAAAAAAAGTTAGTATTATTTAAAAACTTAGTATTTTTCTGTCTTATTTGATCGGACTATAATGAACTATGTTAAACTGTAGTTTGACATAGTTGGTATTTGAAGAAGGGGCTGTATGTCGAAACAATTGTTATACATATAATATAGTAATCTTTGTTTATTTATTTAGAACTGTATCATATGAAAATTAACAATTAAAAGCATGGTATGATAGGTTCATTAAAATGAGGGCTTGGAAAAGGGAAAAGTCACGAACACGATACCATTAAATCATTGCCCAGCATATCCAATCGATAAAAAAATGGGATGGTGGAGTAACATGTAGAAGAGACGATATAACAAATGCAAATATCTTGGAGTCTGATTTCTGCCAGAAATATATTTAGCGTAAAAAGTATCCAGAGTTGTTAAATAAAACACAAAAAATGTTACTCATCAACGTTTATTTTGTCGCCTTTACCTGTGCCACCGCTTGACCCAATTCACCATATATTGTTCGTAGGTTGATTGAGGTGTGACCTTTAGCCCCTTCAACGAATTTTCTTTTATAGTCTCAATTGACTGAAAACGAAATGACCATCCTCGAATTGGCAATTTTAGCTTCGGGAACAGAAAATCTCACACGGAGTCAAATCAGGCGCGTATGGTGTATGTTCGTTGAGTTTTTGATTACAAATTCTTGGCGTTTTTGGCAGATATTCTCACGCAAATGCCTCTTGACCCTAAATAATATTCCATATTTACATTTTGTCTCTCTGGAAGAAATTCTGAGTGCATCACATCACGATAATCGAAGAAAACTATCAGCATGACCTTAATTTTCGAGCGACATTGAAATGTTTTTTTTGTTTCGGTTCGTTTTCGAAGCGCCTTTATCGAGATTGTTGGTATGTTTGCATGTCGTACCCGTAAACCTATGTCTCGCCGCCCATTACGATGCGTTTCATGAAGGTGGGGTCAATAAAAGTTCGAGACATCAAGTCTTCAGCGACCTTCTTTTGATGTTCTTAAGCTCTTTTGAAACCAGTGGTGCGGCGACACATTTCATGCCCAAAATATTAGTCATGATGTTATGAATGAATTTAAAAGTGGATATATCCAATTGTCTAAGACTGATACGATGATTTTCGAGCCTCAGTTTCTTGAGTTTGTCAATGGTTTCGTGGTTTTGAAGGCCGACCAGAACGAGGCAAATCAACTACCATTTCTTGTACCTCTTTGAATGCTTTTTACCACTTGTATGCCTGTACTTTTGATATGCACGATTCGCAATAGGTCTTCTGCAACATTTTCAGCGATTCGGCCCACGAAATTTCGGAAACTCTTTGTCCGATATTTTATATTCATAGTTATATCGCAACACACACTTGACGTCGACTAACAAAACCAGCTGATGTAAACAAACTAGTTGATCTATCGCGCTTAAATTGGACGAGCTTTGTAAATGAAAAATTGGGGGGTATTTTTTACAAATAATGTTCTTTGTGTTTTATCTAAAAAGTTACTTAACTTATTGATCATAGTGGTATATTTTCTACCTCGTTGAAAGCCAAGGAAAATTTTTATTTTATTGCACTTTTTTCGTTAAGCCAATCAGGAATAAATAGCCAAAAAAATTAGTTTTTAATCTAAAACTAACAAATTCATTTCGGTTCTTTATTTGCCCGTGGTAAACGACTTTTTTTCTTCTTCATCTTTCAAAAACATGTAAATTGTGAGATTGCTTTGCATATTCAACAAGGAAAAAAATAAACTGTTTCCGTCGCTTCGGTAAATTTGTTTCGAAATTGTTTGACTTTTTAAAAAGAGGCCGTTTAATATTAGGAAAACTTTGAGTTCTTTTATTTTAAGAAAATATATTATTAATAAATACAGTTTATAAAAAAAGGTCACTGTACAAAATGTGGTGATAAATGGGGAAGAAACATTCAAATAACAACGACAATTTTTTAACACAACGATCTTAAATTCTCTATGTCCCCCCTTCTCGTATCTTCCCCTTTGTATCATACCCTTATTAATATACAGGGGGTCAAAAAAGTATTGGTATCGCAACTAATAATCACAGACACAACACCCAGTCTCAGAGCCAGCGCATTCACTGTGTACGCACATCAAGCATTGCACTCCTCACTCCTCTGCTATTTCATCTGCACTATATTTTCCATTGCAAAAGAAACAATCACAATTCTCTTCAGTAGGCTTTCTTAAACCATCACGGGAAGGTAGTTCATCTTCTGATTTGTAAGAAATAATCACTATCAGAGTCAGTATTGTTTTCGCGTATTATCTGAATTTTAGAACCCTTGGCTTTGCTTTTATCTTTTTTCTTAGCATTCTCTTCATCTCTTAAGTTCTTCATTTCTTACGTGAAATGTAATAAAATGTAATAATTGAAAACAAATTCAAATAATACACAGTATATCGGAAAAATAATGGAACTTTATAAATTTAAAGAAAAGCACTAGCGCCATCTATTGAAACAAGATATAATCTGATAACAGTATATCTCCTCTATAAAACGAGATCGCAATTATTAGAATCGATGAACGGATTGACAAGTTATAGCGCTTAAAGTACCAGTACCTCTTGTCACCTCGTCGCGAAAACACGATGGAACAAAGAGCTTGTATAAGAAAATTTGTATAAATATTTGGTTTCTTATTAAAATCAAAAATAATTGTTCAACTTTCTTTCTTTTTTTGAAGAAGACTCCATAAGAAAATAATTATTAATTTATTTTGACAAAATGACGAAGGTAGAAAATAATTATTAATTTATATTGACAAAATGACGAAGGTAAATAAGAGGGAAAATAACGTACAGCTCTCTTTCTCCTTCTCTCTATGTTATATCTTTCTTCTCTCTCATGTAACGAAATGTGCCTGAACGTGACGCGTCCTTGAAATTTCTCTCTTAATTCTCGTCCAATTATCGATTATCGAAACGATGCCTAAGAAGTTTCACTTCAAAAAGTCTTTCTTACATGCCGAGAAAGAAAAACTTCTAAGAGCGTCTTTCGTTTTTCCATCTTTCTGTCATTTAGTTGATGTGGTACTCATTTTCCTGCCTTTTGGATCTATGCCATGGCATGCAGACACCCACAAATAGTTCGGCGATTAACATTTGACCTCTCTGCTAGTTGTTGTTGAGTTTGCGTATCGTTTTCTTCCAACAATGTTTGAAATTCGGCATTTTCAATTTTTTTTTGGTTGACCTAGGCGTTCTTTGCCTTTCAAGTCGAAATCACACTTTTGAATCGTCTAAACCAACGGTCTCAAGCCTCTTGTGTTGGGACATTGTCCGTAAATTTTCACAAGTATACCACGGCTTTCACCCGCAGTTTTCTTTTGACTTAACAAGAAAAGTAGTACGTGCCACAAATGCTCTACAATACGAAAAAAATATGATGCTAACTCGAGATCTTAAATGGTACTGTTGTAGTAATGAAATAATATAAGAGATTAGATTGTGAACCGACCATTGTTTCCAACGCCATTTCTTAAAAATTATCTAAAATTTAAAAATCAAAGATGAAATGAAAGGGATATGTAGGGATATTTTTACTCTGCGTGAAAAGCAAAACTGACGAAAGGGTATTGGAAATGAGAGAACCGGAAGCAAAGCACCCGAAAAAATAATTAAGGAGCCATAAAACAAAAAAGAACCTGTTAAAAAATAAATATGATACTTTTATTTTGTAATCAAAACATCGCCCGAAAGAATCCTCACCGACAAAATACAATTAACGAGCAAGAAAAAAATTACGAGCGTCTCCTTTGTTACCTAAATGCATCAAAGAAGTTAAAGAGCTACAATTTTACTTTTGTAAAAAATCGTTCTCTCGCCCTCGACGATTCATTATGCGATATTTTCGTCCGAGGCAACCAAACACACAAGAGAACGCTCCAAGGGGCCCTTCTTTTATTTTTCGAAACAAAAGGAATGATTTTTTTTTGTTCCTTGCAGGACAAGGAAAAATTGTTAATTTGGAAAGTCGAATGAATGTTACAAAGCAGTTTCGTATTGTAAGTTGCGTGACAAAATTATTTTACGGAATTACAAGTGACTGGAGTTAAAAAAATTATAAAACGTATATGTCAATTTTGAAATCGTCTGGGAAACCTATTCCAAAAGGATTTTTTCTCGCCGTATAAATATTTTTAAAGCGCCATCGTCAATGTACTGTGAACATAACCAGAACAATTCTTTTGTAGCAGTTCGGCGCCTAATGTAAATGGAACTAGCTCCATACCACAGCCGTAGTTAGAGCCATAGTCCGCAGACGAGGAAGACAGATGTTTCCCGAGCCACATTAGCTGTGGTGTCTAAGGCGTTAGCCTTACGTTACGACAGTTAAATAGCCTTCTCAGTTGCTTTACTTTACTTTACTTTACAGATGTTTCCTTGACGCGAATGGAGTAGTGATGCTCTCTACTTGTAAGGTAGAAATATATTTAAAAATCATGTAATATTACAAACTAGTTATTAATAAATAGAAGTGTCAATATTCTCAGACTTTTCTTTGAACAATAGTTTAGCTGTGTGGAACAAGCAAAACTTTGGCGCACCCGGCTGGTTAAACATAGCACGCCCACTTTATAACATATAACTTTTAGACACGATATCCGCGAAAAGCAAAATTTGAGGCACTGCCCTCTTTTGCCTTTAAACTGAAAAAATAATGCTGTCAAGGCTCAGGATATGATTTGTGAGGATTTGGGAGACAATACTGATTCGTAGAGTACTTGTAAGAAGTGGTATCAGGAATTCCGAATTAGAAATTTCGACTTAAATGATGATTGAAAAAAGTGGAGGATGAAAAATTCAAAACATATTTCTTTCTTCTTCTTTGCCTCCAATTTTTAAATTTGTTTACATGAAGCCACCCTCTTCTATCTTGTTGTAGAGGAATTCTATATTCTGTTTCACTATATTTTTGGCTCTACCGTTATTCTTACTTACTTCTTTTCTCATCGTTTTTCTTCTCCAGTTTGTTATTTTCATTTTTGACAAAATTTGCAGCATTGCTTCCAGCAAAATTCTTCCATGCAATCTGTCTCTCTCTCCCTCCCTCTCTCCCTCCCTCTCTCTCTCCCTCCCTCTCTCCCTCCCTCTCTCCCTCCCTCTCCCTCTCACTCTTTCCCTCTTCCTTTCCCTCTCCCTCTCCATCTCGCTCCCTCTCGCTCCCTCTCTCACTCTCTCTCTCTCTCTCTCACTCTCTCTCTTTATATATTTATATATATATATATATATATATATATATATATATATATATATATATATATATATATATATATATATATATATATATATATATATATATATGATTCTTAGTAGTTTCTTGGTAGACAGCTTCGAACTGTCGTCGAACTGAGTTCAACGTTAACTGGCCATTTTGACGACGGGTCTGGCCCCGATCGTCCCTCCCAACTGCTTTTCTTGTGTTTGTCTGGAGCTTAGCTGATGACGGCTGAAAGGCTAGAAACCGGTCCCGAGAGATAGCCCTTGAACTAGAAGAAAGAGGTGAGTTACATACGCGAAACGACGCTCGCAACAATCCAAAAGTATGGAAATCTCTTTTGAAAAAAGAAGAAATGCGGCAACGTGGCGGCGAGGTATAAAAAAATCAATAAACGGATACCCGACAGCGTTGCCGAGCGCCGCAAATAGTCCCGAACTACCCCGATATAATTTGTGCAGTCGCCGGCCGGCTATAAAAGCTAGCACAACGACCCGTGCACGTCAGTTGGACTCTTCAGTCGAAGCGGACAACACTTGAAAATGGCGAAACGTCGTGACTTTTCACAGAATCAACGGATCGACACCCGGAATGATTTAGAAATATATATATATATATATATATATATATATATATATATATATATATATATATATATATATATATATATATATATATATATATATATATATATATTCTTTTATATAAGTGTCTTTTAAGCATCTTCTTCCAGAATAATCCACTCTGATCCACGTTAAATACGGGTTGACTGCTATAGCCACCTTCTTCTATCAGAGCCTTGAGCTTCTCTGGACAGAAAGACGCATCATATTTATCAGCTCTTGCCGCCTCTCCACTTTCCGCGATGCTAGGCCAGTTACAGCGACTTTGGAATCGGCTGAACCACCCGTTACTAGCTTCAAAGATTTCATCTTTGTCCGCCTCCCTATATGCCTGGGCGAGATCCTCGAACCCACAGGAGGAGAGAAGATAGCACAGAAGACTCGATTGCAGAAGATGAAGAGGGCGTACGGCAAGACACACAATAAGAAATGCCTATCCATACACGCAAAAATAAGACATTACAACACAGTAATCAAACCAGAGGTACTATACGCAAGCGAGACACTTATACTCCATACAAAAAACGGCATAGAAAACATACTAAAAGAAGAATGCAAAATTATGAGGAAAATTCTCGGCCCAAAACTGACATAGGAAGGATACAGACTACATTCTAGCTAGACCGCAGAGAGAATGCCCAACGTAGCGGCGGACATAAGAAAAAGAAGGTTGAAATTCTATGGACATATTAGTAGACTCCCACCGACAAAACTCACCAACAGACTTCTTAAGTACATACAAGGAGTCAAGTCAACAGTAACATGGATCGCACAAGTCAGAGCTGATCTGGGAAAGGCACAAATGGGTCCGACAGAGATTGAGGATAGAAGAACGTACAGACACAAAATATATATGTGGAACGTTGCATCAGAGAGCGAAGTTTCGAGGAGATCAGGAACAAAGTGGACGGAGGAGAGAAAGAGAATCCACGGAGAAAGGATGAGAGGTGTGGAGGATTAGAAAGAACACTCGAAAATGAGTTAGGATACTTTGCGTGATCTAACCGGGTCTATACGCACCTAATAATAATAATAATAATAATAATAATAATAATAATAATATAATAGAATCGTATTGATGGCAGAACAACACTCACGGACTGTGTTCGAGAATGGAAAGGACAAGCATTGCACGGAAGGTTTCCTAAGTCACTCGAAGATGACACCATTGACGAACAATTGTCTCTGAAGTGGCTGACCGATGGACTCTTGTACCCAGAAACAGAAGGTTTCGCGATATCTATTCAAGATAAGGTAACAAGAACAAAAAACTATGAAAAGCACATACTGCATTTGGACGTAGTCGATAAGTGCAGGAAATGCGGTACTTTGGGGGAAACAATTGAGCACCTTATTGGCGGTTGCCCGGCCCTTGCTCCTAATGCTTATTTAGGACGGCATAATCAGCTGGCAAAAATTATACATCAACAAATTGCAAAAAAATACTCGCTATTAGAAAATGCACCTCCTCCATATTATAAGTACTCGCCTTCTCCTGTACTTGAATCATCCGATACCATTCTTTACTGGGACAGACCAATCACTACTGATCGAACGGTTGATTATAACAGGCCGGATATTGTTCTAATCAACAAAAAGGACAAGAGGGCTTTTATAATTGACATCGCAGTGCCACTATCTCACAACATTAGAAAAACTGAGATAGAAAAATCCACAAAGTATGAAAATCTGGCATACGACTTGAAGAACCAGTGGAAACTGAGTAAGGTAGATGTAGTGCCCTTCGTTATATCCGCCGAAGGCCTGATAAGTAAGAGATTTTCAAAGAACCTCGAGAGCCTCGGGATCTCGAGATCGATTGCCATAGTGGGACAGCGTGCCGTGCTCTTGCAGACGTGTCACATTGTTCGTAAGATATTATGCTAGGGTGAGAGGAGCTGAATTCCTTTTTCATCTTGGCATTGGAATACCGGCCAGCATGAGCTGAGATTCTGCAGTAAGGATGAGCAGAATAATAATAATATATATGTATATATATATATATATATATATATATATATATATATATATATATATATATATATATATGTATATATATATATATATATATATATATATATATATATATATATATATATATATATATATATATATATATGGGTATGATATTTTTTTCTTACAGCAAAAATTTTTATTTTTTCTTTTATTTTAACACATAAAAAAAATCGATAATATAAAGCCAAGTGATATGAAGTATTAATGTCCTATAGAGGAATGAAAGCGAGGCAAGCAATAATATGATACGTAGAAGTAACCGATAACATGATAGATGCGTGACAGAGCCTTTTGTAAGTTGTATAAAATGTGGAAATACGATTTGCCATATAAACGCATAATTTACGCGAGAAAGTTCCGATAGGACTAAAATTGAATGCAAACGAAGGAAAATGTTTCCTTCAAACATATAGGGGAATAGAAAAAGTCCGCTTTACCATTTTGCATAAATACCCATACCAAGTATATTAGAAAAATAACGGAACTTTTTAAATTAAAGAAAAAAAACATTATTTGAACGTTTCTTTCACGGTCAGTTTGAGTTTTGGGAAGAGAAAATAGTCATACGGAGGTAAATCAGGAACTACGGAGCGCATCGGCGGTTCTGCGAGATTATGGATTATAGCGCAACAAATAATTGCAGAAATGGCGACAGTTTCTTCGGAACGCACAGTTTGTCTTACTTTTGTTTTTATAACGAGCAGCGTGAAATGCGTTCGAAATTTGTGAATAATTCGGCGAATAAATCGCTCGGTTGGACAATTATGTACACCATAAAAGACTCTATAAGTTGGGTGCACAGGACACTGATCTTGATAATAAATTTCGACAATTTGCAAGCGTTCCTCTGATGTTAAACGTTCCATGATGATTTGAAAGACATTGGACATGTCATAATGACATTGGACGTGTCATAATGATTTGATAGCGACCTGTATGGAAAGCTTGGACACACTAAAAAATTACTATTTACATACACGTTATAAATATAGTGGCCATTTAGATTGGTTTACTTTTGTTACTCTAATATAAGTAAGTTTAAAAATGACCTTTTCCAAGCCAGAATTTATTTTCTCGAAAATAAATAACCACAAACTTTATTAATATTTAAGATTCTAGTTGATCTTAGAAACCAACCAAGATCTAATTAAAACCTACAGACGTTTCTTTTTGCTATGGTAAACTTTCCTTATCAACTCGAATTGGAACTTGTATAGTTAAATTGAAAATAAAAAGTTTGCAGTACGAATGGAATATCCGCTAGATTTTCTTCGCTTTTAACTAGAGTTTCTAAGTTTTATGTTTTACGATGAAAACAGCATCGTTATAGCGTTCTAAACAAAGTCAGTTTTGAAGAAGTTGAATTGAAAGTGTACGTAATAAATATATGGACTTTTATCGATGAGCTTTTAATATGGAATGAGTTGAAAACTTGTTCAACTTTATTATGGAAATCACCAAGAGATTTAACGCACTAAACTACTTGTTTATAATTTGCTGACATACGTTTGGCCAACCATGTCAGCATCATCAGGAGATGATACAATGTAATTCTAAAACACATATATCTTTTATTTCAATTCTTTTACCGGAACCTTCGGTGTTGAACACTAAACTCGAAGAGATGATGCTGGAGTTCATGTTGTAAGTGTAAATAACGAGTGTACAATAGTAAACGAGTGTAAAAAATACAAGTGTAAATAACGAGTGTACAATCAAAAACTGTTTTACGGCTTCTCTTTTACCGTTCCTTTTTGTTATTCATAAAATCTATAGTTAAATTATAACAAAAAAAATGTTTATACATAATTTTGTTAAAGATATGTACTCTCAAGAAATCTTGTTCTTGAAACCGTTTAATTTATGTGACTCTTTCATGTATTTCCAGTTATACGAAATTTCAACAACGGATTTAAATAAACGGAAGGTGTGTGATTCGATTTGTGTCAAAGATTGTCGCCGTTCGTGAATTTTTAGCCAAAAAAGCAAGTCTGTGTGCTTCAATATCCTCCATATTCGCCTGATTTATCTCGTTGTGATTATTTCGATTATCTCGAAATTCAAACTGCCCATGGCCACGAAACGAATATTCTATGACAGTGTTGGACAAGAAGTTGTGACGAAGATGTCCAGCGATGTATTGATGAGGAAGGGATGTATTTTGAATAAAAAAATATTTGGCAAAGTCACTCATTTTTTTTTTTAATTTAAAAAGTTTTGTTATTTTTTCGACATACTGTGTAGAATAGGAAGGTGGTTGGTATGGTTTTGTGCTTAAATATTTTAATATTTCCTTTTCACTATAAAAAATTGCCATTAAAATACCAACTTAAAAACAAGAAGTTGTATCGATGCCTGCAAATTTTTAAACAAAAGCCATTTTTCCATTTTGATCAAACTAGTTTATTTATTATGTTTTTAAACTAATGCTACTTTAAACCAAAAGGAAATGTCATTATTTTCGAGTGTATCTTCATATTTTCGATGACATTTCTAAAGTGTAATCAAGAAAAATGTCACAATATGTTATTAAATTTCCAAAAGGGCTCTTGTCGAAACTGCAAGCTCCAGAAAAATACATTTCCCCAACTTTATTAATATATAAAATTTTCCCTCAATGTTGCTCGATTTTAAAATCTGCCCAAGTCCTAATTAAAACATCCAGCCTGTTCTTGTTGCAATGGTAAACTTTCCTCATCAAGTTGAACCGAAACTTATATACTTGAATTAAAAATAAAGAGTTTAGTGTACGAATAGAAGATGCTGTAAATTTCTTTCTCTTTTAACTAGAGTTTCCAAGTTTTGTTTTACGATGCAAACAGCAACTTTAAAGTATTTTAGACAATATCAGTTTTGATTAAGACTTTCCTACAAGTCGAGTACAAAAGATACACAAGTAAGTATAATGAAATATTCTCTGTTTAACGTAAAAATGTTATGAATAATATCCGTATTTAAAACATGTTATTAATTGTTAGAATAATATAAAAATCATCTTTAACATAAATTTAATTAAACTCGAAAAGCTTTTCCATTAATTATTTTTTACATTTATCAACAGGAGGGGGCACACTTTCCTCTGCCAACATTCTCAGCTCTTCACTCTGCCAACGAAACAATTGATTTATTGGGAGAAAAATTTCCTGGACGTTATTGCAAGTGTTTGAAGTGTTGAAGTTATTGAAGGTCATGTTAATTGGTCACCAAGATCATTTGATTTGACACCGTTAAACTATTTCTTTATTTTTTCAGTTTACCACTGATATACTAACCATTAGGAGGAAATAAATTCTTAAGTGAAATTGGGTTAAATTGTAAACAAAATGTTTAAAAGTTCAAAATCGGAATTCAAAACTACAATCAAAAGAAAACTTGGCTTTTATAAGTTTTTTTTTCTACCACTCTTATTTTATTGGTTACCATTGTATCTTAAGGATTAATCAATACTCGATTCAGTCGATTCAGTAATGTCGACGAATCTATTCTCATTCACTTTATAAAAACCAATACGGTCGTTAAAAAAAATGATTAGATATCAGTACGGAACAAAACCTTCTGGGTGTAATTTTGGATCACAGGGGAGCATCGTGTATCGCAATTACCTGTGAAATCAAACTGTAATCTCAATTAGGGAATAAGTAATCGCGTGGTGGCAAATAAATAGACATGGATAAAGGGTTAAGACCCGAATTAATGGCGGCTTTGCCTTTGATCTCGTCGAGATGTTTGTATTCTATTAAGAAATAGACGGAACTCTTGGAGGAGAAAATGAATTTTGTTACCGTGGAGTTTACCTTTATTTAGGAGCTTCTGAGGCATTGCCAAACGATTTTGTAGTCTTGTCTGGCAAGTTACGCGATAAATGTAAAATGCAACCGACATTTTGGAAGAAGTACAAAAACAATAGCAAATAATATTTTTTCCAGTGTTTTTCCAATTTAGTTATTGCGTTTCTGAAGTGATTTTCTGGAAGTCCTTCAAAATACTCATCTACGTCTGGTATAATTTCTTGCAGTAAGACTTTTTTGAGGTTTGGGAGGGAACATATGAAAGGCTGAGGAGACTAGATCTGGTGTATATGGTGGATACCCCAACAAGTTCAACAAGTAGTGTCAAACCTTCAATTTGACCATTGCAAGAACACCTCTGTGAGCCGGTGCATGTTCTTGATTAAAAATGATTTTTTTCTTCGCTAAATCAGGTCTTTTCTCTCGAATTCGTGCATCCAATTCTTGCAACATCCTGTGGTTTGTTGTCGCAGTTTAAAATCACAGTAGAAAACCCAAGTCTTATCCATAGTTACAAAACGACGTTTAAAATCTATTTTATTCTTTCGAATAATATCTAAATATTGATTAAAAAGTCCACTGCCCACTTACAAACTATTGTTTTTGAAGGAGCACTCCTCTTAAGCCGGGATCAATAAAATTTTCTTGATTTTACTGGAACAATTTGTTTGAATTATCTGGTGGACAACAGATGGTCCGTGTGCGGCGACAATTTTTGTGTGTGAATTTGTGTGTTAAAGCGTCTACATTGCCGCACAGACACACCACGTACAACACTTACAGCCCGCACAATGCAATTTTTTTTTTTTGATGTGGACCCAGCTTAAAACATTAATAATTTCACTATGAATTTCCATTGCCTTTAAACCTTTTTTTACAAAAAAATTAATCACTGCACGATTTTCAATATTTTCCAGTTTATAAAATAACATTGACACTTTAAACTTCTGTTTTTATACGAATTAATTTACAGCTCGATTTGAAATTTCACATATGTTCATATGAAGAATAAAACTTCAAAATGTAGTTGATTATACAACTCCTTTACTGCTCTATAGGTGTCGCTCCGCGAACTTTTCAATTAGCGTTGTATGTCAGTTTCAGAGACATCTATATGTCATCGGCGGAAACTAAGTTAATGATATAAAATATTGTTTAAACGACTGAGTTCTATTTGCTATATCTAGATGGCACGATAAGTGCCATATAGAGACATAATTCTGTTTTAGATTAATTGTACACTTATATACAGATTTTAAAGAAGTTGGACGTGCATTTTTTGTCGCAAAGTCAATCTAATTTAAAGTTATAAAGTACTGCAGGAAAAACGAAAGAAAAAAGACACATTTTATGAGTTTGCAGCAGTTCCATTTTGCCGGAGAGAATTCCTAAAGTAAACCACTCGTTTATGTTCATCTGGCGAACTGTGTTGCAGTGGGGAAGACCTCAGACGGCAATAAAATTTAATAAAAGAGTTTTGAAACAAAGTTAGCGTATTAGGGCATTGGTTTTACGTTGGTGGACAACGTTTCTATCGTGCGGAATGTTTTTGCTTGTTTTCCGGTCTGTAAATAAATAGGAAGCTGCCCGTGAAAATTTAAAAATATTTGTAGGTCGCTTTGAATCATATAAGATTGTACCAAAAATATGCTACGTCCATATATATATATATATATATATATATATATATATATATATATATATATATATATATATATATATATACATATATATGTATATATATATATATATATATATATATATATATATATATATATATATATATATATATATATATATATATATATACAGGGTGTTAGGTAAACATGCGGCAAGAATGCGGGGGGTTATTCCTTGTTATATTTTAGGAATATTTTGTCCTATGATGATTTTTACCCCTTTGTTTCAAAGATACAGGGCGAACAAAATTTACAACATTAACAACATTTTATCAAAAAATCATCATACAACAAAATATTCTTAGAATAAGTCAATGAATAATCCCTTTAATTTTTGGCGCATGTTTACCTAACATCTTGTATATATATATATATATATATATATATATATATATATATATATATATATATATATATATATATATATATATATATCATCATCATCATCATCATCATCAGCCCGCATCGATCCACTGCAGGATGAACGCCTCTTCAGCATGCTTCCAACCTTCACGGTCCTGGGCTTTCCTCTGCCACTCGGGTCCAATATACTTAACGATGTCATCAATCCATCGTGCTTTCGGTCTTCTTCGAGGACGTTTGCGATCAAGCGGTATCCACTCCAGGATTGCCTTGGTCCATCTGTCGTCCCATCGCCTCGTTATATGGCCTGCCCATCTCCATTTCAACTGTTTTACTCTTCCAATGATGTCACAGACTTTTGTTTGTTCCCTGATCCATGCGCAGGACTATATATATATATATATATATATATATATATATATATATATATATATATATATATATATATATATATATATAGAGTGTGTTACATTTAAGATCATATTTTCATAAAGTCATATACCTCGTACAGTCTATAAATTAATGGGTCACATTTTTTAACATACTCAAGTGAAATCTGAACTTTAAACTCAGCTTACTACGAATTCACAAATAAGGTCAATTCTCTACATTTTGCTTCGCGTTAGGGATATCGAAACAAGTTATAAGTTATTAAAGTTGTTTAGGATGTTATTTTAACCCTAAAAACCGAGTTTTATGAAAAAATTTGCTTTTTTCATTTTTTTGGTCTATATACAAAATTATTGCAAGTTTATTGTTTAATTTGATAAATAGTGAAAATTTGAATAGTATTCAAATATTTCAGCAGAATAAATAGCACTTACAAAGAAATAATTATTTTATTCTTATGGGAAAATAATTTTTGGTAATTGATTTATTGGTAAATTTAGGAAGAAGTATACAACAATAATTTTCATAATACAAATAATTAATTATCAAATGTGATCTCTCTCAACTAGTCCTCCGTCTATTCGAATAAATTTGTCGATTCATTTACGATTCTGTTTAGCTACTCGTTTAAGTTCCGGGATGTTGTTCCGTTCCGTTAAGTTCATTTCGATTTCTGGACTTTGTTTTATAAACTTTATTTTTGACCACTTCCCAAAAAAATTAAAATCGAGGGGTGTATTATCGGGAAACCTCGGAGGCCACGGTTCAAAAAAACTGATTCTTCCTATCCAGCGCATAGGACATTTTTGGTTCAACCATTGAGAACAATCCTTGAATTATGAATGGATGCACAATCTAGCTGGAAATGCATATCTTGTCGCACATTAAGAGGAAGGTTTTCAATTGCATCCCAAAATTCCCCATTGAAAAAGTTAACAAAACGATCAAAACCCACACCCCATTAGTGGTGAATGTAGCCTCATCAGTAAACATAATTTTCTACAGGAAATGTCTGTGATTTAAAAAATTGCCTTTGGCCTAATAACAATAGTCTAATCTTTTATTATCATCACCTTCTTTCAGTGTATGTAAGAACTTCGTTTTCTTGGGCTTTATTATAGGACGAACGAAACATCTTCTGATTTTATGCTTGCTAATGTTCAGTTAAGATGATAAATCTCGGCTCTACTCGACATCAAGCGCGCTCGGGTCGGTGACGCATTGAATCGTGTAAACTCGGCTCCAGTCGTCATCAGCCAAGTTTTGCATGTAATCAGTGTAGTAGTCAGTGCGTGTCTTATTGTATATGATCTGTGTAATATTTAATGTGATTACAATTTGTGCTGCATTTCACCAATAACAAAAAATGTATTAACTAATATTACTTCACAGGTACAGAGATAAGAATAAATCATTTTTATTAAATTTTTATGTTTTTGTTTATTGACATCTCTAATTCTATTGAAAATATCGAGTATTGACCTTGAAATTTACTCTGTTTGTGAATTCGTAGTAGGGCCGAATTTAAAGTTCAGATTTCAGTTGAGTACCTTAAAAAATGTAACCCATCAACCTGTGTGACTGTGCAAAAATTTAAATTTATATTCCTTTCGGGATCATTGTCAAATTAACTATAAGTTTGCGTCCCTAGTCTGGTAAATCATCATGAAACGTTTAAGATCAAAGCAACGCTTGCAAATTGTCGAAATTTATTATCAATGTCAGTGTTCTGCGTGCCAAACTTAATGTACATTTTTTGGTGCACATAAGGGCCCAACTGAGCGATGTATTCGCCGAATTATCTAAAAATTCCGAACGCAGCTCACGCTGCTCGATGTTAAGGCAAAAAACTGTGCGTTCCGAAGAAAATATCGTCGCTGTTGCTAGTAGTGTGGATGAAGATCCAAATTTAACATTTCGTCGTCATTGGCGAATAATTATTTAATTCCGAATTTGATTGGTATTGATCTGAAGTAGATGTGGTTAGACCTGGACGTCTCCACATATCATACAGCCAACGCAACAATCGATTTATTGAGGGAGCAACTAGGGGATAAAATTATTGCGAAGAACGGACCTGTTAATGGGCCAATAAGAATTAAAAGTTCGAACGCACTAAAAAATCACCCTTTATATTAAAGCCGGTCTCTATACACCATGTCACACATCGACCAAACATGATATTCTTCAGATATAATCACTAGGGCTTTTTTTCCAACTCATGTTAGAACTCTCGGGAAGATTAAATCATCAGATTAAATCATCTCCTGATGATGCTAATGTGGTTAGCGAAACGTGCGTCGAGCAATTCAAAAAAGTGTTTTTGGTGTTTAGTGGTAAATCTCTTCAAGTTTAGTGCATCACACCCGATGTTCCAATAGAAGAATTGATTTCGGGAAGATGTTTTGAATCGATTGAAAACAAAAAAATTGCATAAGGAGTTTTAAGAGACTGTAGTAACAATAATTAATTAAGAACAATAATTGTTAAACATTTTTTCCAGGTACTAAGAAAATATAGATTATTCATCTGAACACACACGCATCATATATTACGTGAACGTTTGATATTTTCTTTTTACTTCATTTAGAACACTTCACCATGCGAATTTTTCAAACCACTCCCGGGGACTGACTTTGACACCGAGTGAAAAATTGCCTGAAAAATTTATTTTAACATAATGCCGACGCCCGCGATGTTGATATACTCAACAGTCGGATTATTAAAAATTTAATATATAAGTTTTTTCCCCGCAAAGTTTCCCAACTGCTTTTAGAAGATCGTTTTATTTTCTTATAAAAGGAAAACATTTCAACGACCCCATTAACTTTTTAATTTGTAATTTGAAGTGCTTTTAAAGTAGAGTATTTAGGATTAGCGGCCCAACACTGACTGGGACTCTTTACCAACTGGACGCACGGCTAAAAAAGTATGTTTAACTTTTAGTTCTACGACGAGTCTACCGACTGATTCTCAGAAGGCCGCTTGCTCTAGTCGGCCATCAACGTCTTCAACTGAAGTTAACATCGCTAAAGTAAAGGAAATGGTGACTGAAGTTTGAGAGCGGTAATAACTGCTGATTTTTCTGTGTCTCATGAATCAAATCGTACCATTTTAAGCGATTGTTTGGGCATGAAACTGAATAGTCAGTTGGTTGGATTTTATACTCTTTCATATCGAACGTATACAAATAATATAAAGGGAATAATATTAGAACTTAAAAAAATCTAAAGGGTGTTTTTGGTAGTGTGTTCGAATTTTCGATAGGGGTCGCTAAGGAACTGTGTGAAAAAGTTTTGACACTTTTATTGGAAAACTGTTTAGATGGATCATATCATAATAGCGATAAACCTTTTTGCAGAGCTAATTTTTGACCGGTCCTACTTCAATTTTATTCCTTTTATATACATCAAGTATAGTCCGTTTCCAGATATTTTGTTGCCTTTCGGCAAAATGTTAATTCCCACAATACATTTCAATAAAAATATTCCTAGTTTTTTAAAAGGCGCCAGACCCGGAGTGGTTTAACATTCGAATAATTATGGGAAAAATCAAATATTGTTAAATTATGATTAAATTATTAATATTATATTTAACTGAGGTAGCCGATATTGATGGGAATTCATTTTAAATAAATAAACAAAGATTAATATCTAAAAATTTTCACTATATTAAAAAATGTCATACATACAATTTTAAATACCAGGTGTCCCATTTCCCGTATCTTGAAAACTATTTATCCTACAGCTTTGGCGAAAAAAAAATTTACTAAAAATGATCATGAGAAATTCACCAAAAATATTTTTAAGCTTCTAAAACGACCGCAAGGGGGCGTGACGAGCTAAACATTTTTTAAAAATCATTTTTTTTGTGTATTTTCAAGTGTTAACCGAGTAAGAAAAATTCTCAGTTATAATTAGTAACCTGTCTCCTACAACTTTGTTTTATGACATTTTGTCGTAATTTCACGAATAGAGGGGGGGGGGGGAGTTTTAAGCCGGCCACGAAAATAAACTACCCCGTCCTATCCAACGATTTGGAAACAAAGCATCCAAGAAGTTTCGAACCACCTGCGAGAAGTGGGCAGGACATCCATCATGCTGGTACCACATTTGTCTTCTTGTTTCCAACGAAACATCTTCCATTAGTTCTGGCAGTTCATTTTGTAAAAAAATTTAAATATGTTTCACTATTTAAATGTCCATTAAAAATAAAGGGATCAATAATTTTGTCTCCCAAAACACCACACCATACGTTCACACTCCATCTATTTTGGTGGTTGATTTCTAACATCCACTGTGGATTAGCAACTGCCCAGTAGTGCATATTATGTAAGTTAACGCCTCTATTACTGCTAAAAGTAGCTTCATCAGTCCATAGTTTGCATTTTAAGAATTGTTTATTTCCACTACACACATTTTTTAACCAGTGACAATAGTCTAACCGTCTGTCGAAATCGTTATCCAAAAGGGCTTGGTGTAAGACAACATGATAGGGGTGCAGCTTGTTATCTCTTAAGATTCGATGAACGGATGTCTCGCTAACACCTAATTCTTCAGATATTTGTCTGATACTTAAATGGGGGTTGGTTTCAACATAAGCCAGAACATTTACGACATTATCTACATTACGAATCGAACGTAACCTGGTGCGGACTGGATCTGGATGCACAATTCCTGTTTCTCGTAAGCGTCTTGCTAGACGTGTCAACACCTTCTTCGAATAATGCCTTCTTTCGGGATATTGACTTGCATATTGCCGCTCTGCAATACATGCATTTTCAAAACATTGGAAATACACCGCCAACATGTTATAGGCCTCGTTATTCGTAAAAGGCATTGTTAGATATTATTATAATAATTATTAATAATCAATAAATGCAATGTTGAAAATGTAATGCATTTCAAAACTGACAAGTTAATTTGACTGTTTTTGTTCGTTTCCATGGTTCCCTTTTTACACTCTTTGTGTAATGTACTTAAGGATTGCATGCGTTTATTTGGAAACCCGAAAACGCATAATTTCATTCATCCATTCATTTAGTTTAAAAGAAAGAGTAGGTATATTTATTGATGACTGATTTCAATATTCTGTCAAGTAGTATTTAAGCATCACAAAAGAGAAAATGCAACAATTGGGCAAGGCATTTTTTCCGCTTATGTAATTAAATTAGAAAATATTATCAAGGTCAGGATTAGAACATTTATGATGATTGATACTGAATAGATAATTTTATTTTTTAAATAAAATTGTTGCGGTTGCGATTGCGACCTAAATATTAAGACCAATTTTTAACTTAATATTACGGTAAAAATTAAAACTAACTGATTTTTTTCAGAAAAATCGAAATATCTCTTGACATGTCAGATATATCGATTTCGGGTTTTCACTGGACGATTCCTCTCTAAATTACCTTTCTTGCCATGTAGTAAAAGCTGTACCATTCCATTTGAAAAAACTGAACAAAACTTCAAAAAAACTATTGTTGAATGTAACGCCACCTCGCGGTTTCACTTATAAACTAAATAATTTATCTCCCAGATTATCTGATTGTCTCAGCAATTGCCTTTTAAATGAATCCAAATTGAGGAAAATCGGTTAAGGCAAACGGACATTAGACGACTTTTTATCTCAATAGGTTAAACTCCCCCCCCTTCTATTCGTGAAATTACGACAAAATGTCATAAAACAAAGTTGTAGGAGACAGTTTGCTAATGGTAATGGTTAATGCAAAACCCATTTGAGATAATATTCTCCGGAAGCTACTTCTGCTACAAAGAATGTTGGTTTTATCTTCCCTTAGTCGTTTTTGCAATGAATGCAATGTAGGTACAGTATGGTCTTCATATATAGCATTCATTTTGCTTCGAATTAAATCTTTGTCGGTTTTGTCAATACATTTGCTTTTACCAGAATCACTACGGACTATTTTAGCTTTAATTGGCTTCGTCACAATATTTTTAACTGTAGAAAACGGAATTTTCCTTAATGAAGATGTTTCTGCTGCGGCTGCATTTACATTAAGCCCCCTATTCAATAAAGAAACATACACATTTTTAACAATTTGCTTAGCATCGGGCGATAAATGTTTTCTTTTAAAATTAGCACTACCGGAGGCACAATAATCATTATCTTACCAAGAACGCCATATTTTTAGCACGTTTGGAATAACAAAAAATACGATCGAAATTATAGAACTGCACTGTTTAAGAAAAGAATGCGAACTAAAGTAAAATATTTCGAATCTACTAAACCAGGTATAAAATTAATTTTATCATTTTACCTGTTATTTTATTAGGTCCGACCCTGTTTCAATTTCTTGCAACTTTGCCGGGTTTCGTTACCACAGGGGTTGTTAAGAGTTTATTACATCTTGAACCGCACTATAATAAAATCTGTCAAAGAAAACCAGAGGGATACCTACAATTTTGCGTGCAGTAACGCCTATAACTTGGGCGAAAACAATTTAAGGAAAATAATTCGTAAATTACTCTCGTCTCATACCAAAAAAAAACTTAATCATGGTAAATACTCTCTGCAGTCCTGCCCGGTATTGAACATTAACACACACGTACAGAAAAAAATAAATAAAATGGACGGATTGCTATTTCCTTCTGCAGATTAAACTTGTGATTGCTTGTTTAGGATTTCGAGAATCCGCCCAGCAATATTCGCTTTTAATAAGCGAATGAGTTACGGATTATTTTTTAGTTTTTTTAGGTGACTGGATATTTATTATTTCGTCTTGTGTATTGACTAAACTCTTCTGTGAGTTTAGCGTTGTTTTATCTACGTTGAACAAACTAATTTTAATATTTGCTTATAATTTTAACGGGAAAATAGTTTAATATAATTATTAATCATCCCTGGGGGCAAAGCTGAATGGTAAAAGATATGTTAATTTCATTATTATAGCATCTAGAAATCTATACATGGTGTAAGGTAAAATATTTTCGTAAATTTAATCACGGATTCTTCACATCATTTGAAAGAGAATAGTTTCTTAAAGCAAAGATTAAAAACCTCAGGGTTTAAACCTTAAGGACATTAGGTTTTGCTTTTGTTTTATATAACAACAAACCAAATGTATGCATAATTATTGTAATTTCCATTATGTATATAAGGAAAGATGAACTTTACCATTAACAACAAAAAAATGGTTCATTTATTTTTGGAATAATTAAAACTAATTTTTGAGAATCGTTATGATCTAGAAGATAATTTTAATTAAACAACTCCATTGCCAATTAAAACTAGTAACTTTGCAAAGAAAGGAACGAATTGGATCGTAATGGAAAGGCAAGGCCCGCCTTCACCGGTTCGAATTTTAAGAAAGTTTCAAAAGCTCCGTCCATTGTTTAAATGACATACTTGAAAAGAAAATATTTGCTGTTCTATGCAATTGAAAAATTTCTATTTGCTTGCTTGATTATTGATTTTTTTGGATTGTATTGGCTTCTAGTTGATGAAAATTCATAACAAATGTTTAGTGAAAGACGTTTCGGTCAAAATTTATTATTATATAGGGTTAAGTAAGTAAACAAGCAAGTAAAACATTCAATTTCGGACAAATGTCTCCCGCGGCTACTTCTGCCAGAGCGCATTCTGTCAATTCTATGTCCGACCATTTTTTCAAGCAATTGGACTTTTATGTCCGCAATTGTCCGAGTTATGCTGGTTTTCAAGGCGTCAATAGCAGATTTATCGGGATCGGGTCCCTCAATTAATCGATGAGAGATAAAGAGAACAGTTTCTTAAAGCAAAGGTTAAAAACCTCAGGGTTTAAACCTTAACGGCATTAGGTTTTGCTTTTGTTTTATATAACAACAAACCAAATGTATGCATAATTATTGTAATTTCCATTATGTATATAAGGAAAGATGAACTTTACCATTAACAACAAAAAAAATGGTTCATTTATTTTTGGAATAATTAAAACTAATTTTTGAGAATCGTTATGATCTAGAAGATAATTTTAATTAAACAACTCCATTGCCAATTAAAACTAGTAACTTTGCAAAGAAAGGAACGAACTGGATCGTAATGGAAAGGCAAGGCCCGCCTTCACCGGTTCGAATTTTAAGAAAGTTTCAAAAGCTCCGTCCATTGTTTAAATGACATACTTGAAAAGAAAATGTTTGCTGTTCTATGCAATTGAAAAATTTCTATTTGCTTGCTTGATTATTGATTTTTTTGGATTGTATTGGCTTCTACTTGATGAAAATTCATAACAAATGTTTAGTGAAAGACGTTTCTGTCAAAATTTATTATTATATAGGGTTAAGTAAGTAAACAAGCAATTCAAACATTCAATTTCGGACAAATGTCTCCCGCGGCTACTTCTGCCAGAGCGCATTCTCTCAATTCTATGTCCGACCACTTTTTCAAGCAATTGGACTTTTATGTCCGCAATTGTCCGAGTTATGTTGGTTACCAAGGCGTCAATAGCAGATTTATCGGCATCGGGTTCCTCAATTAATCGATGGTTGCGTAGGCTGTATGATATGTGGAGCCATGTTGTTGGAGCAAGATCTCCTCCAGATCAATACCAGTTAAATTTGGAATTAAATAATCATTGAATATCGCTCTGTAATCATCCTCATTAACAAATTAGGGCCGTTATTAACAGTGGCGTAGTACATGGTATACTTATTGGACCTTCCTTTCTTCCAAGGCGAACGACAGGTGAAAATTATTTAGACTTTCTTCAAAACAATCTGCCACAATTATTACAAGATGTTCCTTTAAATGTTAGACAGAATATGTGGTTTCTAGATGATGGAGCTCTGCCACATTTTAGACGAGAAGTCCACGAATATTTAAATAATGAATTTCCTAACAGATGAATAGATCGAAATTGGCTCATTTCTTGGCCCGCGGCTTTGCGAATTTTTCTGTGAGGCTATTTAAAAAAGTTAGTTTATCAGGATGGATGAGTAAATACTGTGGAAGAAATACAACAGCGCATCAAAAATGATTGTGATGTTATTCGTGGACATCGGGATTTTATTTTTGACGCGGGTGGTGACGCATGGGTACGCCGTGCTAACCGTGCACACTAGCCAAGTGTGCTAACATTTTTGTTTTTGTTATTCTGCAACTTTTATATACATGATTTTTACTAAATTGACAGAGTGGTCGAGAATATCAAAAAGTCAGGTCTGTTTTTAAATTTTGTAAGTGTTAATAACTTAATAACTATTTTGCAACTTTTATATAAAGGATTTTTGAATGTATATATTATGTTATGAATATATTCCCACATATCTGTTTTTTCTTCCCAAAGGATAAAAAAATGATGTCCAGAAATACAAAAATAAAGATATACAGGACAATCTTAAGGCTAGCAGTGACGTAAGGGTGTGAGTCATAGGTGTTGAAGCAATATGATGGAGACCTATTAGACAGATGGGAAAGGAAGATACTAAGATCTATTTATGGTGGTGTAAAAACAGGCGAATGTTGGAAAATGAAAACGAACAAAGAAATAAAGGAATTATATAAGTAACTTGGATTATCCATATATAGTAAATCGAAAATTATTAAGTGTTTAGGATACGTAAAGAGATTGCAGTGAGAGAGAATGACAAATATAGTTATATACTAAAACCAATAAGACACAATACATGACCTGCAACAGACTAAGAACACCATTTCTAAAAACAAAAAATGGTAACATCGGACGAGTCTCTCAATTCAAATATTTGGGTGAAACAATCAAGGAAAATGGGTTGGAAAAAGCGGCCAATAAGGATAGATGTCAAAAAATGGAAACGGCATTGAGACTTACACAAAATATTTACAACAAGAAATGCCTATCTAAAAACACAAAACTGAGACATTACAACACAGTTATTAAGCCAGAATGTCTATATTCTGCAGAAACGCTCATTTTGAATAGAAAGAGGGACATCGAGAACATTGAAAAGAAGGAAAGAAAAATCATAAGAAAAATCCTAGGCCCCAAACAAATAAATAGCACAACATACCGACTTCGAGAAAACCAAGAAATCAAACAATACACAGATATACATAGCGATATGAGAAAAAAAAGTTTTACGGACATATAAAACGAATGAATCCGAGTAGGTTAACTAGACAAATAGTCGAATTTTATGAAAATAGGAGTAGAGCTAAAGTAGAAATAATTAAATGGATTGCTGCAATTAAAGAGGACCTAAGATCAGCAAATATTGCACAAAGTGAAATTGAGGATAGAGGCTGTTTCAGACACAAGGTTAACGTTTGGAAGGTTGGCCAGAGAGAAAAATGTAGAAAGACTGGAACAACTTAGTCTGACGAAAGGAAAAAAGCTCATAGCGAAAGAATGAAAATAGTATGGGCACAAAGGAAGGCTAACAACAACAAACGTCTCTAGTTGTACTTCGCGTGGTCCACCAGGGCCCATACGTGAATAATAATAATAATAATAAAACCAATAAGCAAAAATAGAAAGGTAAGAGCACGAAAATATAGATGGAGCAAGTACAAGATGATTTGAAAGCGACTGGAATTCGGAACTTGGAGAGGAATTGTAATTAAATACTTACGAAAGTTTATGTAACAGTTATGTCAAAATAAGATTTAACCAAATCTATGAGAGTATTTTTATAGTTACTAGATTTAGACCGAGATGAGTTGCGCCATATCAAGATTTTTCCCATAGTCGATATGAGTTAAAAAAACATCGCTCTGGGCTAAATAATTACAATTGATTAATTTAAGTGATGGGAACTTAAACTGCACAAAATATGATATTTTTCTGACCTATGAGAATATTTTTGTAGTTGCTACATTTAATGGTAGATGAGAAGCGCGATTTCAAGATTTTTCCCATAGTCGACATGGATTAAAAAAATTCGCCCTATACCAAAAAAAATAAAATTGGTCAATTTCAATGACAGAATTTTGAACTGAGTAAAAAATGCTATTTTTTCTGATCCATGAGAATGTTTTTATTAATGCTAGATTTAGTCCGGGATGAGTTGCGTCATTTCAAGAGTTTTCCCATAGTCGACATGTATTGAAAAAAGTCGCCCAGAACTAAAAAATTCAAATTAGTCAATTTTAATGACAGAATTTTAAACTGATCAAAAAATGCTATTTTTTCTGATCCATGAGAATGCTTTTTATTAATGCTAGATTTAGTCCGGGATGAGTTGCGTCATTTCAAGAGTTTTCCCATAGTCGACATGTATTGAAAAAAGTCGCCCAGAACTAAAAAATTCAAATTAGTCAATTTTAATGACAGAATTTTAAACTGATCAAAAAATGCTATTTTTTCTGATCCATGAGAATGTTTTTATTATTGCTAGATTTAGTCCGGGATGAGTTGCGTCATTTCAAGAGTTTTCCCATAGTCGACATGTATTGAAAAAAGTCGCCCAGAACTAAAAAATTCAAATTAGTCAATTTTAATGACAGAATTTTAAACTGATCAAAAAATGCTATTTTTTCTGATCCATGAGAATGTTTTTATTAATGCTAGATTTAGTCCGGGATGAGTTGCGTCATTTCAAGAGTTTTCCCATAATAGACATGTATTGAAAAAAGTCGCCCAGAACTAAAAAATTCAAATTAGTCAATTTTAATGACAGAATTTTAAACTGATCAAAAAATGCAATTTTTTCTGATCCATGAGAATGTTTTTATTAATGCTAGATTTAGTCCGGGATGAGTTGCGTCATTTCAAGAGTTTTCCCATAGTCGACATGTATTGAAAAAAGTCGCCCAGAACTAAAAAATTCAAATTAGTCAATTTCAATGACAGAATTTTG